>JAAIXI010000221.1:1822075-2326793 GCA_013403645.1 Heliconius nattereri
CCCCCCCCCCCCCCCGCCTCTAGTCCGCCACTGCCCACAGGATCCCGCCCAATGCAGTATAGGCAGAGGGAACTTAGTGTTGGGACACTTTCTTCTCATTAAGATACTTTTGTTCCCTACTTTCCGCCAAGTTCTCGAGGCATTTCGTGGTGAGTGTCGGAATTCAACGCCGCGCTTTGTTTCGTAACCAGAGCGAGGATATTAAAATATTAAGTATGTCAATCCCCTGGTGGGAATCGAACCCACAACCATCATCTTTACAGTTGCACGCTCGTGGCCATGCGCCATTACTTCCTCAACTTACACACTTATTATAATTATGATGCAATTTTATCACACTAAATGGAAATTTTAATTGTTTCCTCGTAAACTATTCTGTACTATTATTTTATCCTTTCTTTTATATGAATATCGTATACGATAATGGTTGGTCTAATACAAAAAAATAAAGGTTTTTATAGCAGGCGATTTGTCTTCCTAGTTTTATTTTATAAATGGGCGATAAAAAAAGCAAAAAAATTACTATTTAGCTTATTCAAAAATGTAACCACTGCCGGAAATATAAATTAATACTTAATTTTACATATTAGCAAACACTATTAATAAGCTATCTTCTACTTACTTAATTGTAATTTAATTATAGGAAATTACGTATTTACTTTTGTTATATTATTATTGATATTATTTTGTAAAAGTTACAATAAAATTATTCACATCAATATATCGTGTTTTTTTACTTTTCCTCCAAAAATATATAGCTGAGCAAGTAAAGAGAACCTAGTGTAAGACACTACTTTCCCCACTTTGCTCTCAATTTTCGAGACATTGTGTGCTGATATTGTTGGTTGACAGAAACTCAACGAGATTCCTCAACGCGACGAGGAAATAAAAATATTTATTCCCCGAGTTGGAATTTCATCCACAACTATCCTAGTCAGGCAATGTGCCGCTGTGCAACGATGCCCTTGGCCGTATATAGTTTATGTATTAAACAAATATAACTTTATCTCGGCATACTTTATTTATAAAACAAACATATTTTATCAATGTACAAATTAATATTTAAGAAAATAAATACAACATTTGTGAAGGTTTTTCCTGAATTTTATGTCTATGTTATAAAGCGTGTCTAGGTCATTGGTTCGTGCCTACTTCATACCTTTTTCTAATAATAAGCTGAAAGAAAAAAAATAAAAAAAATAAAAAAAGAAAAAAAAAGAAAGAAAAATAAAAAAAAAGAAAAAAAGGCTAAATGAAATATAAAAATTTTTTACTAAAAGATAAATTCAAAGCTGAAGTCAAGCCCTCCTGGAAAATATCTTAAAATAGCCTATAGTAATGTTAGACATAACGTAACTCAGTAGTAGTTATTCAGTTTTGACACATTTTCAAAAGCGCTTCGTTGAGTTCTGCCACTCAACACGCAATGACTCCAGAATTCGGCAGAAAGTGGGGAACGGAGTGTCTTAACACTAGGCTACCTCTGCCTACCCTGCAGTGTGGGATACAGCGTGAAGCTGATTTTCAAAAGCTCATTTGCTCGCCCATATTTGCAAAAAAAATATTAGGAAAAACAAAGTTATAAATGGGTATTTAAACTACATACAAGCGTTTACGATGTTTTCAGGTTCGCGCTTGTTTATCAGTGTAATTTAAACAGTAAATACTCACGTAGTACGTATTGTTTAAAAACAATAACTAAAATACTAGAAAAGCAAGAAAGGGAAACGTGATGCTAACCATAAAATTATGTAAAATGACAATATAGTACATATGTAATTTCATTCATTTATCATAAATGGAAAGCAAAATACATAATAACATTAATATGTATAGGTACCTACTTGTTAGTGTATTTTATTAAATGGAATCTAATAGCTTCCCGCTGTATCCCGCTGTATGTATATATAGCGGCATTGGCAAAGGTATTAAAATACATCGTTCTCCACTTTCACATTGCGGGAAGCTGTGCCACTAAGCCACAATGGCTTAAAAATTGATTTTATTAAGTTGAAAAACAATTTAATATCCACAATAATTTTTTCAAGACATTGAACCATTGTGACGCAGTCGAAGACCGTCTCACTTTTAATGGTTCTGCGATAGAATCCAGCTCTGGTAAGACAGGAAAATAATCATTTTCATTGTTATTAGATTTTTTTTTATTTTATTCCACATAAAACAGGGTACGCCGAAAGAATTTAGAACCAACTCCGTTGGACGCTTCGTGCCAGTATTCAAGAAGTTGCATTATTGACGAAACTTAACACCGCATATACGATACATTTATTTCACTTATAATTAAGAAGGAGGTAACCAAGCCCTGTAGGCTTGGTGCTTATTCAGATTTAAATAGATTTTATCGAAATGGTTAATGACCTACCCATTTTAATATTGAATTTGGCTTCCTTAATCAGTATTAATTTTATTTAAGAAATGGTTTTCAAGCTAATCATTAGTATATATACCCACATAGATCAGAGAGGGAATTTGCAGATTTCATCGAAACTGTTGAAGTCGCCCTTGGCCCGTATGTCATTGCACTTAGATAATAGTTTTCAATACATTCGTTTAATCATTATAAATGTTTTTTTAAAGGTCAAAAAAAAACGTATTTAATATAATTTAAGTTTAAAAATTGGATCATGGACGATTCTTTTATAACTACCTACCTTATATTTTTTTTCGAGAAATCAAGGGACCCATGTGAGTATCTATGTAATAGTTTGAATTTCAACTTCACAGATAGACAGACGGACGGACAAAAAAGTGATCTCATAGGGGTCCCTTTTTGTTCTTAAAAGGCACAGAAACCTAAAAACTACGTAACATGGATCCAATTACAATATACATTTATACAATGATATAAATGCATAATTCATTATAATCAACTTAATCATCTATCTCTAATAATTAGTGTGTAAATTAACATAAAAATATTCGCTCGAACTCTTATCTTTCACGACAGTGCACTAAATATCCGTCGCTTTCCACGATTTTTCTATTTAATTTGAATATTTACCTTATTACGTACAATTAAAACACAATTTTCACTTGTAACATTTACGTTTTTACGTCACTTTTGCCTTAGATTTAGTTAGAAATAAGGCTTTATGATGTTAACTGGCGCTTCTTTTCAGTTGTATTACCCTTATACCAGTGTTTTATACGTGCATGACTGATTTAATCATTACTCGTATTTTCTAACAGTTTTAGCGGGAAAATAAAGTTTTTATTTATTTTTTAAATAATACAGAAAAAAATAAGTGTAAGAGATAATTAAAGCACAGTTTAAAAAACATGTTTTTTTGGTCAATTATAACATGTAAATAGATAATTAGCGTGAAATATGTTATGTTTCATAATTTTTTTACTTTCGTCAGTATTTATATAAATAAATATATATTTTGTTAGTACAAGTGTTACTAAGTAATTATATTGTCATGGTAATATCTTACATAGTGGCTTATCATATTTTTTAACATCGATATTTGAGTTGGTCCTGAAAACAGTGAGTTATGCTTGTTTACAATAATTAAAAAAATAAAAATAATGTACTATAGTAATTATATGTGGATAACATTTGATTTTACTTAGATTAAAATTTTATTTTATATAATATAATATTCATGAAAAAAAAACAATAACAAATAATGCTGAAAGAACAATTCACTTTTTTTATTATGAAGCTGTAGTCCGAAACTCTTTAACTTTTTTAAAAGGAATATTTTATAAGCGTCACGCTGTATCCCACTCACAGCGGAGTAGGCAAAGGGAGCCTGGTGTTAAGACACTCCATTCTCTATTTATTTTTTTGTTATTATTTATATTTTTGAAAGATTATGGTATTTATTATTGACTCTTTTAGCCATTAGGGAAGAGTGCACCGATTTTTTTATTTTCATTTTCAATGTTTTTATTTGTACTTTATATAACACTATAGACGACTTGTAAAGCATTATTATTGAAAATGTTATCAGCTTAAAATAGTGGTTCTTTTGTGCTATACGAGGCAAATTTTTAATTTCACTTTCTAGTTATCGTTCATCCTAAGAAATGCAAAATGTAAAAAAAAATTGTTTTTAGTTGCGTTTAGTTGTGGGGGTTTTTAAATACATATATTTTCGTACATTGCAATATTTATATAATTTTGCCCCGGATGAGCGGGCCTACAAGTGTATAGGACAGTCTCATCAAGACATTCATTGATCGATCAAAGGGCGTTTTTGCAACTCTGTTTCTCAATTTTTTAAATTCATATTTTATTTTTTTTGTTACAAATTTAATGTGGTTTAAAAATATAGATTTTAGACTTTATATTACCTAAACGTAAAAATATAAAATTATAATTGATTGCTTTCTGTTTATGGAATATAATATTAAAGTCTATTATTGAGGGCATTTATCAATGTGTTAGATTGATAATTCAAAACAATGATTCTTTTTTTCGTTTTGTATATATTTTTTCTATTTTTCAAGGTAGTAGTTTTTTAAATATTTATTTGCTGATGCTATTTTTGCTGTATCGTTAGGTTGACTTTCAAGAACACCCTATCAGTATCAATATTTGCATAATTGTAAAAATTGATAATCGGAAATAATCAGACGACTATAAATCTTAATTTATAAAATTTGTATATTTAATGTGAAAGCAGCCATTAAATATCTAAGAAACAGGTCTTAGTTTTATGATGTTTTATGTTTCTTTTTTTATAACAATTGGATAATAATATAAATATACTTGATTGCTCTTTTTATCTCTTATCAGTTGTATAGTAGATTATCTGATTAACCGATTATTTTGAATTTTCAATTCTTAATATAGAATTTATGTAGTGAAGTTTGTAAGTTTCCTTATAATGTATGTTGAAATTGCTTCACGGTTATTTAATTAAAACAAAAACCATGTTACTTTATGCTATTGGTGGATATATAGTGAGTTCCTTTGTGCCTTGCGAAGCTCTTTGTATTTTTATTGATGAATGAATTTTATACATTAATGACATTTTCATTTGTTTATGTTTATTTGTATATGTTATTAAAATATCTTAAATTATTTTCAGATGTACGTAGATGTCATTTTAATAGTTTTGCTCGTAGGGTATTCTGCAGCGCAGGACCCAGGCTGTGACTACGTACAGAACGTAAGTTTAACTGTAAATATATTTGCACTCTCCATATATCCACTTGAGGCCAGTCGCGGCGCAGGTGTCAGTCACAAGGTGTGACTGTAAAAGCAGTAGTTCTGGGTTAGATATCCATTCGAGTATTTTTTTTTTCATTTTGTCGTTCACGCAAAGCAAGGCGGAGTATCTTAACACTAAGTTTTACAGTGTGCAGAACATACAGTGTAATTCAAAATGTCCATATATATTAAGATTCATATTTTAGATTAAATCTCTTATTTTTAATGTATGTTTTGTTTTCACAGGTCCAATCAGGACAGACATATTACATATACAATCAGAACTACCCAAAGAGCTACACTCCAGGCTCGCAGTGCAGGTGGATAGCCACATGCCCTGTAGGGACCAATTGTAGACTTGACTGCAATGAGGTTAATTTGCCAGAGGTAAAATATTTTTATGTTCACTATTCCTTTGTTATCTACAACATAATTGTGGCTCAGTTTCAATTGGGTTATCACACCTATTGTTGAAAATTTCCTAAATTCTTTAAACTCGGAACACATCCAGGTCAAATAACTTGACATTCCGTATTCATATTCGACATATATATTTAACTAGGCGACGCGCGCAGCTTCGCTTGCGTATTTAGGGGTGAATTCTAATAAACCACGTAACATGTATTCAATGAAATATTTTTAAGAGTCTAAATTTCAACTTTTATAACGCTCGGTAATTTAAATTTAAAGATTTTTCCATACAAACCAAAAAAATTGCACCTTTAGGGGGTGAATTCTAGAAAATCATGAAACGTATGTTCAATTAAATATTTTTAAGAGTCTAAATTTCAAATTTTATAATAATCGGTAAGGGGTTTCAACCCCTTATTTGCACCCTCAGGGGAGAATTCGAGAAAACGATGAAATACGTGTTCAATTAAATACTTTTAATAATCTAAATTCCAAAATTTTATAAAAATCGGTGCCGATTTAATTTTTTTTCCACACAAACTTTCAACGCCTTTTCCACCACTTTAGGGTTAAAATTTTTCAAAATCTCTTCTTAGTGGATGTCCAAATTACAAAAGGAAACATCTGTCCAAATTTCACGTTTCTACGCACAGCGGTTACGGCTGTGCGTGCGTCTTACCTCAGTCAGTGAGGACAAGTCCTTTTATATATATAGATTATAAAAATTATAAATATGAAGAAAACAAAATTTATTCGTTAACCTATAAAGATAAACTAAAACTCCAAAAATTGTATGTATTTCTCTACATTAGACTCCGTCATGCTCTTGGGATCGTCTATTGATATCTCGCACGGGGGACCCTCAGTTAACTTCATCTGAATACTACTGCGGCCGCGGCTCTATATCTGCAGTATCTGTGGGGCGGACTATAAGTGTTGGTGAGTAGTTTCTGTCAAAAACTATTTTGCACATCCAATGGGATATTGCATTGTTTGTTTTTGAGCTTCACGCTGTATCCCTGCAGGATATGCGGAGGGAGGATAGTCTTATGATATTTCGCTCCGCCGAATTCTGCAGGAACTCAACGCCGCGCTTTGCTTCGTTACTAGAGCGAGAAAATTGAAAATATCAAATATTTTATTTTCTGGAATGGGAATCGGACCCGTTTCCACAAACAGTCTTATAATATTCAATTTTAGTGCCAACTCATTTCCAATAACGTTAACAGTTTTAGGCACATTAAGTAATATTTTCCTAATTTAATTTTTTTTCAGGGTTAATAGCGTCAAAATACAGTACAGGAGGCAAATTCTTATGCCAACTGTACGCGCAAAAGGATGCGTCGGGCAGTTCATGTTCGTGTGGATATTCAAGAACTGTGAGTAGTTATGAAAATGTTGTAATTCTACTAGAGCAGACAGCAAAGCAATTAGAAAAAAAACTATATTTTTGTTTTTAAATTTAAAACTAAAATTTTATTATTTATTTGCTCCTAAGAATTACGGAGTTCCGCTACTTTATCATGGATTCCATAATCAGAATCTAAGCAAAACACTCTCATCCCACTACCCTTGAAGTACATCCTTTCCAATAAAAAAATCATCAAAATCGGTCGGACATTGTAACGCGACGGTTGTGGATTCCTTTCGGGGGAATGAATTGTTTTTTATTAATATTTTAACCTCTCCGCGTTGGTATTAAGACAAAAAGCGCCTCTCAGTACGGCGTCAAAAATTCGGCGGAAAGTGGGAATCGGAGTGTCTTAACACTATCCCATTCTATTCTCTCTTCTTAACACGATCGGTTCTCTCTGCCTACCCTGCTGTATCCCGGATACACGCTAAATTAAAATATTTTTAGGATCGAATCGTTGGCGGAGAAGAAACAAAGCCGAACGAGTTCCCTATGATGGCCGGCATAGTGTACGTGGAGGAGAGCGCTATCAAATGTGGAGCTGTCATAATTTCTAAGTACTACGTCCTGACTGCCGCCCATTGCGTGAAAGGGAAATCTCTTAACCAAATTGGAGTTATTGTAGGCGAACACGATATTAGCAGTGGAAGTACGTATCTCCTTTAGGATAAGCTTACGATAACCTCGAACTCAGAAATGATAATTAGTGTTAAATTTTAAGTAACATTGAATCTAATTAGTTTTCATATTATGTTATGGAAATGTCTACATTTTAAATACATTTAAAGTTGTGTAAGTAAACAACGAACCCACCGTTTGTTTTAATTTTTTTAATTGGAATTATTTACTTTATATAAACAATTATGTAAATCTATAACTTCCATTACAGATGATTCGCCTGCAACACAACTTTTTAGAGTTCAATGGTATAAAGTACACCCGGACTTCACAACGTAAGTTTTATAACTAATTATGTTTATAACTAATTTTGTTTAGGTTCCATACTTCAAAACAAAGAAAACGGAATCCTTATAGGATCTCTTTGTTGTCCACTTTTCTGTATGCATATAACATGTACAGCAGAGGGAACGTAGTATTAAGACGCTTCATTCTAATTTAGACATTTCGTTTCCCCACTTTCCGCGGATTATTTAGAGGGATACACAATAACACACACAAGGCCAGACCGAGACCGTCGTGGCCCGGTGGCACACACTTGGGTATGATTGTAAGTGCGACGGTTGTGAGTTGGATTCCCACTCGGGGAATGAATTATTATTGATTATAATTTTTTATTTCTCTACTCTGAAAAAAAATAAAGCGCGACGTTGAGTTTAGACACTCAGTACATCAAAGTAGTAAGATCTTGTAAATTGTGTAAAAAATGGAAAATGAACCATTAGGGTCCCTCTCTATACCTTGCTTTACGCAAGATACATACATAATACAGAGAAAGATGTATGTATATATGCACCAATTACAATTTCAACATTTGTTTTGTGCTATTGCACTTGGGAAGTGCAGGGGAACTCTAAGTGAAGATTTCTCAAAATAACTACGAAAACGTCTAAAAACAATTGTATATGTTATAAATATACACTGTAATATCTATTTTTTTCAGAGTCAACTACGATGACGATATAGCTGTGGTAAAAATTCTCGGGGAAATAGTTTTCTCATCTCTCGTCGGGCCCGTCTGTCTACCTTTCAAATTTAGGAATAGTGATTTAACTGGCGCTGTGGTTACTATTTTAGGTAAATCGATAACTTTAAAAAAACTTTTACATTGTATACATATTTATTTTGTAACCTAACAATTGTGTAGATATCTTTTTATTCTGTTTTTTTGTTTTAATTTTTAAACGTGTTTTTTTTACATAAAAACTTAAATAACCATAAAAATTATTTATAAAAATAAGATTTTCATCTTGTATTAGTATTTTAGATACTCTTTAGTTCCAAGCTTTTATTAAAATATTAAAGAATTATAACATGTTAATTACAAAATAAAATGAAATCTAGACGTATATTAATCTAGTTTTAAAATTTATTGCTTCCAGGCTGGGGAACCTTATTTCCCGGTGGAGCAACATCGACCGTCCTCCGAAAGGTCAATGTGAATGTCATCAGTCAAGCGGCCTGTCGTAAAGACATCAGTACTGTGACGCCGCGTCAGATCTGCACTTACGCGAGAGGGAAAGATGCTTGTCAGGTAAAAATGAAAAAAATCCGTTTCACACTGTATTCCGTATATAGCAGGAACCTAGTGTTATGTAACACTACCTTCGCCACTTTCCACCGCATCTGGAAGCTTGCATGTTAAGTGGCTGAACTGAACGCCGCGCTTTGCCTCGACATCAGACCGACGAAATGGAAATGTAAATTGAAATGAGGTACGAAGCGTAACAGTAGGTGCCCAGGTTCCTTTTGCCTATCCTGTTAAGTGTGGGATATAATCTGTCTGTCCATTTTATCTTACAATTTCAATTTGTCTTTCTTGACTTACTGACCCTTACGCTGCCCAGGAAAAAAATAATATAAAATACAAACACGACAATTGTAAAACGAAGCAAGAGAGTCTATCCACGCGCAAAACAGTAAAATAAATATACAATAACAGAAAAAGTTTATATTTTCACATATTCTCATTTCAATTTATTGTTTCAGGATGACTCTGGAGGCCCTCTTTTGTATACAGATCCTTCAAACGGCTTACTCTACCACGTCGGAATAGTTAGTTATGGCAAGTTCTGCGCGTCGACCACTCCCGGTGTTAACACTCGTATAACCGCACTACTGGACTGGATTTTAACCAACGCCCCCGATGACTATTGCCAAAAATAAATTTATTATTTATAATATAATGTATCTGTTAGCGCAATGGCAGTGCGTAGATAAGGTACAGTCGTGGAATCACTTAGATGTGAACCTGCACTATTGACGCATGTTATTATATATTGTTTATATTGTTATTTGTATATTGTTATATATGTAATTTTTATCTTATATTACCAGTAAATTTTGTTTGAACAATGTTTTATCATTAAGATATTACAACTTTCAGTCTTTAAGCATAAATTACAACATATCTAGATGAATGTACGAATCTTTGAATGAACCTGGTATAAATCCTGAATTACTGAAAATGAAAGAAAGCTAAAAGGAGGATTGAAATTAAATAAACCGATATATTAGTTTGAGATTGCCGTGTTGCCGCGGCATAATAGCTGACTGTAAGCACGACGGCTGTGGGTTCGATTCCCGTTCGAGGGATTATTGTTTTGTCTTCACTATGGTAATAAGACAAAATTCGGCGTTTATTTTTGCCATTCGACCACGCATGCGCAAGCAGACAAAACTGCAGCATCCTATCGTACATAACCTAATAAAGGGCACGACTTTGTAAAGGTCTAATGAACAATCATGGCACTTATTTATTTTTTGTCATTAAATAGAATAAAATGTTTTATATGGTATATAGACTTTAAGAATATAAGTTAGTTTTATTTTTGTTAATGTTTAATTAATTATTAAGTTACCTTTTAAGTGTGTTAATTTTCTCAATAATTTATGGAGGTTGTTGAACTGATACGATATTCAAACAACTATTAATATAGTTTACCACTGTATCTATATTCACATACTTTTATGTTGTAATATATTATTCAATTGCATATTTTATTTTTTCACTAGCTTTTACCTGCGGCTTCACCCACGTGGTCAAATGAAAGTTACTAAAAGATGTGTCCACTCAACATAATAGTGAGTAACATCGAAACTACTTACGTGATCTAATACAGTTTTATTCAATTCGAACTAATAGTTCCTGGGATTCGCCTTCGACGAAGCAAACTCTTCAGCTTTTTAATATTACTTTTATAGAAGAATTGAGAAGGACATTTTCTTCTCTTTAAAAGTATCATTTAACATTATGTCTGCAATTATTTTGTTGTGAGACATTATAAAAAATTGTCATTCTAAGGTAATACTGAATTATATTAAGAACAATGATATATGTTGAAGGAGGCTATTATGCAGTTGGTAAAAAAAATCTAGACAGTATTGTCATACCCATCGAAGATTTATAATTGTATTATTGTTCTATTCAACGGCCGTATCTTTGGGAGATGAATGAATATCGTTAATAGCCAATTGCATGTGCTGCATGAGTCGATCTGTATCAACGTTATCGCTGGGAAGAATGTACAGGTAGTTCTTCTCATTCTTGATGGATGGCATTCAGGTTTGAGTGTACACCTCTAATATTACAAAAATCCATGTTAAGAGTGACAGGAGCTGTCATGGAGTATTATGCCTCATTGGTTTTGCGGAACTGTGCCGTCCCTAGAACTAGACGGTCCGGATGGGCTGAGTTTTGGACTCAAGGAGGGATTCTCCCTATCCCCTTGGGGTAATGTGTCTTTGAGTGCTGCTGTCATATCCTAAGGAAGGAGTTGAGGTTGGGCGCCGGGGCCAGGCATTTTCGATGCGAAACAAAGTAGCAAAATGCCACTACTTAACGCCGGTTTTAAATACCAGTTGTGGTAATAAATAATCATCCGTTCGAGTCTGTCCATAACTGTTGCCATCGCAGGCTATGTGGCTCTCCCACATGTACTCGCCCTCATAAGTACAAGCGTGGTCCTATTTAAAGCTGAAATCCTACAGCTAAGAACAAAGCACTTATTTATTAACCACGGTGTGTTTATATATATAATATTTTTGGTGTCCGTGGTGTGTACATATTTAATTACTAGTGATACAAAGTAAGTGTATTATTATGGTAATATACTGCGTACCTAGCTTATGATATTTTTATAAGTTGATGTTTGATATCGGAATATTATTATTTCTGAAGGCAACGAGTTGGACCTGAAAATAGTGAGTTAATATTTTTAATATAATTCCAAATTGTAATAATAATTCTATTAATTTATTTTATAAAACATATGTGGATAACATTTGATACAATTGCTTAATAATAGTTAATAAAAAAAATCAAAAAGGCAGAGGGAACCTAGTGTTAAGACACTCCGTTCCCCACTTTCCACTGAATTCTGGAGGCATTGCGCGTTGAGCGGCCAAACTCAACGCCGCGCTTTACTTAGACACCAGAGCGAAGAAATGAAAATAATAAATATTATTTTTTTAAAAAAACATACTGAATTATTTTCAGATGTACGTAGAGGCCATTTTTATAGTTTTGCTCGCAGCATTTTATTCTGCGGCGCGAGAAGCTAACTGTGATTATGTAAAATATGTGAGTTTATTAATCATTTTATATATATATATTGGAAAAGAACGCTCGGGTCACCTAATGGTAAATGATCTCTCCCACCTACGACCCCATACAACACCACAGGAGCTACAGGTGCGTTGCCGGCCTTCAAAATAGACGCACTTTTTGAAGGTACCCATATCATACTGACTGGCTGGACACACTGTCGCAAGTAGGCCACAGTTCCATAGCGCGTGGAAGGAAGTTCCTTTAACACGGCATAGTAGTGGAGTGCCACGTATCCAGGTGGTGTGAATGATATTTTAGCGTGTGACGTACTGTGGGGTTAGTAAATTCGGGGGCAGGTAACAAACAGGTCATACAGTTCTTCAGAACACTCCCCGCGATAAATGCGGCAGAGAACGCACAGCGAGGAGACGTCTCTACGCAAAACCAAAGTATCAAACCTTTCACCGATCATTGGTTCCCCAATGATTCGAACGGCTCTACGTTGTATGCGATCAAACGGTTCAAGCTGATACTGGAGTGCACCAGAGATGAGAACAGTACTCCATATAAGGCCGAACCTGGACCCTATATAGAGCCAATCGGTGTCTAGGCGTAAAGTACAGTCTCGCTCTGTTGATGACTCCCAGTTTCTTGCCTTGATACAACTGGATGCAACTTGACTTTGATTTCTAAATAATCACGATATTGCCCGTCACTCGAAACATGAAAGCCCAATATGCTGATATTGGGCGCGGCTGTAAGGGGGATGTTAAGAAAGACTGGCGATATGTTCAATGGGTTTTTTTAGTGGTTAATTTGTGCCTTCAGGAGATTAAATTGAACCAAATTCCTTTCATCCCATGTGAAGCATTCTTGAGGGAAGCCTCAACAAAAGACACAAATTTATTTCGCACTGTTCAGCGTTTTCCCGAGATTTCTGAATAATTATATATTATATATTATTATATGATAATAATAATTATTATATTAAGTTGCTTAAAAAATATATTTCCTTAAAAATAGCCTTTGAATAGTAAAATAATATTATCTCCCCTTGGTTTATATAAAAAGCTAACTTTATTAAGTCAACAGATTTTCAGCGAGTAGCAAGGATATTATAAGAAAACTCTGTTGCCACCTGCTCTACGATATCAATTTAACTTGAAAGTTTAAATTTTACTACAGCGCTACTTTATCTTTTATTTAAACATTTTATTATTTAATTTACATACATATATATTGTTTTTATAGGTTGAGGCAGGTGAGAAACGTTATATATACAACAAGGAATATCCACACAATTTCAAATCAGAGACGCACTGCAGGTGGATAGTAACGTGTCCTATAGGCTACAACTGTAGGATTGACTGCAATGTTAATTTTTCAGAAGTAAATTTATTTTTTTACTATATCTGTATTTACGATCACTTTGTCTCGATTTCTACTCAGAGGAATGTTTATTTTTATTTCCGCTGTCTGATTAATTACAGCGCGGCATAGAATGGTTTCTCTAAATAAATATTATAAGACTAGGATTCTCTTTGCTAGCCGTCATCTGAAATTCATAATTTCGTCATTTTTTTATATAAAAGTAAAGGTAGGGGTATAACAAAAATATATTTTTAGGTATATTTAAGAGTACTTCATTTATAAACCCTTGAAACATCTGCTGCATGCAATGCATGCAATCCCGCATGTAGCAGGGTAGGCAGAACGAACCCGGGAACCTGGTGTTATGACAGGCCATTCTCACCAGGACACTTACGTTTCCAAATTCGTTTTGTCTCATTACCAGAGCGAGGAAATGAAAATATTAAATATTATTCATTCCTCGAGTGGGAATCGAACCCACAACCTGTCACGTTAACAAATGCATACATATATAAAACGTATTTGTTTCTTTACTTTAGACTGCATCGTGTTCTACGCATCGCTTATTAATATCTCGTATAGGAGATCCCGAGTTCAAGTCATCTGAATATTACTGTGGCCACGACTTAGTAACTGCAGTGTCTGTAGAGCGGACGATAAGTGTTGGTGAGATTTACTGTCAAATATATTTGCTATATAACTACTATTTTAGAAGTTCATGTCCAAACAGTAAGACTCTGGAATGCGCTGCCAGGTGAAGTTAGACGATCTCCTTCAGTAAATATTTTTAAGCGTAGGCTTAAAAATTACTAGTTAGAACAATATTTAAAATAAAGTGTAATGTATGTATGTATGTATGTGTGTATGTGTGTGTGTATGTGTGTGTGTGTGTGTGTTTGTTTGTGTGTGTATGTGTGTGTGTATGTATGTATGTATGTATGTATGTGTGTGTGTGTGTGTGTGTGTGTGTGTATGTATGCATCTATCTTTCTTTCGACTAACACCGAGACTGCTCAGGATGCTTGGGATCGGGCTCAGTCGGCAATCATTGCGGCAGGCAGGCGAGTTCTTGGCGTTTCTAGGGAAGAACGTGGACGAGGTCCAGGAGGAGACTCGTGAAAAGAAGGCTGCCTTTAAGAAATAGCAGGAATCCAACTCTCCTGAAGACAGACTGGAGTACACAGTAGTTAAACGTGCCAGTAAAAGAGCTGTAGCCAGAGCCCGCAGTGAGAGTTTGTCACCATTGTATGATAAACTTGAAACTGTGGAGGGGCAGAAGCTCATTTACAAACTGGCACGTTCCCGGGATAAAGTGACGCAAGATATCGCAAAATGTCTTTGCGTCAAAGATTCCCAGGGCACGCTGCTCTGTAGTCATGCCTCTGTGAAGGAGAGGTGGAGAAGCTACTTCCAGGAGTTGCTGAATACTCAGCACCCATGCAGTCTTCATCACGACCCACCGCCTAACCTCGGACTTATTGCCCCAATAACCCTTGACGAAACACGTAATTGCCTTCGACGCATGAAGAACGGAAAAGCGGTGGGACCTGACGACATTCCGATCGAAGCGTGGAAATCGTTGGGCTCTCTTGGTGTGTTCATGCTTACTGACCTTTTTAACCATATCTTGAACGCTGGTAAGATGCCGCATCAGTGGCGGCTTGTAAATAGGGGTAATAAATACCCCTATTTACAAGGGAAGGGGCAGTGTTCAAGATTGTGGTAGTTATAGGGGCATTAATTTTATGATTCATACCATGAAGCTCTTCGAGCGCATGATCGACCTCAGGTTCCGCCAAGGGTGTACTATCTCTGAGTCTCCATATGGATTTCAGCCAGGATCGGGCACCATGGACGCCATTTTCGCCTTCAGAACTTTGATACAATGAAAAATATTTACTGTTACATGATTAAGATATTAAAAATACAGATATTCTACATATATAATTAAAACTAAACTCTTTTTATTATGTTATTTTTTTTAAATTCACGGTTAGTCTAAAATTTTTCAATTGACATTTCAAATCGTCGTCGTAATAATTTTTCATTATCAAATATAATTTTTATGTAATTGTATTTTTTTAGGTCTAGTTTCGTCAGTATACAGTCCGGGAGGCAGATTTTTATGTGTACTGGTGGCACAGAATGATACAGTTCCCGTGAGAAAAAATTATAAAACCCAATATCAGTAATGTCAAAATAGAAGTCCTGAAAAGTTATCTTTTGCCGTCTGTATTGTATGTTGGTTAACACTGGACATAATGAATAATAAATCTAATAAATACACTACCAACACTTACTATTTTATTTTTCTCGAACGTAACTAGCTAAAGATGCAGGAAATAAAAAGACTTTTCCTTTTAATTTTTATTTTATATTAGAAAAGAGAAGTAATCCATCGTAAAAAAAGTAAAAAAAAAGACATTTAAGAGTATTTTTATGTTATTTTGATTTTTCTGGCGAGGAAGTTGGTTTTATCTGCATCGGGTACGCTATTTCGTATAACATAACAAATTGCAGCATTGCTGCGTGGTATGAACTCAGAATGCAATTATTTATTACCCTCATATACTCAACTGTGTGTTGTAACTCGCAAACTGAAATACATCACGTTTGACATACTATTTTGAAATTTATTTTCAACGTTTTATCCTGATGCGTAAGCTATGTTACTG
The DNA here is from genome assembly GCA_013403645.1 of Heliconius nattereri. NCBI lineage: Eukaryota > Metazoa > Arthropoda > Insecta > Lepidoptera > Nymphalidae > Heliconius > Heliconius nattereri. The sequence goes on from JAAIXI010000221.1 coordinate 1,838,359, forward strand.
ATAAGTTTCATCTAAATCCGTTCAGCAGTTTTGCATGAAAGTGGAACGAACATCTAACCTCACAAACTTTCGTATTTACAATATTAGTAGGATTACTTTGTTTACCTGATAGCCTTACTTAGTCTAGAAATTAAGAGTATACTTTGATGAAGTATTTTATCAGAAGAGCACAGGCCAGTCGTGGCGCATGTGTACAAGTGTGGCTGTAAATGCGACTGGAAGTGGGTTCGATCCTCACTTGAGGAAATGAAATATTTATTTAAATTTATACTTTAAGGTGTCGAGGCAAAGCGCGGTGTTCAGTTCCGCCACTCGGAATCAGCACGCAAACTCAGAATCAGACGGAAAATGGGGAACGGAGTGTCTTAACACTTGTTTCCTCTGCCTTTCACTTATTTAGGTGTAAATAAATTATTGGTTGTTAACCATTAGTTACACGTTGCTATAAATAATTAATTCCTTTGAATATTTCAATTAGAAGTTGTTCGACTCCAGTGCATTAATAATTTATAATGAATCAACAGTCGAAAGACCAAAAAGTGAAGTTTATTTCTTCTAAATTTGTAGTGGTGGTATTTTTATGAAATAATTGCTTAGGGATATTATTTTTATTAGCTTATCATATTATTTCATATTTTTTTATTAAAAATATTCAAAATTCTAATGCATCTCTTGTAAAATACGAAAGCACGTGCGTCAATTTTAAGCTTTCCTTGTATTTATGCAAACTAGTGCCACTTCCACACGATTCTCTTTGTATTAGTATATAAAACAAAATGAGATAATGTAGTGAAAAGCATTGTGGTATCGTGTGTAATTATAATCAGTACTGTTTTCTGTATTTTTTAACATACTTTCTCTTTTTTGTCATTGAAACTTAGTATGTCTTTAAAATATTAGACAGTGATTATTTAAAACCATATAGAGTGAGTTTATTTCTGGTATATTTCAAAGTTACAGTGTTAAAATTTTCTTTTATGAAATTATTAATTAATAATTTTCTCAGCCTATCGAATCCAAAACCTACTGTTAACAAACGTTACTTTTAATATTTTAAATATATATTTTTCAGATGGAAAATCTTAAAGTTGTAATTATAGCACTATTATTCAAATACGTGCAGTTGCAGAATCCCGATTGTGATTATTTTACATCCGTAAGTTGGTACTCAATAAATAATATTTCAACTTTGTTTTTATCTACCTAGCAGCAAGTACAAGAAAAGGTTAATTAACTATATAAAGTCAGTTGGATTAATTTGAAGATTTGCATGGCAACTAGAAAATACTTTTTAAGTATATTTTTTTGGATTTTTTAACTCTTTTGAAAACTAACAAAGTTCAATTATGTACAAAAATTACAAGAAATATCTTTAAAAATAATATAAATAATAATTAAAGTAAGTACCAATTATAAATGAAGGTTTTTTATTAATAACATCAAAAAAGATTTAAAATAGAGTTATCAATATAGGTAATGGTATATATTTGCTTCCTATTTTAAAATCAGAATAGTAAAAAGTAAACAACTAGCCTTAGTTCTCTCTCTACAAATAATAGTTTTTAGGGAAGTAAGGCATATTATTTCCATTATAGGTGGAACCAGGAAGGTTTTATTACATTTACAGCCCAGGTTATCCTTTTAACTATCGTGGAGGCACCCAATGCCGCTGGATAGCAACATGTCCGCCCGGATACAACTGCAATCTTGACTGTCCCGATGTTGATATACCAGAGGTATCTTTTATTTATATTGTATACCAATTTTTACCTTCGGCTTCGTCCTCGTTGATAAATAAGAAATCAGCCTCAGGGTAAGCAGAGGGAACCTACTGTTAAGACACTCTGTTCCCCACTTTCCGCTGAATTCTGGAAGTATTGTGTAACGCCGCTCTTTGCCTCGATACCAGGGGGAACTAATGGGAATATAAATTTAAATAAATATTTCATTTCCTCAAGTGGGGATCGAACCTACAACCAGTTGCGTTTACAGTCACACTTTCTGCCCCTGCGCGACGACTGGCTCTAGAATAATTCAGTGAGTTAAATCGAAATTACCGGGAACATAGCAATCTTCAAATAAAGGGCACAAAGATAATTTTTCAATTCGAATCAGTTCAACAAAACAAAAGTGTTTTTTATTAATATTAATACTAAAATTTTACAAATATTATATTCTTTTTGGATATTTTATCATTAAATTTCTGCCTTAATAGGTAACTTTTGGATGGTTATATATTTTTTTCTTAATAATTCCTTATTCTCCATAGAGTCCTTCATGCTCTCAAGACCGTTTACTGATATCCAGAACAGGTGACTCTCTACTGGAAACAGCGGAAACTTATTGTGGACGCGGCTCTATTCATGCTTTGTCAGTGAACCAACAAATAAGTGTAGGTAAGGATATTTATCTTCACGCATGCTCGTATAATTAAAAACAGAGCCAAGTTCAATTTATTAATTTTGATCGATATCTTAATGTAAAAGGGGAAAACTGTGATTAATTTTTTTATAAAAGTTAACAAAAATAGGCTTCAATTACTAGTACTTGATTTTATTAATATATAGGCAAAGATATGAAAAAGGAAAATGAATGTGCAACAGGCCAAAGGCATACAATACAATATAAGCTTCCTTATTTGAATTGTTCTCTATTTTATCTAATCTTAGTTAATTAAATAAACTAGTTACTTAATTAAGTTTTTTATTATATTATATATCTTAGGTCTAATAACGTCTGCATCGAGTACTGGAGGCAGATTTTTGTGCCGTTTAAACGCTAGACGAATTCCACCATCGCGTTGCACTTGCGGAATTCATAATACGGTGAGAAAAATGTTTGCAAATTGACCTTTTTCCTCCCCCCCCCCCTCCCCCGCCCCTATACAGTAGGGTGGGTACAAGGATTTTAGTGTTAAGCCACTCTGATCTCTATTTTCCACGAGACATTGTATGTTGAGGGAGCATTGCATTTTTAACAGTCTTCAAGATTTTCAAGAATTCTATAAAATTTCTACTGGCGAGTGAAATAATAAATATCGAGGAATCTGTAGCGCAGTGGCACAGAGTATGAGTAAACGCGACGTGTAAGGGTTCGTTTCGCACTCTTTATATTTTTCTATTGATTCCTACAGAATCAAATATTAGAATCAAGCAAAATAATAGTAATAAATTTATTTCAGAAACGTATAGTCGGTGGAAATGAGACAAGAGTCCACGAGTTTCCTATGATGGCTGGACTTTTGGAAGATGGGGAAGACATGGTAGCGTGTGGAGGCGTGGTCATCGATAAGCGATACGTTCTTACTGCTGCACATTGTTTCACATTGGACTTGGAAGAGGTGGTTCTTGGCTTGCACGATCAAAATACTCTTGATAGTAAGTTGGACTGATTATAAAAGTATTGTTATCATATAACAATTTTAACCGTATTTTAAAAAAATAACAGGATTTTATAGGGATTAAAAATTGAAATTATTGAAATTATTTTATTTTAAGCATATGCTTAAGATTGCGACGGCGAACTGATGTTTCTATTTAATGACAACTAATATAATTTGAATTTAATTTGATTCGATTATATTGTTTCAGCTAACTCATCATCACTGCAAAGAATCCGAATTGAGTCCAGAGTCATACATCCGCTTTACAATTCGTTAGTATAAGAGTACATTAATTTTTAATTAAACGTTTTGTAGCTCAGTCCTCTACGAATAACTCGGTAAGATTCGGTTAAGACTTCGGTTGACCTTCGAAAATATTGGTACAGTAGATATATTTGATATCTACGAAGGTCACGTGAAAAGCGTGAAGACCCCCCGAAGGAGGGGGGCAGAGAGATGACAGTGGGACGAGGCGAAAGAGGTATGTAGAGTCCGTAGAGATTTTTCAGAGAAGTTTAGCGCTCGGTTCTTTCTGACTACTCCACTAGGTATGCAGTATGAAAGTCACATGCAATGGCTCGAGGATCCGACGAATGTGTTTCAATATCCTCGAGCATTAATTGTATTATTTTCAGATCTACCTACGATTATGATATAGCAATAGTAAAATTGGAGGAAGATATTATTTTCAATGACTACGTGAGTCCAGTTTGTTTGCCGTTTAAATTTTTAAAGAAAGACTTTACGGGAGAGAATGTTACGGTTACAGGTAAGATTTTTTTTTAATAAACTAATAGACATTTATTGTTTAATAATATAAAAATTGCAACTTGGGTTCATATTGAGCCCGTCATACATTCGCAAGCTTGTGCCTCTATGTGTGTGTAAAATATATCTATAACATCTGCCTGCCCTTCAAGATACGGGATACAGCGTGAAGCTAAAAAACAAACAAAATAAATAAATAAATTTCAGGATGGGGCACAACTGTAGTTGGAGGTCCAACGTCTGACGTACTAATGAAAGTTACGTTAGACGTGATTAGTCAAAGAAAATGTCGGATGATGAAGCCAACGTTGACGCGGCGACAGTTGTGCACGTTTACGCCGGCGAAGGATAGCTGTCAGGTCAGTCATGACTTTTTACAGAACTTAACTCCGATGGCCCTCCAAGACAGTTGTAGCTGTAATATTAATTCAATTCAAAGTAATCGAATTCCAAGTGCTCGCCAAAACCAACTGGAATCTATTATCTATGAGGCCAGTGGTGGCGTGGCCAACGGTGCAACTGTAAATAAACGCAAATCCTCAAGGATTTTGTGGAAAGAACAGAAGTGTCTTAGCACTATGTTGCAATGTTCCACCTGCCTACCCTGCTATATACGGGATACGGCGTCAAGCTGAAATCATTTTCTTCCATCTAAAATTGAATGAAGTTGGTATCCCACACCGCCCTTAACTGAGTTAATTTAAAAAATAAACATTGAGTTTAAAACTTATCTACCTACTGATACTAAAATCTTTTCAGTTCGACTCCGGCGGCCCACTTCTCTACACTGATCCAAAAACGAACCTACTGTTTAACATTGGAATAATTAGTTTTGGTACTTTCTGCGCGAGCAACGAGCCGGCTATCAATACACGCGTTACCTCATTATTGAAATGGATTTTAGAGAATGCTCCTGCGCATTATTGCAAGAAATAATCATTAAAAAAACATTAGTTATATTTAAAAAATACATTTTTTGATTTCCCCCTACTTAAAAAGTCCTTTCCAATTCCGAAAGGTACCTGGAATTGAAAAAAGTAATATGTCAAATAAATAATTTATTAACTGTGGAACAGTCATCAGTAAAGTCAAGAATTGCTGAATACTAAAAAGAGAAGTATTTATTATTTTTATGTATCAAAAAATAAAGAATATAATTATTAAAACCTTAGCAATATTTTTTATGGAGGATGAAGTGTTTTAACACTAAGTTCTCCACATCTGCAAAGAGAAAAAAAAAACGCAAAATATATTTTTTCATGTATATTTTTAATACAAATAAATACATAGTAAAAAAACCTTTTGGTATTCATTAATTAGGGCGAGCTACTTTAACGAGTGCCACTGAAATGTGAAGCATTCAGCATGTAGGCAGAGATGGTGTTAGTTGTTATACATGACTGCCTTTTAATTAGGTAAGTAGGTAAGAAAAACTTCTTTAACATTTAGGACAAGTCTAACTAAAAAGTATATATATAATAATTGTAAGTTTTATTTCTGTATATTTTGATTAGGTGTATTGACATTAAGTGGCAGGGGGGACCTGGGAACCTAATGTTAAGACACTTCGTCTTCATTAAGACACTTTCATCTTCCATTTTCCTCTGAAATTTGGTTGCATTACGTTGCGAAGTTCAACGCCTCACTACTTATTTATTACTACCAGTAACACTCGTTATAGTGGCGCAGTGGAGCAGCGTCTGACAATAAACGCGATGGCGAATGGATGATTTCGATCCTTATTCAGGAAATAAATAACTTCAAGAATATTTCAAGAATATTTGGAGGATAAGCATGTGTGGAATTAATGTCTATTGAACGTAATGCAGGATAGCTGCCAGCTAATGTTTATAGATTGTACCATTGTTTTTGAAAAGAGCAACTGTTGAGTTTCTTGCCGGCTCTTCTCAGCAGAACTGCCTTCCGAACCGGTGGTAGCTTTTTGTTCATATGTTCATTCGACGATTCAAAAGTGCTTATAATAATTGCCTATTTGAATAAAGAATATTTTGAATTTCAATTTGAATTTCTTCACTCTGGTATCGTTTCCTTACCTGTCTCATCAATACCAAAACAGTGTTAATCTGGTCACCGGCAGCAATACACCTATCCTCATCCATGTCGTGTTTTCCGTCCCAAACATTGGACTAACATCGTTATTAAACATTGGACTTCCCAGATACACCACTTAGTTCAATTATTATGATACTAAAGAAATACATTTAATTCAAATTTGTCATTTTGATTCAATTATTAACTTTACTCTTTCATAGCAAATAGCCATAATATATGCAATGTTATCGAGCTCGAGCATCTACTTCAAACAAGTGGCTCTAGCTTTTATCATTTTTATATTAAAATGCTAAAAGCTTTAATATTGTAAAGCAACAATTTGTCTAAAATAAACAACATTAATAGCACCATAAGTGGTTGATATTGAAGAAAAAGGATTGTATGAGATGAAGAGATAATTATATTAATAAGTAATTAATTAAAACTCGTTAAATATTTAAAAAGAGTTTGGTCAAATTCCATTCAATTAATAGGTTAGATGAAGTGCCCTTTAAGTGTTTTTTTAGCTTCGCGCTGTATGCTGGTATCTGAATCATGGGAACCTAGTGTTGGGATACTTCGTTCCTATTAAGAAACTTCCGTTCACCATTTTCCGCCAAATTCTGGAGGAAATGAAGACGATGAAAACATTAAATATTTTATTTTCTCGAGTATGAATCGAAATCTGTCGCGTTTACAAGCTTGTTTGTACCCATGAACCACGACTGGCTTCAACTTTTCGCTTTACATTTTACACTCATATTATAAATCTGAAGGAAAGATCGACTTTTATACCTCAGACACTTAGAATTTGTTGTGTATGGTGAAGCCGCGGGTGAAAACTAGTACGAAACAATCTACAGTTTTCTATTAATTCTTTTGCAGTTTTGGCACGATATCCTGAATTTGGAATAACTTTGCGCATGTCAAAGCATCAGCCAAAGCTGCAATTTATCCTTGGCTGTTGTACTGTTACTTAACTAACTAGGTAACTTACTATTTTTGTGATATGAAAGTAAAAATATTGAACAAAATATTTAATTATTCCAATTACGACGGCTTCTCTTGTATTCATTATTTAAAACCATGAGATTCTTACAACACGATTTGATATCTATCAGTAGGTATCTACATAATAAATATGACGAAATAATCTGAACTAATATAAACCTGGAGAGTTTGTTTGGTTGAACCGGCTAAGCCTAGGAACTATTCGTTGAAACTACGAAATACTGGCGAAGCCGCAGGTAAGAACTAGTAAGAGAATATAACTTGATTTACCCCTGTCCATAATGAGGCAGAGGTGTCAAGACAAATTATAATTAACTATAATTGTTGTACCAAGACATCATTAAAAACATTACAATTTTATTAGTGCATCTGCAAAAGTATATCTCAAACCAATTTTAAAAAGTGACGTAAAAAAAATAAAGCTTCAACCCTCTAACAGATGGCGTTGGCAGTCGTCGCGCTTTACGGTACTATTGATTTATTTTATTCAATTCGTTGGTACATTGGGCCAACGTCATGCTGTAGGGGATAATATATACGCTCACAAAAGCCAATATTTGATCCAACTTTGGTCATAGTTTAGTAGCTCTTCATTTCGTTTCGCAAACCTGTCCATCCTCCGTTCTGTCGCAGTTTATTAAGCAAATATTTATTATATAGATTATTTCTTTGGTGAAAAATGTTTATATTTACTTGAAAATTAATAATAATAATGATTGTTTACAGTGGTTTTTAGTACAGTTCCTAGTAAAAATATGGCAGTGTTAATTTTTAGAGTGTGCAGGTAGCTCAATAGGGATAATGCCCAAACGTATTCCTTTTCATGTAGTTTATGCAACAAGTAAGTAATTTTTACTAATTATTAATAATTATAACTGGGTCCAGAAAATTAAATGGTCAAGAAAATAAAATATTAGAAAATAGATCTCTATTATAAAAAATATCTAAATTTTACCTTTATAGGTACGTAGGTATTCCTATTTATTGTATGTCAAATACTACGAAAACATTATAAGATACTATTAAGTATTGTAAAGTAATTAAAATTATTATAAATAATAAAAATAAAGCTATATATGATCACAATGTCCATGGCCGGATAAGTGCTGCCTGGGCCAAATGGCGGGAGGTCACTGGTGTGGTCTGCGACCGCAGAATACCGCCCAAGCTCAAGGGGCTGGTATACAAGACCATCGTCCGACCGGTTCTTTTATACGGCAGCGAATGTTGGCCAGCACTATCTCGGCGGATAAGCTCCAAGAGCGTTGCTTGAGATGGTTTGGCCACGTTAAGCGCCGGCCTAAGAACTATGTCGGACGCAAGTGCCTTGCTATACTAGTTCCTGGGGCGCGACCTCCTGGACGCCCAAGGAAGCGCTGGTTGGATGTCGTGATGCAGGACATGAGAGCCAATGGTCTAACCACCGAGGACGCAAAAGATCGTGCAAAGTGGAGTAGGTTAAGTAGGAAGGCAGACCCTGGTAATAGCCGGGATTAATGCCAGGAAGAATAAAAATAAAGCAAAATAAAAAACTAAGATAATACTACTATAGGTATATGACAAAAAAAATATATAATATTTTTTAGGATATTACCTAATCACTAATTCCGATTAAGACATAATTGATGTCAAACTACTTGCATTAACATTTTATAAACTGTAAAATATTAAAAAAAAATAGGGTTTCAGCCTTGTTATTAGTATATTAATTGTTATGCATTTCGAAATTTCTTTCATGTATAGAAGTGGAAAAATTTAAGAATGCTTGACACCTTTATCCATTCATATTTTTAATTATTTTAACTATGATGTTCACTTTAGCTAGTATTATGAGTGTCATTGGAAAGTACCAAGTTCAATTCGTGCTTGTAGGGAGACAGGCATGCGATTGTAAATTAGACAGGCTGTGAGTTCGACTCCCATTCGAGGGTATGAAATATGTTCAATTCCTCGCTCTGGTAATAAGGTATAGCGTGGCGTTGATTTTTGCCACTCAACATCCAAGGACTCTAGAATTCAGCGGAAAGTGTGGGACGGAAGTGGGTTAATAGGAACTGAGTTCCCAGATAATCTCTCCCTACCATACAATGAGCGGACTATAGCGTGGATCTTAAAAAATTAGGACGTCCCTGTGGCGAGGCGACTTCGACCGCTTTTATTCTACGTTGATGAATGTCCTTAATAGTAGATTTTTCTCGTATATCTTTCGTATACACAGCGATCAATTACAATTTTATTGGGTATAAATTTCTAATAGAGCACTTCATCAAAGCCATACTTACAAAAGGTTAAAGGACGATGTCGATATAACTTTTAATAATTAAAAGAGAACTGATCGATACTTGTAACGATAGACATTATCAAAGGTTACATTATAAATGTAAGGTCGCCATGCCACAGCGGCATACCGGCCGACAGTAAACGCGACAATCATGGGTTCTATTCCCACTCGAAGGAATGAATCAGTTCCTCGCTCTACTATGGAGACAAGATGCCACTTTGTACGGCTTAATTACGGAACGGAGTGTTTTAGCACTTCTGCCTATACTGTATATAGCGTGAAGCGAAAAAACTGAAAAATGAAAATGAAACGAAAAAGCAAAATATTTAAAGTACAGATTGAAGTAGTGAAATAAAGTCTAGGTTTCGAACAACGACCCTATGAAAGAGTTCTGATTATTTATTCATAGCTTCGTCTCGCCATCTTTGTGCAGTGGAATACATTTACTTGAATATTTTTTTAAGCTTTTAATTTCGCACATATTACATTTTTTATGAATAACAATCTTACCGTGATTTAATCCATTCTTAATTGTCCGCTTTCTTATAATAACATATTATAATGAGTTTATAAACTGTGTTCACTTTTCATTTGAAAGGGAAACGGGAAAGGTAGACAAAGAGCAGCGTTTTGCTCCGTCTCTCAACAGCAGACCTGATTTATGACTACGTTGCCAATGTCTTATCAAGAGAGTGAAGCTGCAAGAACAATTCTAGTTCTTGTACTAATTCTAGTTCTTCTTTCTTTTATTTTCAAGGATTACCTAGGATATTTATAATCTTCTCTAATCTTTCTTATGTCACCAGATATCAGAAAGAATCTATTGTTAGTACATTCTGTCCCTCAGTAATATAGCGTTTCCTAGAGAAGAAACCATGTATTTACATATACATATAATAAATATGAATATCGATTAATTGTTGCCGCATTTTTTATAATCGTCGACCTACATAGTCGAGTGTATTATTAAGTTTCTATAAAATATATAGATCTAGGCTTTAGTAAAATCATTTAGACCCGTAGTTCCTAACATTATGTCTTTCAACTATACAAACTTTTTATCTTTATACATTTTATATTTTTAGCTAATATTACTTTGTACCAATAAATACCTAAAAATATAAGCAAACAAACAAAACCAACAACACACATGTAGCTCTTCTGGTGTTACACGCTCGATTACCTCAATATACAATATGGAAAAAAATATATATAACTAAACACACTTTCAGGTGAAGACAGTTCCTATCCAGCATGCGAGTTGAACGCGCAAGGTCCAGAGGCCCGAGGCTGGAGGAGTTCTGGATCTCCACCCCACGAGCTCCTCCTCCGGCTCACTGCTGTCACGAATATACATAAGTTACAATTACTTGCCCATCATCAGCATATACGTAATTATGTTTTTCCCTTTATGGGGTCAACTTGTTTTTTACATAAGCTTCCTTTAGTATCATCAATAGTGTGTTCTCGAAAGTCAACGGAGGTCCCACCGTGGCTCTCTTATATTGAAAATAATATAAATATATTCTTTCTATCTAGTAGAGGTCGAAACTACCACCAATACAGTCAAACACCGGACTATTACGCGTATAAAAAAAAATTTAAAAATATATATATATTTCTATTTGTATTTGTTAGCGGAATGCGTGGAGGTGCTAGTCTCCGGCGGCCTCGTCTCCGAGGGGGCGGCCACCCCCTGCGGCGCCACGTACACGAGCGTGGGCCGCGTCGCCCTCATCAAGCCCGTCCCTCAAGCTCGTACTAGAGAACTTAGGTATATTATAAATTAAATTCTTGTATTTAAAAAAAAAGTGTTTATTTGTTTTTATATATGCCAATATTTGTCCGCTTGTCATGCCGTAATGTTAAGATACGACAAGTCCGTTGCGTGTTAAGTGGCAGAACAGAACGCCGCGCTTTTCCTTCCAGAAAGAAGATATGAATTAGAAATTTTAAATATTTTTAAAACCAAAGAAAGCAACACACTACACGTGCATACCATAGAAAGACTTAAATGAATAATTAGGACTATTATTCAGATATTTGTATTAGATCTAAATTAAAATAATACAATTTTTCAGATCTGCCGCTCTCCCAGAACCAACAGTAGCTAGATTCGTAAAGCTGCGCCTGTCAGGGCCTCATCCGCCAGCCAGAGAGGATGAACAGGTACTACTACTTCTTTGATTTCTTACTAGCGGCCATATAAATATATCATTAATTATTATTTATCAAAATAGTTTTTGGGTATAAAAGTGTATAAGAATTTTGACGAGTCTCAATAAGACCATACCTATAATTAAATTGTCTAGTGTCTGGGCAAATTGCAAGAGTAAAGAAAATGAAATTCAAAATACGCGGCGTTGAGTTCCGGCACTTAACACGCATGCCTCCAGAATTCAGCGGAAAGTGAAACGGAATGTCTTAACACTAGGTTGCCTCTGCCTACCCTGCCGTGTCCGGGATACAGCGTGAAGCTGATTTATTTATTTTAAATTTAAAATAGTGTACAGAAACCGCGATTTTTATTTTTATCATCATTTTGATTGAAGAGCAATGAGTTCTCAAGTTTTTTATTTAAATCCTTTCCTCGTTCTAATGAGAGCAAATATCCAAAGTCTGCCATGCAATATTTTAGTTATATATTAGTTACAAATGGGAAGCTACCATTAGCTTACAGCTAAATAAACATTAATTCATTTCTTGTTTTAGGTAGCTCTAATGGCAGTGAACGTCCTCGGCGATGAAATAGAAGATGTAAATAAGGCTACGCACACCAAGAAGGCTGAGATACGATTTTCTCCATACGACGATCTTGCTTTTGTTATGTATGTTGATAACGAGATCGCTGATCTAGTGCGCACTTTGGATCAGAAGAAGAAAGCTGCAGTTGCTGGTATGATTTTTAAAATATTTATTCTATTTTCGATATTTAGTAATTAGATGTTGAACTTTTACAAAACAAAAGGAAATTTATTTTTATTATAGAGTTCTTTTTCTTACCTGAAGATCTTTAGCAATGTTTTAAAATTGCTACTTTCTTCCATACACATGCTATGTAAATACTGTATGAAAAACCAATTTTAGGAAAATATAATTAACAATTACAGATGAACGTTTCGAATACGCCCGGAGATTAAAATCGGCGGGGTCAGCTTTAGCGTCCGCCGGTATTCGCATAGGAAGATGGAGACTGAGGAAACGACAGGCAGCGGCCAGAGACGACTTCGAGTTAGCCAGGCGAATGAGGGATAGGATCACTGATGCCATCATCGGGGTAAAAGAGGACCCCGAACTTATAAGACTGTTCGAAGGTGATGGGGTAAGGGGATTTTGCATTTATGTCAGTTAGATATATCAGAAAATAGATATTCTATGGTTCAAGAAATTTTGTGAAATTAAAAATTATGGAAATTTAATAAATTTGGCTCTTTTTTTCAAAAATGAAATCGGATACACATAATCTCAATATCACCCTTACATTCAGACCATAATTATCTGCGTGTATTATCCCTCCTTATTCTATTGGGTCCAAATTTAAGTTACCCATTCGAGGATTGAAATATATCACTCAATTGGTGCAACAATGACGTAATTATACTTTAAAAAAAAAACAACTCTACTTATTGCACAGCCGGATCGCCGCAACGACTCATCAATGCCGCAAGCCTACGACTTCTCTCACCACCTCTCCCCATCAGTAACTGCTGGCTGCCACACTCACAGCATGGACACGTCGTCTCCCGTACCTCCGGCGGCGCTTAGCGACATACGTGGGGTTGAAGACTTCAGTCTTGATTATATTGATCACATTACTAGTGTAAGTTTTGTAAGGAAAAACATAATAATGATATATGGAAACTAGGTAGTGGCGCAGTGGGACGCCATAGATGATTGGTGGTTGGTGGTGGTTATGGGTTGATCCTATTTGAATTTAGATAATATTTAAATTATTCTTATTTCGCAGCCCTGGTAAATAATTTGCGGCATTGAGTTTCGCCACGTAATACGCAATGTCTCGGAAATTAGATAGAAAGTGGTGAACGAAGAGTCATTAAATTCCCTCTACTTAACCCGCTAGTTTTGTTTGTTTTGAACGTAGTGGACATTTCGTATAAAATGTTTTTTTTTTCTACTCAAAAAAAAGATAAAAAACTTTTTTTTTTATTACCTTATTTTTTGTGGCACTACTTGAGGTTAATGTTATAAGATAAAAAATTTTTTTTGACGAAATTCAGTCAACAAAAGTTAAAGAAAAAGTTAGTATATTTAACAGAACTTGTTTTAAATTATAAATAAAAAGAAGTAATCTTTTTTTTACATAGATAATTAAACGTATAACAAATAAAAAAAAATAAAATAGAGTAAAATAAATTATCACATTAAAAGGTTCAAAACTACTGAAGTGCTATTTAATTTACAGTCACCCGTCCAAGCTTTTGAAGATGATACAGAAGTACAACCAGAACCCGCCCAACCGACCGAAACCATCCAAGAAAATAAGCCAGAAGCACCAAAGAAGGAAGAAGAAGAACTGAAAAGAGAAACAGACAGTCCTCGAAGAAGCATTACGCCCACAGCTGCCAATGGTCTACATAATGGTGACAAAAAATATATCTAATTCACATAAAATTTAGAATAAAAGATCTATATAAATTAATTTTTAACAAAAAGAAAAACCGACTTCTAACAACGAACTAAAAAGTCAAAGTTATTAAAACTACGTTTTACGTTTCAGGTAGTTTAGTAAGACGTAGAAATAAAAGCGCAGGACCAAGATCTACATTCGAAGCTTATGAAGAAAGACTGCTGCCAGCTCTAAGACAGTATGTTATATTTTTCTTATTTGTTGTTTTACATATATGATTAGATTTGTCAATTTTATAAGAATCTAGCTAATGAACTATCTAAAGTTATACCTCCATGGTCAAAAAGTTGATAAGAGCTGTGTGAGAAACATAATATATTTTTTGTCACTTAGATCGCAGGTTCAGTAAATTGCATCGAACATTAATGTAGTATTATAGCCTTAAAATAAAGCCTTTATGGAAAAGTAGACTATAGATTTTTTTTTCATTTTGATCCAGTACTTTCTAACAAACGTCTCGAAAATTGAGTAGATATTGGGGAACAGAGCATGTTACCTCTAGGTTCCCTTTACCTATCTTGTTATAAGGAAAGAAGTTAAGCTGCAAAAAAAGGGAGACAAATAAATTCAATTTTCTATCTATTCCAGTTCACACACGAACGAGTACTTGCGAGAGGCACGTGAGGAGGAGGGCAGTGCGGGAAGTGCGACGCACATCCGCCCTCACAAGCTGAATGAACGCGAGAGGAAACAGGCCGCACTGCCTATATTGATATTTGGATATCCACTAGTAAGTATAAATAATAACGGAATAATGTTTGGAAGTGAATAGCTTGCCATAGCTTCTTGGGTTACAATGTATACTGATTCAATTATATACCTATTTCAGGTTGAAAAATTCTTCTCCAAAAATTATTTAGACAAGGAAGAAGGTCTAGCCCGACTTCGCGCTGAACTAACTTCTCCATCCAACGGCAGTACTAAGACTTCTCCAAACAAAACAGCGAGAGCGGCCGCCACGTTGCTTCAAAGGGCTCTAAGAGACAAAGTGTTTTCCGTATATAGTCAAGCCAATGAAGTTGTGAGGGTCCTATTTAAAGAATTTGTTCCAGACCGGTGAGTGTACCTAATATCAGTATATTTTAAGGTCAGTAAAAGGTAGGTCTAGAGTTAATTTGTAAGCGGCATAATCAGAAACGAGAAATGTAATAGCAAATACTCTTTATTATACCTTTAAAGACTTTAGAATTATCGTTTCATTTGTATTATTAATAATTATTTTGTTTCTAAACTATATGTACATACAATATCGAAAGTGACATTGACTCGGATCGAGGTCGATGGTGAGTGAAGTGAGTGTCAAATGTCAAATTAAACCCCAGTAGATCCATTTAAAGCTTATATATTTCAAATCATACTTAGGTCTTCCCTTTTGGTGTTTATATCTTTATTTGACTATTGTGTATTAACGTTAATTAATAATTTCAGGGTATGTGCAGCGGAAGTAGGTCGTTGCTTAGAGAAGCTTCTTCCGGAACTTCTCCGAGCGTGTGGCGACCCCGCTCCGCGAGTGCACTCGACTGCACAGCACACTGTTCTCACTGTGGCTGATTGTCCTTTAGTTAGGTAAGTTGTCAATTCTACGTATACCGTAAGAGATAACTAAATTTTAGTTTCTTTATGTGTTTTTTTGTTTTCTATAGCAGGGTATTTTGAGTCCGTCTGTTAAGTGGCGAAGGTCAACGCCGCGTTTTGCCTTGCCAAAACGAAGAAATGATATTTTTAAATATTTTTTAATTCCCCCGAGTACCAATTATATTTATATCCTTGAGCTGGTAGGACAAAATTCAGCGTTGAGTTCAACCCTTCAAAAATGTCTCGAAAATTGGGGAACTGGGTGTCTTAATACTATTTAGTTACCTATCCTGCTAGCTGGAAAAACGTGCTATAAATATTTTTTATCAACCTCAATTCCATTTTTTCCTTCAGATCGCTCCACACGATCCCGCAGCAGTTGGTCCGCCCGGTAGCCGCGTCCATGCACCCTCGGCTGGCGCTCTCACGTCTACAGATGCTGGAACAGCTTATATTGAGTCACGGCATATCTACTGATAAAAACAGGTAATACAAGCAGTATAGAAGTTGTAACGCATTGGCGCAGCGTGTGACTATAACCGCTGCTGTGGTCGGTTTGATACCCACTTGAGAAAATTAATTATATAATATTTTCATTGCAGCCAATGAACTACAGGCAGAAATGTGTATTATGATAAAGAAATATTTTCATTTCCGCCTTTGTGTTAAATTAAATAAAGAACGGCTTTAGATTCGAACACATAAAATACTGCCTGCTCCGTTTGATATGAGAAATATGTAAAAACCTAAGATAAAAACTATTCAACAGTAAATAAAAGTTGTAATTTTATAAAGGTGACATGGGCTTTGGAAGTTTTTTTTTTTGTAAATTTTATAAGTTCAGATCTTTATCATTTAAAAAAATAATAAGTTTTACAAAACAAAATTAAAATATTAAAACGCATTATTTCGTATGACTGTGAAATAATGTGTTTTTTTTTATTTAAATTTTATTATTGATTGAGAATGATGTACCACTTAGCAATAAAAATAGTACAAATACAAAAAGTAGCTCTTGCACTTGATATATTTGATGATATAGGGGACACCCGGATTTGAACCGGGGGCCTATCGATCTGCAGTCGATTGCTCTGCCACTGAGCTATATCCCCTACGATGAAAATGATGAAAATAAAGATTAATTCTAGCTTCCCAAGTTTAATACATTCATTAGTTTATGGATTTGTCTGACTTAGAAAGATATAATACCTACATATCTATTAAAAGCTATACACCAAACTTTTGAGACATTGCGTGTTGAGTAAAGAGAGAGAAAAAATCATTCCCCGAGTGGGAATCAAACCTACAACTATAAAGTCACAGTCGCTCACTGTGCCGCGATGGCCTCGATAAGTATTTAGTTGTTATAGTTTATTAAATCACTTATTCAATATTATGTCCCTGGCTTATCATAACTTAGGCTATCAACTAAAATATTTGTTGTTTTACATATATGATTAGATTTGGCATTCCGTTTTTTATTATTAATACATACATAACTTTGTATTGACATAAAAAATATTTTTAGCGTCATCCAATTAATGGGACGGTTGCCAAAATTTTTTAAGACACTCTGTTCTTCACTTTGTTTTAAAATTTTGCACATTGAGTATTAAAAAAATAATGTTTTGCTTCACACTGTATCCTCCCTAAAATAGAGTAGGCAGAAGAAATGTAGTGTTAAGACACTGCATTCTCCACTCGGAAGTCAACGCTGTGTATTTTCTAAACCATATAAAATATATAATGAAATTAATTATCTCCTTCAACAGCGGTCTTACAGTCCGTCGGTTAGCCGAATGTGGAGCGGCGGGCGCGCAACACGCCGCCGGCTCAGTACGCGCGGCCGCTGAAAGAATATTACTTGCAGCTTACGCGAGATCTCCCAGAGTGGTCAGAGCTCAGCTACCACCAGACGACGCTGTCACACGAAGGAATTTGATATATCGACATTTGTTCCAGCAGTTTGATAGGATTGATATGCAGGTTTGTATTTTTTTTGAAAGGAGAATAAAAAACAATAAAAGTGTTTTTGTTTTTTTAAAAATTTGTCCTTTAATCACAAGTCTCGATAATAACCAAATTCATGTAATTGCGGGGGTACATATAATCGAACCTTCATTCTATACAAGAAAAAAAAAGAAATGGGGAAAGAAGTGACGTGTACAAGATTATTTTGCAAATTTTGTAAATAATCTTGTAACATTTCTATCCTAAATAAATGTAAAATCAAGTGTTAAGGAAGACGCATATGTTTCTTCCTTATATCTATATTTCAAGCAATCAGCTAAAGTAGTTTTATTTGGAGATTAATGAGAACCAGGTGAAATATATTCTAATTTTGTAAGTAGGTATAATTATTACCTGTATACCCACCCATATTCAGATTTTGAAATAGCAAAATAAACTGTAATTATTAATTTAATCATGTATTCACCAACAGAAAATGTTAAATCAAGCACCGACAGAAGAACAAATTCTGAACGGAGATCAATCGGCTGATACTCTTGAAGCGAGCACCACCCAGTCTACTCTCAGCGGTACCACTGTGAGTGGTATCACCACATCTCTTGGCATGACATCATCATTAGACGCTACCTCATCATATAGCCTTAAGTCAAGTGCAAGTGGAGCAACCCTAGCACCATCAAGTTTGAGTGGCAGTTTTACAACTTCTAGAACTAAGAGTAGCTTGAAAAAATCTCCCACGAAGAAATATACTCCTAGTGTCAAAGGAAAAGATACAAATACGTACCTAGGATATAACAAGCTGAGGTTAGACAGCGCGATTAGCCCGAAGCATTCGCCCAGAGCGTCTGTTTCTGGAAACGAAAAGGTAACATATGATAATTAGGCTATAAAATATAATTGCTTATTAGATAATTCGGGTTATATTTACATACTGGTAAAAAAACACGAATTATTCAAATCCAGGACTAATCTTCGAATACAATTGGACTTATATGTAACCTAATATTATAAATTATTTGTCAGGTACACTTCCAAGAAAACAAAACAAAAGAAGAAGAAATCGTTTACAGAAGAACAAGTCGAAATACAGAGAACCGGCATTCCATGATCCACTACGACCACGATGCAAACAAACCCCTACTAAAAGAACGTCCTGCTACAGTCTACGAGCCTTTACATTTAGAGTATAGAGACTCACCTACAATCGGATCTCCAAAAACATCCAAGAACGATATGAGGAGCATTGATTCATTACCGATGGATTCACCGCTTATGTCTAGAAACGATTTAAGATGTGATTCGGACAGTCGAAGTCTTGATTCACCAAAATTAAAGGCTGATTATTTTAGGGATGTTGGGTTAGAGTCACCAAAATTAGTAGCTGGGGTAAGGAATTTGCATTTGGATGAGAGCAGCCAGATGGATGAAAGCGGTTACTACAGCCCAGGTATTTTGTTTATTAATAATTGAAAAAAATATAGAAAACATAAGAATAATAATAGATTAAATTGGGTAGCTTTATAATACATTTTTATTGATAAATTATAAAATAAAAAATATTGCAGAATTTTGAAGCTTTATACAAGATGGAAGAGGCAGCACTCCTTTTACTGAAACTGCATATAGGGTAAAATATTTCAAACCCAGAACTAAAGAAATTAATCAAGGTACCTCAACCGTTTGGACGTAGGATTTTCTTGTCATTTCACGATTTTTATCCATACCTGTATTTCGTGTGACGCATACATACGTGTGCGACGTTGCCGCTTTGACAGGTAAGTGTGTGCGTGCCTATGTTACACTTTACAAATGGCGTTTTATTTTAAAACGACAATTTTATTATTTATTTTGTTTAAAAAAATAACTTTTAATTTTTGGGAATGATTTTTTTCTGAATTATATTATGCTTTTATAGAGTAGTTAAAACTGTGGTTTCATGTAAAGTGGTGCTGACAATTCCACCGTGTATTTTTAACTTTTACTTCAATCAAATATATTTTTTTCGCCCTAGGAAGAAGACAACAACTTTCCAATAACGAGCACAATTTCGATGGTTATGAAGCAGTCGGCGCCGACGCCAGCAGCGAAACCACGCCCGAGCCAGTGTGCAAGTAAGATATTACATTTAGTTCACTACGTTAAGTCACAATTTAATGTTTCGAATTGTTATGAACATTGCGTGTTAGTTGGCGGAACTCAACGCCGTTTTATCAGGCCTAGAAAATTAACATAAAATAAATATAAACATTCACGAGGTTTGAACACACAACCATCACATGTGTCAACGTCACATTGTAGTGATACTACAGAAGCGGTTCTTTGGGTTAATCAGGCAGGCCAAGAGAACTATAGACAACTAAGCTTTGTATTGCAGTACGGTCGAAGAGTTCTAGAGTTAACTTTGGAGCGACCATGTCTTGTCGACAGAGCTATACTTACCCTATTCTAGACCAATGCACAATGCTTACTAGGTATGTACTATACCTTCCAGCACATCATGTACGTGGTGTGGAAGGCGGGTGCGCACAGCGGCTCTGGAGGCGCACTACTGGAGGCGCTGCGTGCTTCTCGCGCGGTGCCCGCACTGCCATCTCGCGCTGGAGGCGCGCGCGCTCCATGCTCACCTACTTGGTAACTTATTGTAAATATTGGGAAAACCTAGTGTTAGGACACTCTGTTCCCACGTACCCACCAATTTTAAGATGTTGCGTGTTGAGGTGAACGCCGCGCTGTGTCTTGTTACCAAAACAAGGATATCGAAGAAATTCATTCCATTCCAGTGAGATTGAGTCCACAATAGTTGCGTTTCGTCGCTTCAATAAGTATAAAATTATACTTTCAGTTTCACCTTATGTAATGTCATAATAAAACAAGTTTATACTTCTTTTTTTAGCTTCACGCTATATCCCGCACATGGCAGGGCAGGTAGAATAATTAAGTAAAAAGATAAGATCAACAAATATCAAAAAATATTTTTGGTTGAGTAATCTAAAAATGGTAAGAGATTTATAATACTAATAATTAATTGCAGAGGAGTGTTCTCTCAGCGAAGGTTTATGGAAGGCATGTCAAAAATGTGGCGCTGCTCTGCGGTCTGATGAATGCGAGTACCACGTCAATTGTATACGTATGTATTTTTTTAGCTTCACGCTGTATCTTGCACACAGCTAGGAAACCTAGTGTCAAAACATATTTTTTAATTCCTATTTACTTATTTATACTATTTCAGCTTTAAGTTTTGATGAGTGGAAATGTCCGTACTGCCTAACCAACGTCCTGGCCAGAGACCTTCCTTGGCAGAGGCATCTGATGCAGTGTCCACGGAATCCGAGGCTCAGGCAACAAAATTAATTACTTTTTATGGTTCCAATTTTAATGGCTAAAATTGAAAAAATCCTTTGAAATTATTGTTGTGTAAATTGCTATAACTTTCTGCTAAAGAGCATTTAGAATTTTGATATAATTTTCGTTCTATAATCAAAATTTAAAAGTTAATGTATTTTATTAATTTCCGACTTAATGAAATCGAAACAAAATTATTTTAATCAATTATTTAGTAAAGTTTATAATAACATACCACAGTATTACAGCTTCAGCTGTATTTAAAAAATATTTCATAATATCATAATGTTTGAAAAATATTTCATATCAGCTTTCAATTTTTCTGTCCTTTAAAATAACGTCCAATTTTATGCTAATGCCTATTGTCTACCTTAATAATATGTTATTTTCTTAAACAAATAAAAAAATATATAATAAATACTCTTTAAGTTTGCCAAAATGCGGCAATATTTTAATATAATTCTTAAAACTTAAATAAATACATTAATAAATACATCAAGATGGCTTAAACTACAAAAATTCTAGTACAGCGTACAGACAGCATGACAAAACGAACTTTATGTCCAATAAGTTAAATTATTTATATATAAATATACTTTTTCACTTTAAATATTTAATAAAATAACTTGTTGAAATACAGTTTGTTATACTAACATTTGTTTTGGTTTCGTCGAATTATTGTTGACAGTTCGAGTGACAACGCATCTTTCTGAACTTTAACATAGAAATAAATATTCATCATAAAATTAATTATCTACCAACAATTATTGGCGATCTGAATATTAAGTCTGAATATGCATTTATTTTAAAAATAGAATAGACTCTGTAATCACTGTCTAATATCTATTATAAAGTAGCAAAAACGTTGATTCTTTGTAATAGACCTTACTTAATTAATACGAAACGAAAACCCCGGTTGTTGTTTGAATTACCATGAGAAGGACTAAATTATTGTCACTAAAGTATTGTCAGTTAAGTTTCGCCACTTCACACTCAATGTTTACAGTCAGGGCAGGACGTGGAGATCGGAGAATCTTGCCATTAGGTTCTCTCTGCCTACTCTGATGCGGGAAAAGGGGTGAAACTGATTTTTTTTTCTTAGTTATTCAAAAACACTAATTACTTAATATATTATGTTTTCTAAGTGTTTAATGTTGAATACAAATTCCTTGTCCATTGTTGACCGTCCGTTGTGTGGATTCCGTCTTAGATTGCTCACTTTGTTTTGTTTGTAATTGAAATGGCTGTTTCTTTTTTATATATTTTTACACTAAAAATGTTTCAATGTTTGTTAAGGTTAAGTTGTGCACAATTACTTAAAAATTGGTTGTAAGAAATAAGTTTTTTATTGTTGACTGTACTATTAATGTATAATATTTAGCCCAATGTTCTTTATAGCGTTTATTTTGTTTATATTGTTTTTGGGTAAAAGTAATAATATTTTTTTGTTAATATAACTAACTACCTTTACAATTACCTTTCTTAAAATCCATGTAAGTCATACAAAGTTCAGTAATATTTCAGTAGATTCATAATATTTAACCAATATTGTTATATTAGTATTTGTAGATTTTGCTTACCAGTTTAAGTAGTTGAAGTAAATACAACATTGTTTATACTGCAGGTATTGTAGTATAAAAAAATTAAAATAATTTAAAAATTTTATGTCAAATGGATTTATAAAGCACATTGCGTCTTGATTGAAAATGACCTAACTCATTTTTTTCACAATTTGTGAATTGAATTTTAGAAAGGACTTAGTAATTTGAAGTCAAATGTTACAATTTTTGATTTGACAATATTTAGCTAGATCTGACTATGCTAGTTATAGTAATTATAAAAATATTTGGTAAATAGAATGTAGGCTGCATATAATATACTAACCATTGTCTCTCATGCTTATCTTACATTATGAACATAAATAATAAGACATCTAAAAGAGTTCAATTAAAATTGATCGATTTAGATTTACTTTTTAAATCTCTAAAGCCACAGTATTTTTGTTTCGTTTGTATCTCATTTGTATATCATGTTCATAATTTAAGCACTAAATATACAGAAGTGTTGTCCCATTAAGAAATATTTCTTCAAGAAACTTCTTTACAACATAATATGCTAATAATATAGATAACTTAATAATTAAAATAAAATATTTAGATTAGTTCGGTCACCGAAACCACATCACCCACTGTGATATTGGGTCGCGGTTTTAAAAGAAACAGGTTATTGAGAATGGATCTTCAGATGATGGTATATTAGATTTAAGGTAGTTAAAAACTTTTAGATATATGAATAGTTTTCTTTTCCTTTGTTTTGAGTATATGACTAGATTTTTTTATATATTTTTATTGTCAATATCATTATTTACAGTATTTTTGGTAAATTTTTCAAACAGCCAACATACCAAGATTAAGCGAGCGATAAAAGCGTTAAACTCATTAGACAGTTAGATTTTTGCTTTTCTATATTATTTGAGTCAGATTTTTACATTATCAGTACCATCTAGGTGCATTTCGTACGTACTTATTATATATATCAAATTTATATTTTTTATGTACTTAGCATTGATAAAATTAATGTGATTATTAAAACCATTTAGTTCGTTCTTGATAGAGTCTCAGGGGTACCTAAATTAGCATAAGTGAATTGGTGCGAAAGCCCAAAATATTTAAGTTATTGATGAGATTAGTAATTAGTTTATAGGTAAGTATAAAATAATCATAAGTGTATTTTTTTATTAAAATAGCGTTATTAAAGTAGTCATTCTTCAAATATAAAAGAGTCACTAAATTATTAAGCCGATTTTGATAAAATTTACTATAATAGGAAAAGTGTAGATTGGCCATAGGTCATTTTACTTGGACAATTTTCTAATGAAATTATCAAATTATAAATGATTTTTGATAATAATTGCATTTATTTAATTCAGACTGACCTTTAATATTTTAAACTCTTCTCAGCAGAACTGCCTTCCGAACCAATGGTAGCTTTAATTTTATTATTTAAAAGTGTCTACAAAAACATATTAGAATAACCAATATTTTCCTTTCGAATTTAAATATTAGATACTTCTTTTTGTAAAGCTTTCGAAGGTTCTTATATATAAATCATATTTTGTATGAATGACAACGGCTTCCCAAGATTGTTCTCAGAGTATAGAGCGGCTTATGAATAGTTTATTAAGAATTTAACTAAAGTAGCCCACAAATATATCTAATATTTTGAATTGGAACAGGATTAATTAGATGTATGAAATTTGCCAGATTGCATTTAATGCGTAGTTGTAAATATTATAATTCGATACACAACATTTGTAAGCATTTATTAAATAATTTCTAAAGCATGATAAAACATGAAATTCAATAAAACTTTTGCTGTAGGTACCTAAGTATATATGCATTATATTTATGATGCAGCCTTAATGATCTGAATAAATAAAAACTTTATGATAAACCATCTTGTAATGTTTAATAAATGATTATGAACAAATTTAAAAGTTACTTCTATTAGGTATCAGTGTATATATTTTTGTAAATATACTATAATAAGTCTTATGTGTAATACCTATATCTACTTACCGATTTATAAATCCATTTGGCAGAACAAATAAGTGAAATAACAATAGATTTTCATTTACAACCAGTATAAATTTTTAAAAAATGTATAAATTTATGGGCTAGATGTTAAAAATACTTACGTTTCATCTTAATCCTCAGTAGAATCCAAATTAAATGAAATTGAAATTTTTTTTAAGAAATGAACTTTTCGTCGATATTTAAACCACTAAGCTGAGTCCAATGGGCAAACAAAACTGGATATTATCCTATAATAAGATACCTACTATAAACAATGTTATATTTTCCACTAAAATATAATGTATTTTAATATACTGACTATCACAAAAAATAAAGAGAATAATAAAATAATATAGATATCTTATTCTCAAATGACAGTAGACGACATTAACGAGAAAATATTTCTTAGCATTTAGTTTTTTTCCTATGTTACCTACATAATGTTTAATTACAAATTTAAATCAGTTATACACTACTTGTAATCATTTTTGAATCTGTTTCTTGTTTATAGTTTTAATATGCCCAAAATTTTGTGTTATATTTAAAGGTAAATCATTACATAATTTGACAGGAACAAATTAAGTTTATTGAGCCCGACGTGGCGCACAAAAATGTGACTGTAACGCGACGATTTTGGGCTTGATCCCGCTCGAGAGAATGAATTATTATTTATTAATATTCTAGACTGAGATCCGGGCGTTGAATCCTGCATATACGAGTTTTCTTAATTAAACCTATATTAATGAATAATACATGATTAGTAGAACAGATTACACCTGGGTTGCCTGGAAGAATCCTGCCGCAATCACCTTTAATTACATTTTTTCGTAACTCGTTTTTGGAGAAAATTGCAGTCATACGTTTTTTATATGAATCGCACATCATTTGAAAGATAATCGCATAAGGAATTGGAAAATTAAGGGTTGCCAGCTCTCAGTCTGCCGCAAGTCTAGGGTTGCCTGGTTTAAAGATGTCACTAAATGTTAATAATTTGCAGTCATGTGTTTTTTTAATGAATTATATATCAAATTAAAGCTTATTTTTTTCTGAACACTATAAAACAGGGTTGCCTGGAAAATTCCTGCCGCAAACTGGGGTTGCCAGCGTTTGAAATATTTTATTCCGGTTCCGTTTGACTATGAGAATAGACGATGAAATGCGCGGTCTGCCTTATGTTTTAAAGTAAAATATTATATAATAGAAGGTCAATCTTAAAATCAATGTTTGTTCTAATTGTTCACCTGTTAAATTATGATTTTAATCATATAAAGTACACGCAGAAAACTATTTAAAGATGAAATAATCCTTATTTTTCAAGTAAAATAATGAATCTATAATATTGAGTCTTTGCAAAATCTATTTTCTAAATACTAATATTTATTTATTAATTTAAATTACCATTTTGAAACAACTAAATTATCTAATTAAATAAATGTTTACAAATATCGATCTACTATAAGCTATTAATATACATACATATACATCATGCTTCCTTAGTATAATGAAGGGTGACCATTATTGCGGATATATTTTTTATTAATTATATTGAAAAATACATTTCAATGAACTCTCTCTCTCTCTCTCTCTCCCTCTTCGTCCTCTACTTGTTTGATTTGACAACGCTTGCCGCAACTTTTTTTTTCTCACGCAACTTTTAATAATTTGCATAGGAAAGAAATATGTATAATAGAATTATAATAAACAAAACTAAGTTAGCAAAGATTAATTCCAAGAAAATTCGACAGTAATGCCGACTAATAAACGCTATTTACGATTTATGACCAGGAGTCGGCAAATATCAATTAGTTAGTTGGCTATTTTTTACTATAGATAAACATTTTGCAGCGCGAAACAAAGCAAACCAAATGCAATAAAATTATTTTCGAAGATGTATTGTTTCTAAATGCAATAAAAGTGCAGATGGCCAAATGAGTTGTTTTTGAGCATATTACTTAGTTACTTACCTTTCGTTTTAGAGTAAAGACGTTTTTACTTGACAAAAATGAAGATGTGTTTTTTGTGCGGCCGGAGTGAAAATGTGATAGAATTTAACGAGGAATCTCTCCAAAAGTGTAAAATTATGTTATTGTTTCGCAAATAGTGACACAATGCACGGTTAAAATTTACAGTCGGCATTACGATTAATTGTCGAATTTTTTTTTGATTTTTTTTCAATTTGTCGAATTTTTTTTGCTAGCTTAGTTTTGTTTATTATACTTAATATTATTAAAATCATCATTTAACAGGTGAACAATTAGAATAAACATTGATTTTAAGATTGACCTTCTATTATATAATATTCTACTTTAAAACATAAGGCAGACCGCGCATTTCATCGTCTATTCTCGTAGTCAAACGGAACCGCAATAAAATATTTCAAACGCTGGCAACCCCAGTTTGCGGCAGGAATTTTTCAGGCAACCCTGTTTTATAGTGTTCAGAAAAAAATAAGCTTTAATTTGATATATAATTCATTAAAAAAACACATGAGTGCAAATTATTAACATTTAGTGACATGTTTAAACCAGGCAACCCTAGACTTGCGGCAGACTGAGAGCTGGCAACCCTTAATTTTCCAATTCCTTATGCGATTATCTTTCAAATGATGTGCGATTCATATAAAAAACGTATGACTGCAATTTTCTCCAAAAACGAGTTACGAAAAAATGTAATTAAAGGTGATTGCGGCAGGATTCTTCCAGGCAACCCAGGTGTAATCTGTTCTACTAATCATGTATTATTCATTAATATAGGTTTAATTAAGAAAACTCGTATATGCAGGATTCAACGCCCGGATCTCAGTCTATTCGTATTTCTTCACTCTGGCACCAGGGCAGTTGGCACTCAACCAATACTAAACACGAAATGCCTCAAAAAATTCGGAGGAAAGTGGGGAACGAAGTATCTTAACCCTATGTTCCCTCTGCCTACCTTGGTGTATGCGGGATACAGTGTGAAGCTGATTTCCATTTAATGGACTGACTGAAAGTTATGTATCTTTTTGCAAAAAATACGTTTCGTAACTTATTGCTAAAATTTTTTTACTCTATACATGTAATGTATTATTATGTTTCTAATACACGTATGAATAGTTATAAGTAGGTGTAACAACGCCGTCACATAGCATTTATTGAAAGTATAATTCATAATAAATTGCTTAAATATATTTTTTGTGTAAATGTTTTGCTAAAAAATATATGAGTATAAAATTTATTATCTTTGCTCAAATCAATAAAGTCCAATCTGTCAAATTCTGTCAAAATTAATAAAACAAAATACAAAGAAAGAATTGCGTTAGGTACATTAAAAATTAAGAAATACATTAAAAAAGTATGAAGACGTGACACAATGAGTCACACCAATACATTTAAATTTTACTGTAACGGTTACTGCGTTCAATGCAAAAGTAATAGTAGTGTTTGTTTCATCAAAATTAGGTCAGGATTTCCAAAATTACAACATTGTAAAGTTCGCTCTGTCGCTGCGCCTACTGGCAAGACTTGCAGCTGAGGCCGTAATTTAATTTTTAATATCTCAATCATTCTTGAATAGGAATAGGAAAAAAATAACAACAGATTCTTTTTCTCGAGTTACCTATTTTTAAAAATGTAAATATTAAAAAACGTTGGTGTGACTCATTGAAAAAAAACTCGTTATTTCTAAATGATAAGTCTAATGAGCTTCATAATTAATTATTGATATTGGAAAATAAATAGTAAATGAAAAAGAATTAACATAAGTAAGACGATTACTACAAATAAAATTAAATATGCTTTTGGCGCGAAGCTTATGTACTCTAAAAACAAAATATATGTAAGTAAATATGGGATGAAGTACGAAAAGTCAATAAATATATTACCCAATTAAATGTTATTTTATAATAAAGAAAATAATTATTATGAACTCGGTACTGTCAATTTTGTTATTATATACGTAAATGACTATAGTGTCGAACTTTGCAATAACTATTTTAGCTGTAATGTATCATATTTAAAAATAACTTTTTTTTGTAATAAAAGCATTATTTGCCAGTAAATAATATTTTTTGTTTAATACATTGTATATTCTGGTATATTTATGTTTTAAGTGTAAACTGTTTGCCGAATTATTAGAAATATTGTTTATGGTATAAATTGCAGCATTAAAATAAAAGTGACCTAATTCGATAAAATAACAATTTTCATACCACAGATAAACTAATTTTAAATTACAACAATATTTTAGTTAGGTCACTTTCATTCTAAGGATCTTAATATATTACGTTAACGTAGGATCTCACTTTTGTTAATTCAGCTTTTTGGTTAAGGCTGTATGGTTGGTTTGTTAAAGAATGGAAAGTAAGAATAAATGATTTCAAAACTTCTTTATTGTTTTATTAGCGACTTGATCGGTTTGGCTTGAACTACACAATTAGTTATTTATTAATCTGAATTACATCCATGTTTTTAAAAAAAATATCATTTTAAAGACAAATAAATATATACATTGAAAATTAAAGCTTCAGAAAATTCAATAAGTAAAAATTATATTTTGATATTTTCATTTTTTCGCTCTAGTATCGAGGGAAAGCGCAACGTTGAGTACCGCCAATTAACATGCCGCCATTCTGTTGGAAGTGGTTCCTAGGTAGATGAAGTCAAACGTCAAAGCTAGTTTTAAATAAGACAAATTTTACGGTATAAATATAAAATTTATTAAACAATTATAATAATTGATAAGGTACAATTACTTTTTATCATTATCATTACCAGCACCATTTAAGTGACTTTCATCTTCCGTTTCTGTAGTTTCAGTTATATCTGCATCTTTACTGTCAGCATTTTCATTGTCAGGTTCGGTTGCTTCAGCTTTTTTAAATTTATTTACATCTGGAACAAGGTATTGTAAAAAAATGAATATTTAGCAAGTTTTACAACATGACAGAGGTAAACAACTTTTTTTTAAAATACACATCTGGTTTGATTATGTTGTAATTTTTTTAATAGTTGCTTAAATATTTAGTTTTTATTTGTCTACTGTAGGCTCGTGTCAGTATTGTTTTACTTAAAATAAGAATCGTAAGATTGACACAATTTCAGTTCCTATATCAAATTTTAGTCGTTCTAGTAATAAGACAAATCGCGGCGTTAACATCTGCGTCTCGGAGAAAGGGAGACGCGGGAAGCGGGATATAACGTGAATAATCTATATTCTCTCACCATATTTACTATAATCAGCGCCGAGCAGTCTCAAGTAGTGAACAGTGTCAGAGGTGGCCGTGTACGCACGGAGAGAGTGGACACCGCGCCACCCTACTAGTGTCAGCTGGAGATCGATTGTATCATCTTTGTACTCTAGGACACAGCTGCCGGTTGCTAGAATATATAAAACAAGCTTTTGATGTTCTCAATATTTTTATAATTATATATATTAAGTGCTGTGGGACAGCATTTGCAATGCACTGATTATGGATTCGATGTCCATGACCATTCATCAAATAAATTATTTTCATTTCCTCGCTTTTCTAGGTAAAGTGCAACGATGGCGTGATAATAAAAGACAAAGCAAAAATTGGAATGTTGAGGCACTACCTTTTCTTAATTTTGTGACAATATAAAAATTTGTAATATGTTTATTCTTTCTTTTGCTTTGTAATACACAAATTGATACTTTTTAACATACTAACCAAAATCCTTCATCAATTTTTGCGTATGTTCTGTAAAACGGTTTATATTGGGCGGGTCACTCGGGTTATCATTTTGTAGGACCAAGATCAAATCTTCCTTTAGTATACTGACACGACGCTTGGGTCCTATATGAAACAGTATACTCTGTAGACCCTCTTGAGATAATCTGAAAGGCATGAAAGTAAATAAATAAATATTATTCTCACGATTAAGTTAGAATCGGACCCACAACCGCGTTTGAAGACCGCAAGATAATAAAACAAAAATATTCCATATACCAATCATTAAAACACAATCTATCAAATCCTTACCTAAAGGCACACGTCATATTCTTATTATCACACCTCACAAACGTCTTGACACCAGTGTTGATAATTTTTATATTACTTTCGTTCTTTTGCACCACATCCTTAACAGTGGGCGATACTAAATAAATATTCTTCTTTTTGCCAACATGGCATCTCGTCAATAGACATTGTGAATCAAAACTATCATTTAAATCGTAATATTCTTTTATAGAAGGAAATACATCTTCTGTATCTCCTGAGAAGAATACGAAGGGATCTTCTCTATAGCCACCCATTCTTCTTCTCTTCTTGGGTGGTTCTTTCTTCTCTGTTTCTACTGTTTTCTCCGCTTGGGGGATGGTTTGTTTCATTTCCCATGGTAATATAGATGTCTTTTCGAAAACTGCTACGAAAAATCCACCTGTGTCTTGATGGTGGGGTAGAATCCTTATACTGTGAACGATACATGTGACATTAACAAAGGAAAAATATTATTATAATCTATTTTGGTGGAACTATTTAAGAGATTCTTCTTCTACCGAAATCCTTTTCGGTATCATGATATAAAAATAGAATATTTTAAAAAAATGCTTTATATTTTACCAAAAAACTCAAATAATAAAAAACAATATTGCACAAAATTAGAACAAATTAATTAAAATTTGAAAAGAACCTAATGTCCGTCTGATAACAAAAGCGACGATTGTCCGAAACGAAGTTCAATCCCGATAGGCGAAATCCACTATTTCCTCGCTCTAGTAAAAGTACTAAGCGTGGCGTTAAGTAACACCACTAAGCAGTCAATATATTTAAAAATAGATGGTACGAGCGACAGAGTATTTTAGCACTAGGTTCCCACTGCCTGTCCTATTATTGTGGGATATAGCGTGATACTAAAAACAAAAATACAACCTACCATTTATCTAAACCATATTTGTCAATATCTTCTTTATTAGGTGGGAACATTTGTGGTCGTACTACGGTCTGCCATTTTTCCGGCACGTCTTCATACTTGTCGTAGAACACCATATCCTTTGAGGCGGGACGCCAGTGAGTCATGCCTGGAATAGAATAGAAGTATATTTGACCTATGCATTTCTATGCATAAATAACATTATTCTTAATGTTATTTATGCATAGAAATGGAAACTTTTTAAGGTATTAAAGGATTATTCCACACTTAGAAAAGAAAATTACCTTTTTAGAAAACTTATTCAAATTAAAACGTGGTAGGATTTAAACCCGCGTCTTTTGGAAACCTCTAACCACTAAGCCATACGTTAATAGTAACGTATGCATATGAGAATATTACAAGTTGATATCAAATAAAAGAATATACATTTTCTTAAATATATTTTTCACATTTTTGAGGCCGCGACGGTTGCAGATTCCAATTCGGGATAATGAAATATTTAATATTTTCATTTTTACTCTGGTAACAAGGTAGAGCGGCGTTGAGTTCCGCCACTTAAAACGCAATCTCTCGAGAATTTGGCGGAAATGGACGAACGGAATGTCTTAACACGAGGTTTTGTATTAAATCTAGTGTTATGCATTTCCTACTTTTCCATATTTTTTTCACCCGCGTTTATTCTTTTTACCAGTACAAACCTTCGAATAGGAATCGAACCAACAACCAACGCTTCTTTTGCTAAGTCTATATACTAATATAACTTACCTTTATTAAATTTCAATCCAGGTAACAAATTAGATACATCAACTAATTTAATCGACTCTCCCGCTTCTTGCAACATACGACGTACCACGGCTTCGTTTTCTATAGGATTGAAGGAACAAGTGGAATAGACTAGACGACCTCCAATGGATAGAAGTTCACAGCCACGACGGAGGATACGGTATTGGACTCTGTTTAAAAAATAGTAAAATGTTCAGTTATTATTTAGTATATGGTTACGTTAGAGGAGTAACGTAAATATATAACACGCCACTCAACACGCAATGCCCCCAGAATTCGACTGGAAGTGGGGAACGTAATTGGAATTCGACTGGAATGGTGTCTTAATGGGAACAGAAGTTCCCAAGTTTCCTCTGCCGACTCTGCTACCTTTTGGATACAGCATGTATAATATTATAGTTATAAGCAGTAGAATTGTACATACTATACATATAGAGAACAATTTTCTCTTACCCATGTAAATTATTCCCATTGCCAGTGGACCATTTCAGCCAAATATCAGGGTTTTTTCTCAAAGTAGCATCTCCAGAACATGGTACATCACATAAAATACGATCAAATTTCAATGGTTTTGTTTGTCCAGGATTCTATAATTTTTTATATAGAATTTAGAATATATATTACCTAGAGAATAATTATTATTAAGGCACCCCATTCTCCACTTTTCATCTGGGAAGGGAATCCAAAATCATTATTTACAATGAAACACTTATCCATTACCACTGTAGCGCGATTTTACACGCAATATTGTATAGAGAAAAAAGAGTGTCTTACAACATTGTCATTTTCTGCTGCTATATGTATAAAGCTAAAATAAAACCTCTCTTGTCGTTTTTTATTATTAGGTACTATTTTAATATATTGACTCATATTACTATTCATCTTCTTCCTCCTAGCATTAATCCCGGCTATTGCCAGGGTCTGCCCTCCTACTCAACCTACTCCACTTTGCACGGTCTTTTGCTTCCTCGGTGGTTAGACCATTGGCTCTCATGTCCTGCTTCACGACATCCAGCCAGCGCTTCCTTGGGCGTCCAGGAGGTCTCACTCCAGGAACTGATATAGCAAGGCACTTGCATCCGACATAGTTCTTAGGCCGGCGCGTAACGTGGCCAAACCATCTCAGACGACGCTCTTGGAGCTTATCCGCTACGTCACGGACCCCAAGACTACCTCGAATGAATGTGTTGCGTATGCGGTCAGACCGCGTTACGCCGCACATCCACCTCAGCATCTTCATTTCCGTGACGTGAAGCTCCTGAGTGTGCCGAGATAGTGCCGGCCAACNTAAGTAAAAAACTTACCTGTTCATCAGTCATAACTAAAGAAGGCATAACTGCTGAATCATGATTAGTTATAACTATACTTGGTGAGTTTAACCTTTTAGCTTGATGTACTAACATGTAACAACGACTGTTGTCCACGTCATTGGCCATTACGAAACCTAAAATAAATCTTTACATAAAAACTTTAACATAAATATAAAAAAAGATAAAGATGTAAGAATCTGAAGAGAGAAAGTTTTTAGACTTGTTTGAATTCTACTGTTACCCATTAATCAGACTGTTATTCGATTATCAGTAATTGAAAGTAATTAAAATGCAATATGACATATTAAGCATAATAATAAATAATGTCCATATATGATCTATGTAGAAATTCATAATTTTACCTGTAGGTGTAATACTTTCATCTGCATGTAAAAATTCTATAAGTTGTGCAGTTTTAGATCCAGGAGCGGCACACATGTCCAATACCTAGAAAAATAAAAATACCTATTTTAAATAAAAACCACTTGTAAAAATTATCATTGTATAAATTAACTAGTGTGTAGTCTATGTTGTGGTATATTTGTAGTGAGTCCGAGATGAAAAGAGAAATTTTGGTATAGAGAGACTAAGGTATAAGACCTTGCTTAGTCTCAGGTTTGGTAGAATCTTTATTGGTATACTTGAATAACATAAAGTTAGTATATTTAAACTAACCTTATGGTGTGGCTCAACTTGTAATACAACAGGAGGTATCATAGACACAGTCTCCTGTCTCGATACTCCGCCAGCGGCAGTTTCTGCTACTAAAAAGTTGTGTAATTTGTATAGAGGTTCACTTCTGCGTATGTCTACACGTGAAATACGTAATTGCCATGCTAGACCTCCGGGATACCTGTAAGAAATATTTTTATGAAAGATGTTAAAATAAAGCAGTAAGGCAGCTTTTGTTACTGTAAGTGCAATGGTTGTGGGTTTGACATCATTTGATGATAGAGAATGATTTTATTATAATTTTTCTAAATATAATATGTTTAACTAAATATGTTTATAGTAGTTTAAATATTTAAATTATTTTTATTTTACTACTCCATCTAACAAGCAACCATGTTGAGTTATTATGATTTTATTTTATTATATTTAAATATAGTTATGAATAAAATAAATACACAAACCAAGGCAAATTAAAGGGCTTAATTTCGTCTTCATCTTCTTTTCCTTCCACTTTAATTTTTGCATTGAGAATTTCAGAAAAATATTCACTTTTAACAATGTTCATTAAAGCATTAGCTTCACATTTAGAGCCAGTTATCCTGAATGCAGTGGGCAGGTTCATTTTAAGTGAATCCATAAATTCTTTCCATTGGTCTTCAGGGCAAACTTTTTGTATCTAAAATATTGAATAAAACTTAAGACCTCTTTTACTAAGATAAGGTAGTACATAAAAATAAGGCTAAACATAAGATGATGCTAAATGTAATTTCCTCTAACCTCTTCTAAAAACCAAATAAAATCTAAATTACCTTATAGTACTCTTCGAATGTAGCATTCTCGCGCACGATATCTTCATAATGTTTTCGGTCATCACCTGCCGGTTTCTCTTCTGGATTATTAGCCTATTAATAGAAAAGTTATATTTGCGAAAACCATAAATTTGTTTTAATTTTAAAGGCCGGTATGAACATTTTTTACCTGTTCTTTTCGATCTCTTTTTCGTTGAGCAAACTTATTAACATTTCTGTTTTTCCTAGCCATTCTTTTAATATATTCACCAAGAGAAACTAATCTTTTCTGTGAAAAATAAAACAAAACATTCATAGAATTGTATGTTCCCAAATCTACA
Organism: Heliconius nattereri; assembly: GCA_013403645.1. Taxonomy (NCBI): domain Eukaryota; kingdom Metazoa; phylum Arthropoda; class Insecta; order Lepidoptera; family Nymphalidae; genus Heliconius; species Heliconius nattereri. The sequence goes on from JAAIXI010000221.1 coordinate 1,873,724, forward strand.
ACGTTTTGACATTGACAATTTCTATTTTAGGTTATATTTACACATGCGTTCTTAAATTACTTATGTTATTAATTTAAAAACTCTTGAGTGCTAGATTAGAGATAGAAGAAGATTGCTATATACGTTATTAAAATTAATATAAAATTTGATTAATAAATAAATATATTTTTTACTAAATCTAACAGCAATAACTTTCTTTGGTTTCTAGGTACATCACAAAACATCAAAAATATTAAAATGTAAATGTACATAACAAAACCATCGTAGTCACTGCAAGCGATACAAGTCCTATTTGTCTTAAGTTAAGGTGCGTATTGCAGTGTAATACCTTCTGAAGGATTTTAAAAACAAGTTAACTTTATCAATTTGATAAGAAATTTGACATTTACAAATAATGTAAATACTTACAGCATTTATCTATTTCTATTGGGATATTGCCACAAGTCGTTTATGAGGTATTTATTATTTAACTTATTAAAATAAACAATAATAAAAATCTATACTGTACTCACTTATATACGTTCTAGTATTAAGTACTTATAAATTGTATTATAAATAAATTATCATTTCTTACAATAATTTTGTCGTAATATTTTTTTGCTACAATTTCTATAATCTTATTATAAATTGTTGTTTAAATAAATGTTCATGATATTAATTAGAAAACGAAAGAACTATTCATTTTGCATCAACAAGTGGGGAACTGAGTGTCTTAACACTAGGTTCCCTCTGCCTACCCTGCTGTGCGTGGGATAATAGCGTGAAGGTGGAAAAAAAATAGTCGTTGTAAAATAAATTTGTAAAAACGTGAACATTTCCCATACTAATCACTTTAAAATTATAGTATCTCATAATGATTCAGCAACTTAGCATTTTCCTTGAAACTTCAACAAAACAGTAGCAGCTTTATTTTATATCTCATTTCATCTTACAAGGCATTTATTTGTTCTTTTATCAAAATATAAATATAATAATGATAAGATTGAATTCTAACATCGGCTTTGGTATTTCTTTACTTAAAAGAATATGTATGATATATATATTCATTGCTTAATATTTTTTCATTATATTTGTTACTTAATTATGTTTATTTCTTTTTAAAAGGTTAATTTTTATTCTGTTTAAGGTAAAAAATGGGCTCAAAAGGATTTCAGTTTGCTATTGATAGAGGAGGTACCTTTACAGATGTTTATGCAAGATGTCCAAATGGAAAAATTCGTGTAATGAAATTATTATCAGTAGATCCGCAAAACTATGACGATGCGCCTAGAGAAGCTATAAGGAGAATTTTACAAGAGGTATACTAGTAAACTTTGAATACTAATAGAAAAATTTAAAAAAAAACATTTAAATATAGAAAAACTATGATATTACTATTTTATTTCAAACAAGTAAATTGAACCCTGTAGAACAAAAGTTTGATGCACAGAGGTGTGTCCTCAGTAAGACTGCTTGTGTATGTAATGTCTTGAATACAGGTGGATAGAGCAGAATGGAGAAGCTAGTGTCGACTAAGTTGTCCCTGCTGTATGGCTAGATGTAAAAAGTGAGAAATGATAATGATATTGAATTACATTTACTGTAAATTTCTTTACATCAAATTTATCAAAATATGTTTCCTCCCTATATTTTCTGTAACATAATATTTTTTATTTAAATACTCTCATATAATTTGTAGGAAACAGGTAAAGCCCTTGATAAAGATGGCAAAGTGAACTCATCACTCGTAGAATCAATTAGAATGGGAACAACAGTAGCCACAAATGCTTTATTAGAAAGGAAAGGTGCCAAAATGGCACTTGTTATCAATAAAGGATTTAAGGATTTACTATACATAGGTAATCAAGCTAGGCCTCATATATTTCAATTGGTGAGTTAATTTTATATAAATAATTTGACAGTATTTATGCTAAATTGGTGTTTGAGCTTTAAGTATTTTAAATAATTAGGTAAACATTTTTTTGTGGAGCTATAATTGTAATCATGCTGATTCAATGAGATGATCCTGGGTTCAATTTATATTATTTTTTACTCCCACAATTGTTTCAATTTTGAGTAAAATGAATCAATGCAAACTATAACAACACATTACTATCAATTTGTTTTATTTTTCAACTGACAGACATGTGATGGCACATGTAGTGTGGTCAGAAAAAAAAAATATTGTGGCAAGGAGTGGCGAAGTAGATCCGCTGACATTTAAAAAAGAATGTTGTGCTGATTTTTTTTTATTACAACCCGTGTAATGGCTGCAATATAAGAATCCTATCGGGGAAATATATTTTAAACAAAATCTTGGTAGGTAGTTATAATTACAATTGTAATTAAAACTACTTTTGTAATATATGTTTAATTACTATTGTAATTTAAGTAATAAATGAAGAAAAAGGATAAAGGATGGATTTAAAGTCACTAATGAAACTCTTTAAAAGAAGAACATTAAAACTGATGACCTTATAATCGATCTTCATTTAGATTTCAATAGTCTTAATGTAGAGGGAAACATTTTACTAGATTTACAACATTGTAATTTTGTGTTCACAATAAAAATAATAATATATATTTGTTCGTTTTTTTATTAGCTATTGTTTATATTATACACACTTATTAACGTAATATCGTCACAATTCTATTTTAAAGTACTTGTAGTTCTTAGTGAGTAACTTACGTCATTGGTGAACTATTTGATATGTATTTTTTTTACTTTACATATAGTATTTTCATTAGCTACATGCATTCCACTTATAGCAGGGTAGACAGAGGGAACATGGGAATTTAGTATTACGATACTCCGTTCCTATCAACACAATTCCGTCGCCCACTTTCTGCCGAATTCTTGAGGCATTGCGTGTTGGGTTGCGGATACGCCATACTTCTGACCCGTTTCCAGAGCCGGGAAATAAAAATATAAAATATTATATTTCCTCTAGTAGGAATATATTAAATCTCTATTCATTCAGGTTAAAAGTAGTTTAATAATTAGAATGAAGAGAACATAAAACTTAAACATTAATACAGCTGCCTTGAAAAATATTAATTTAAGATTTCTTAATTGGCGTGGATAGAGTCGTAAAGAATTGATGATAATGTAATTTCTAATTCCTGAAATGTCGAATTCGAAAAAAGGATACTTTTCTTCTGCTTTCAGAATATAAAACGTCCAGGTGTCTTATATACTCAAGTAATAGAAGTTGATTGTCGAGTCATACCCGCATTAGATAACTGCCAAATTGATAAATCTAATTTGAATTGGAAGGAAGTCTATGGGACTACAGGTCAAAAAATGCTAGTAATCAAGGATATAGATGAGAAAGCGATACGGAAAGATCTAGAAGCTTTAAGAGAGAAAGGCATAGATAGTATTGCGGTTGTTCTGGCTCATAGTTATACGTATCGGGACCATGAAGTAAGGATAGGCAAGATTGCTGAGGAATTAGGTAATTTTTTTTAGGAATTAGGTAAACTTTTCCAGTAAGGATTCTTTTGGACCTCCTGGTAATTTTCTTTGTCTTTTAATATCTTGTCTAATAATTAAAAAATAGCTATAGCAATAAGCTGCATTAGCACATAGAATTTCTGCAATAATAATTATTATAGCAACAGATAGAATATGATTTAAATGAATAATAAGCTTGTATAACATAAGTTTATCATTTTGTATATTTGGTAAGACGAAACAAAATGTTTGGTACCTTTGTTTTATAAGCAATATCTGCACGATGTGTTTAAAAAAAAACAATAAAATCTATTATATTTCCATCTCTTTCATGCAGGTTTCAACCAAGTATCGTTATCCCACTCTGTCATGTCCATGATAAGGATGGTACCGCGTGGTTTCACTGCATCAGCCGATGCTTATCTGACTCCACATATAAGGGAATATTTAAAAGGATTTTCTAGTGGATTTAGTAATAAATTGAAAGGCTCTAATGTGTTGTTCATGCAGTCTGATGGAGGATTGACGCCTATGGATTTGTGAGTAATTTATTTATTAGATTAGAAAAAATATCAATTAATGAATTAAATATATATATTTTATAAATATTGTCTGGTTGTGAGTTCTTTTATAAAGTAAAACATCACTTAACATATGAATTATATAAAATCTCTAAATTCCTTATTCCATTTCTAAATTATTTATTCCATTTCATTTTGTAGGTTCAACGGGTCTCGCGCTATATTGTCTGGTCCCGCAGGTGGAGTGGTGGGTTATGCAATGACTTCTTATAACAAGGATACTGGGTTGCCAGTTATAGGTAACCAAAAAAATATTTTCTTAAAAATATATTTTCAAATGAAGAGAAACTGGCAAACATATTGATGATAAGTTGAAGTTCTTAATTTTTTCTATCTACTTTGTTTTTTTTTTCATGTATCTCGCACATAGACTGGATAGGCAGAGAAAACTTCATTTATTCATAAAGGAATATCATAGTTCTAAATATTTTTTATTATTAGGTTTCGATATGGGTGGAACATCTACAGACGTTTCTAGATACGCAGGCGTTTTAGAACATGTACACGAAGCTACTACGGCAGGTGTTACTATACAAGCGCCGCAGTTAGGTAAGAATCTTTTTTCTTTTAAAGAGCGTTTTTAATAAAAAAAACAATTTTTTTCTAATAATAAATACATTAACTGGAGATCGAACTCTTAACCATTGCATGTACAGTCAGGCGTGCGGCTCAAACTTATTTATTCTATTAATTTACTAGCGATACTGGGGCGTCCCTCGGTTGTACTATGCAATTATTTATTAATGAATCTAATTTGCTTCGTGTTCTAATAGCGTTCTCAATTTATTAACTAAAATGCAATATCTGTACATTGCATATTAAAATTCGCAAGCAAAGTCTATAAAAAGTTCACCATTTTGTCGACCAAAACTAATTAAACTAATATACTTTTTTATGTTCTTTTTGAATTGATTACAATTAAATGAACTCTAATTGTTAGGGTTTAAAATAACAATTAAATCGGTTTAGCTATTAGCATGAACAAACGCACAGCCAAACAGTTAAAGAGCCAAAACCATAAAAAATAAGTGTCTTAAGTGTCTAATATTATATATTTAATGTAGTATTGATAATTTATAATTTTTTGACTTATACATGATTCCCATATATTACAGATATAAACACAGTAGCAGCCGGCGGTGGTTCAATGTTGACATTCAGATCGGGGTTGTTCGTGACGGGTCCTGAGTCCGCGGGAGCTGAACCCGGGCCCACCTGCTACAGGAAGGGAGGCCCGCTTACAGTCACAGATGCTAATTTGTTATTGGGTATTTATGTGTTTGTGGATGTTTGTTTTGTTTTAGTTTCACGTTTCATTTCTAGCGGGATAACAGGATATCTCTTTTGTCATGCTAATTGTCATGAATGGCCTTATCTACATGAGTTGTTTTTGTTATTTTTTTAGTTGTACTTATAGGAATGGATAGGAAACGATATAAAATGGATAGGTGGAAAGAATAAAGAGCTGAATATGCTTCTTTCTGTACTTATTGCATTTTTTAAGTTAATTAATATTTTTCATGAATGAGGCCTTAAATTTTTTGATCTTCATTTACTTGAACGTCTTCGCAAATTGAATCTTTTCTAAAACTTACATCATATCAATATAGTAAATAATTTTAGATGATAAACATGTATGGAATTAATGTCTATTGAATGTCAGGCAGGATAGCTGCCAGCCAATGTAATAGTAAATGCCATTGACTTTGAAAAGAGCAACTGTTGAGTTTCTTGCCGGCTCTTCTCAGCAGAACTGCCTTCCGAACCGGTGGTAGCTTTTTGTTGACATGTACATTCGACGATTCAAAAGTGCTTTTATAGTTTATATAAAAAAAAAAAAAAAAATTGAATTTGAATTTGAATAATATTATTTAAATTGTTACTACTAAAAATAAAACTTTAATTTATGTTTCTAATGTTTCCCCATAATCATTCTCATCAGGTCGTCTCCTTCCTGAATATTTTCCAAAAATATTTGGTCCCAATGAAAACGAGTCATTAGATAAAGACGCGACTACTGATGCTTTCAAAAAGTTGACAAATGAAATCAACATCTTTTTGAAACAAGATGGCAGTAAAGAGGTAATTATTATGACATTATTCTAGTTATGTAATGAGAAAGAAACTATTTTAAAAAGAGTATTTTTTTTTGTTTTTGAGAAGAGGTGCTTTCTTTCTCTGGTTAGACAAAACGCATTGTTAGGTTACGTAACTGATTGATACTTTATTGTCATAAGTATTTGGCTGTTTTTAATAAAAATAAGTTAATATAAACCATATTTGATGTTTTAGATGACTATGGAAGAAGTTGCAATGGGATTCATTATTATTGCAAACGAAGCTATGTGCCGACCAATAAGGTAATATATTTTTTAATTCGTGTGTACGACCCCACGGTGTGTATGACACTCCGTTTTCTCCTTTAAGTAAACTAAATAAGTAAATTAATAATACAGATTTTGAGATTAGTAAGAGGATTGTTCATTTATTTTATAATGTGTTCATGCGTAAGAACTTATTTTTTTTGGGTCTTATTTTATTGAATATATTGTCTGGAGATTGGGGACAAAAGCGCGGCGTTAAATATCATAGCAGAAATTTATATTTTTATATATAATTTATATGAAAAATTATATTAAAAAAGAGACATGTCTTACTTAATATAAAATATTAGCACTTAAACATACATAGAAATAAAAACGATATATAACAACAATTGTTTTCTGTAACACAAAACACATTTCAGGGCGCTAACGACTTCCCGTGGCCACGATTCCCGCGATCACGCATTAGCGTGTTTCGGTGGTGCGGGCGGGCAGCACGCGTGCGCGGTTGCGAAACAACTGGGGATTTCTACTGTTTTCACGCATAAATATGCAGGTTATTGTTGTATACTAGTTCTTACAACTTGCTTTGACTGTAGTCAAATACGGAAAAAGATAATAGTAACTCTGAACGCAGATGTAATGGGTTACATTGAAACGATTAACTAGAAGTAATATTATACCCTAAAGCATACTTCCACCGTAAATAGACACACATTTTTTTTCTTTCATTTCTATAAGTAGTTCTTGAGATTATTGCATTAAACCAAACTAACTCTTTAGCTTTATAATATAGTATAGATATTGGAATTCAGCTTCCTATCTTTTTTATTCAGCTTTACTCTATATTCCGTATATTAAGACACTTTCGCTCCCTACTTTCTGCCTATCTTGAACCTCGTTGCCAGTGGTAGTGATAATATTAAATATTTCAAGTCCTCGACTGGAAATCGAACCTGCCTGTCGCGTTTACAGTACTACTTACTATTTTCCTTACTTACTTTTCTTATTCTTAAGGTATCCTCTCCGCTTACGGCATGGCGTTAGCTGACGTAGTGCAAGAAGCTCAGGAACCGTGTGCTGTGGAATATAATACTGACAATTTTGATAAATTAGATAAACAACTTCATAAATTGGCTGAAGCGTGTAAAGATAAGTTGAAAAGTCAGGTAAGAGAAATGGATGAATACAAAAATTGTGTTTACTTCAAAAAACATTATTTTGAAATTAAGAGCTGCTTTGTAAGATTTTTATTGAAAATCAAATATATCAGTTATGTATGAGTTTTTCCTTATAAACGTTTAAAGTATGTTAAAATTTATAAGAACAGAAATAACTATTTATGTTCAAAATTTAAAAAAAAAATTTATGTACGTAAAAAAACTATTTTAAAAAAAATCTTACATTTTATTATATTTTATGCTATAAAGCAAAAATTCAATATTAATTCTAGGGTTTCAAGGACAGCCAAATAGTAGTCGAACCATACCTACATATGCGTTACTTGGGAACCGACTTCGCACTTATGGTGCCACCAGCAAAAGGGAATGGCACTAAGCATGGGGACTTCTATACTTCATTTGTTAATAGGTATGTTTTTAATCTGCCATTATAAATTTATGATTTGTAAGTTTGAATGATATATGGTTGAAAAAATTTAGTTGACGGCAAACAACAGGAGCGGGTTTGAGTCCCGCCATGTTCAAATTTTAAAATGCTTCTAATTATAATGTGCATAAATTTCTTTATAAAATTATTTATTACTTATGAATTATTATAACCTATTATTTTTTCACATTTAAGATACAAAAACGAATTCGGTTTTACATTATCCAATAAAATCTACGTAGATGATGTCCGAGTTCGCGGTATCGGTAAGAGTGAAGTGGCTAACGAAGTAGCACCCTCTAGCGGTAAGGGGATCAAACCCAGTGTGGAAAAGGTAACTTAGTTTTTTATTCGCAAATTTTTTTTTCAGCTAAAGGCTTACAGACATTCGGCTTGTACCCATTTTCCATATATATTTTATATTTTATATTTTATTTTAGTAAATTTGAAATATCACTTTTATTCTGAGAAAGTTTTTTTTTTGTGGTTATTATTTAAATTATTTGCAGAATATTTCTTTATTTATACTTTATTACAAGAATATGAATAAACACAAAAGGAAAAAAAGATAAAAATAATCAGAAAACACAGGATTGTTTAGATTGTAAGTATTAAATTAAAAAAAAATATAGTTTCCCATGAAACAATAAACTTTTTAAATTTTATAGGTCGTGAAAGTATATTTCGAAGGTGGCTATCAAGACACCGCTATATATTTATTAGAGAAGTTACTCCCAGAACAAGAGATCTTTGGACCAGCGATTGTTATGGATAAATTGTCCACTATACTTGTGGAACCTGGTATGTGTTGTATATAAAAACAATATTTATCGATATAAAAATCGATCAGTATATATTGATGTGTGATTTGACTAATATTATTATCAAGAAAAAAAACTTAATTAAATACTTATAAAACACATTTTAATCAAATTTCGAATCCAAGTAAGCGGTTATTATAATATGGACATTAAAAGGTTGTTAAAAACATTTTAGAAATGGAATTTCTTTAGAACGTTGTGATTTGTAACTTTATGAATTGAAAATGGAACAATAGAAAATGAAAAATATATAATATATATATATATACCATAATCTATTATTTTCGTTTGAGATTAGAAAAATAAAAAAGAATAGTTAATATGATAAACTCTACATTTGCCATACTCATTGTTTTATTTACATTGTACTTCTGTGTGGTTATTATTATTATTATTGGAATTCGATAACGTTTAAATATGATAATCGATTTTTAAAGCATGCTTGTCAAGTTTCATAAGTATTATTTACAAAACCTAACTTATTTACAAAACTTTTCGGAAACTAGTCTAGTCGTACCGAGAACATGTTTTTTTTATTTAATCGTTTTTATTCTCGTTGACATTTCTGAAGGAAACATATATAATATAGGCCCAAGTAAATTACATGTATTTAAAGTTAGAATTTTTAAAATTATTCTTGTACTATCTACTAAATTATTCTTGTACTACTTATTACTACTATCAACTTCTTATGTATTTAGATTGTAAGGCAGAAATAACAAAATATGGTGACATTCGTATTACAATGGGCGCGGGAAAGCCTAAAATGGTTACAGCGGACCTTGATTCAATACAACTGAGCATATTCTCTCATCGTTTCATGTCGATCGCTGAACAAATGGGCAGGTAAGAATATAACTCTAAAAAGTAATATACAAATTGTGATTTCGATGATCGCAACCTCTAAATAAAGTAGCCTACCACACACAATTTCTGCATTTTATAATTTTTCTAGAAAGTGATCATATACCCTATATTAAAATTTTATGGCGTCCTTTGAATTTTTTTTCAAATTATAGTTTACAATACTTTTTCATAAAATTTTGGCCCATCAAGTATGCGAAAATTGAGGCGCAGTGTTTAACTGGCGTATTGTTTGCGAGAGTTATTTTAATAACCCCGCTGTGGGAAGCAAAGCGCGGCGTTCAGTTCCGCCACTAAACTACCAATGTTTTGAAATTGGTTTTTAAATATATTTCAACACCAGATCGTATTGTTTATACAGGGTGTTACAAAGAACATCAATATCAGTGAATATAAAAGAAAGATTAGATTTCTCATGTGCATTATTCGGCCCCGATGGTGGCTTAGTGTCCAACGCGCCTCACATTCCGGTTCATTTGGGCGCTATGCAGGTGACTGTTCAATATCAGGTAAGTTGTTTTATATATCAAATAAAAGTTTAGCTTCACGCTGACCAATTTAAATAAATATTTCATTTCCTCGAGTGGGTATCGAACCTACAACCAGTCGCGTTTACAGACACACACTGCCCTGCGCCGCGACAGATATTTTATATCAGCCAATATTAAAGAAAGATTAGACTTTACATGTGGGCCCTTCGGCCCCGATGTTGGCTTGGTGTTTTACGCGCCTCGCTTTCCGACACATTTGGCTGACAGGAGACCGACTATTCTGTAGAGAGTGTTACGACCCTCCTATTATAGACTAGCGACCCCCTCGCGGCTTCGCCCGCTTTAACTACTAAATTATTCATATAATGTATGTTTGCAAAGCACTTAAGATAATGTGAAAATTAATTAAACCCTAATGCAACCCGCATTTTCGTAGTTCCAATAAGGATTTTCCAATTGTTTTAAAATAAACACAAATAAATAACACAAACAACAGAAAACTTAAACGAAAGAAATTATAAACAACAGACTACCTACTATTCGCTTACCCAAAAATACTTAAAAAAGAGATGTAACAAACTATGTCGCGTGGAAATACATTATAATTATTGTATAACTCCAAAGTACGTGCAATCACTTCTAAATTTACTTCGCCAGTCGCAGAATTGAAGCATTCTCTCGGCCATCTCCGTAGTAGCTCCGAACGACATCAGGACCTTGGTTCTCTGAGGGTTAATGCTGTTAGCCCTATTGGCTTTTACAGCGACACCGGTTGGGTAGGGAAGAGGGTACTCCTCCATGATGAAAAGCAAGCACTACGTGGCTACCTATGAGGAAAATTAAATAGAATGCATCGGCCGGGAATCGAGCCCGGGCCGGCCGCGTGGCAGCCGATCATTTTACCACTGAACCACCGATGCATGTAAGGTAGGCGGGCGCGGCGGACGCAAAATGTCGCGGGGGGCGAAGGGACGAATGGCGAGTGGCGAGCCGTTTCGCAGCAAGGATCTTTTGATATTGTAACAACTTCTAAAATACTTATTAAAATGAAAAACAGTAAAAGACAGTTTTGATCTACATTAAATGGCCAACGTAACTAATATACTTATTTATATGCTGAGACTAAGGGATAAGTGAACCACAGCTGATGTGTCAACGGTGTGATGTGTCTACAATTAAATGCGTTTTTATTTAAAACTATTCGCAATTTCGAAATAGTCTAAAAAGCAAATTTTATGTTCGTTTAACGTAGAAAATTAATAAAGTATTTTAAAGGATAAGGATTAATACCATTATGGAAAAATATCCCTCACAATAAAAAATATATTGAAATTACTATTTTTAGACAGAAATATGATCACTACACGTTATCCTTAAAAGATACGAATATGCTGTCGCGGACTTTTTTGTAGATCTTATTAAGAGGAACAATACTCCAGTACATTATTTTCATGTAGTACTTACCATTAAAGCAGCGCATGCGCGAAAGTGTATCAACGGGTAGGACTTTATACACATTTATCTTATTTATGTTAACTTACATAAGAATGTACAAATAATAAACTATATATAGAAGAAGAAGAGTTAGAAAGTTCAGATAGACACGAAAAGTGACTTTTGTTTTATAAGATATAGGAAGTTACGTGTTTTTAGTTTGTGTTGTGATAGATTTGCACCCAATGCTGTGAGAGTTACCTACTGAATTTAGAATATTTAGTAATTTCTATTTAAATACGCAGCAAAATTATGAAGAAAAATGGTGTTAAAATATAACAAAATTCAAGTAAAACTAAATAATGAAAAATTACTTACTATAGGTCTAATACGTAATTATGTTTGTACTTTCAACAGATTAAAAGGCGTGGCGATACACTAAAACCAGGAGACGTCCTATTGGCAAATCATCCAAAAGCGGGAGGTTCACATTTACCAGATCTAACTGTCATCACTCCTGTTTTTCATAAGTAAGTGTGTATATTACGATTGATGAGTATTTAGCCACTGAAGTTAGGTTTTCTGAATTTTTGTGTGTTGTTCAATCGATAAGAATATAATCAAAAGTAGGAAAAACTATATTAACTTCAGGACGGTCACAACTCGTCGTCCATAATGTATCTACTAATACCCTATAAGCGGGATACAGCGTGAAGTTAAAAACAACAAAACAAATAATTTATAAAAAAATAAAAATCCTAGCTCCGGCAAAAGGCCGATCTTCTTCGTGGCATCCCGCGGACATCACGCGGACATTGGGGGTTTAACGCCGGGCTCTATGCCTCCGCACTCTACCACACTAGCGCAAGAGGGCGCCGCCTTCCGATCCATGCTTTTGGTGGATGGAGGGGTTTTTAAAGAAGAGGAATTGGTTGAGGGTAACAATTATCAAGTTCTTAAAGTAGATGAAGACGCGAACTGCGTTGTGCGACATCACGGTAAATGAAATATGACACCAGAAATGAAAATATTAAATTTTTATTTTTTTCGCTCTGATGTCATATTTCATTTACCGGGTGGAAATCGAACCCAAGATCAGTCGCGTTTACAGTCTCAAGCTTGTAATCCTGAGACACACGACTGGCCTTTTTTAATTGTAATTTTTTCGTTGTTTATCTGTCAAGGACAACCATAAGCAAAATTTATCAATGTTCACAAAAACTGTAAAAATTGATTTTACTTTAATTAATATTAATATTAGAATAGTTTTAAACACAAATTTATATATATATAAAATATGTTTTATTCTTAGAGCTAATGAAGCCAGGGAAAGTAACGGGATGTTCTGGTACAAGAAACTTGAGTGACAATTTGTCAGATTTGAAGGCGCAAGTCGCTGCTAACCAACGGGTAAAGCATTTTTTACTTTTTTTCTTGTAAGAATATCAATATGTTTGTTTCTTTAAAACATAATGTAAATAAAATACAATTAAAGAAAATTATTAAATTATAATTTAAAGTTTATCCAAATCTGTCCAACCGTTACTTGTAACATAATAACTATTTCAACGCAATTTTTATGTACTAATTTTATATTTATTAGAATAATAATAAGCAATTACAATTTCTTATGAATAACAGGGAATTCAGCTAGTAACTGAATTAATAGACGAATACAATTTAGACGTCGTACAAGCGTACATGGGGCATATACAGAAAAATGCTGAACTAGCTGTCAGAGATATGTTGAAGGTATGTTTGTCGTTCTTTTGTATAGCGCTTTCTCTTACTTTAAGGAGTGGCTTAACACTAGGTTACGTCTGCTTACCCTGCTATATGCGCGATACAGCGTGAAGTTATGAAAAATAGGGTGGGTAAATAATAAATGATTAAAGTTTAAATCTTATATAGTTTTAGTTGTAATCAATGTTATTTATGGGTTTTGTATTAAACAATTTGTATTTTTAATTCTACTGTAAGCGATTATAAATCTGACATAAGCTTATTATGGCGTAGTGGAACAACTGACTCTAAACGCAATGGTTGTGAGTTGACTCCTCATACTCGGTAAAGAATTATTTACATTTCCACGCTCTAATAAGCTAAACTGCGGTGCTGCAGCTCAACATTGCAGTTTGGCTTTGGCTTATTAGAGCGCTTCTCAATTTCTTGAAAAGTAGGTAGAGTTGTTCCCCACAGTGTTGTCAATAACAACTCGGCTTTAAATTTACTTTAAAATAATGATTTATTTATATAATTACAACATCCTATGTATCACAGGAAATAGCAAAAAAAGCAATAGAGAAAACAGGTTCAGCAATACTAAAAGCAACTGAGTACATGGATAATGGTACACCCATCACACTAACAGTGACTCTTGATAAGGAACTAGGTAGTGCTGTGTGCGATTTTACGTAAGTTATTTAGGATTTATTGTTATTTATTATTATTTTGTAGTGCGATAAAAGGCTTTTTTATGTAAATTCATTTTTACTTTTGTGTCAATTTTGTGTTTAGTTAAAGAAAAAATATTTAAAATAAAAATGTCAAAATTAAAAAACTTATCAATCCTTCTCCTTTTTGATTTGTATTATTTGTTGTAAGTAATGAAAAAGAAAGAAAACAGTTTACAGGGTACGTCAAAGGTGTTATAATGGAGAATAATCACTAAATTTAAATTCTAGCTTATCGTATTGTCTTTTAAAAACAAAAATACGTGTAAAAGAATTATCTTGATACGTCTATTAGTTTTTGAGATATTGTCCTTTAAAGTAAGCGCGCGACGCGAGATTCCGTCGGGCCGTAACCGACCCGCGAGACGTCACTGGTCTGACAGAACTAGCTCGCTCAGTTCGTCTTCGTTCACGCGCAGTTGGCGCTCTTCTGTAGCTGGCGTTTCACTACGATTTTAGTTTCGTTTAATAAATAATATATAGGTAAATTTAAAAAATCTTTTTTTTCACATGCATAGTGTAATAGCGAGCATTGTATTTTAAGGTATTGAAGTTTTTATATTACTTTGTCAAAAAAACAGTTCTATCCTGCTTGATTTCATGGTTTGTACATTGGTGTTGTACCAAAATCTTTAGCTTTGATTATTTTTATTGTAGTATCCATACCAGAAAGCTTGAATTTTTTCCAACAACACTTGGTTTGGCTTTGGCGTTACCACAAACTTTCAGTACTTTAATGGAGAGACTACTCAGAACTTTGATGGAGGCATACAGGAAAAAAAGGAGAGCTCTGCATTAGACCATTGCGGCCATTTTAGATTTGTAGAAGGCCTTTAATTGTGTGCCTCGTCAATGTATTTGGAGGCCATTGCGATCCAAAGGGATCCCTGAGGTCTATATTGAGATTATCAGAGATATGTACCACGATCCCGCTTTGCGATTCGCGATGGTTAGGACTGCTGTTGGCGACATTAAACCCTTTAGATCACAGTAGGGGGTTCACCAACGCTCGGCTCTTAGTTCGTTCTTATTTAATGTAGTGTACTGTCACGGCTCACATCCAGGACCTGCCCCCATGGCTGATGATGTATGCCGACGACATTGCACTCATTAAAGAGATCCAACTGATGCTGGAGCGTAAAGTGAACCTCTGGAAGTGCGCGCTTGAGAACGGCAGTCTTAAACAAAATGTGTCGAAGACCGAAACGCCCAAGGATGCGGTGTTTGGATGTCGTGATGCAGGACATGAGTGCCAATGGTCGAACCACTCAGGACGTTACAGATCGTGTAAAGTGGAGTAGGTTAAGCAGGAAGGCAGACCCTGGCAACATACGCCGGGATTAATGCCAAGAGAAAGAAGATTTGGTTGCATTTGTTGAAAACTCGTCGCTTCGACGATGTATCCCATTACAAATGCCATGGTATGTTTACAATCACCTCTGCTGGCGGCACAATCTTCTCAGATTACGTATAAACATATTGGTTCTTTTCATTGCATTCTAAATTGCAATAATATGGTTTAATACGTGCGCGGTGTTCTGCTGTAATTTACATTTGGCAATACATACATAACCTACTTTTTTAACTTATACGTAAGCAATAGCATCTTGACCATAACTCTCTCTTGCCGATCTACAATAATCACAATAAAAATATTATTCAGATATACATATATAAAAATATAAATTTCTACATTAAAAAAATTGTGCATGCTCAACTTACTGCATGTATTTATTTATAATTGTTATTATATTATTTTCACTTATAAAATAATCTTACTACTTTGAACTTGAATAAAAGGTTTGCTACTTTTAACGCAAAAAGCGTTACCTACAATATAAAACTAGTTAGGTTAGGTTACATTACAGTGGGGTGCTATGTCGGTTAGCTCCTCGTGGAGCACCCTGGGCAACGGGACGGGCAGCAGCATCACAGTCGTGGTGCTGCTGGTCGTCGCGGCTAATAAACCGACACGCGGGAATGCACTCCGGCGCTCTGTGTTGTAAGAGTTGTCCCGTGAGCGCATTGTAGGGAGGGATCCCTGTGATGACACTGCGCGCACGCGCTAGGTCATTGTGGAGGTATGGCGGGTTCGGCGTGCGCTTACCCCACCGTCGGACAGAGCAGTGCTCTCCGTCCTTTTCGTAATCCCGTGAACGGTGTCTGTGGTCATGTCACGCGGCCACGCACGGGGAACGAGATTCTTGTCTTCACCGGCCGGACTACGAGGAAGAAAACCTCTATAAAAAATTACCCCAACCCAAGCGGCGAAGCAGCGCGAGGGGTTCATGGACCTCTCACTACCCAGTGTGGTGGGGGCCATGCTGGAAAGTGAGAGGAACTGGTCTGCCATGGTCTCTTTCTGTGAATCTGTCATGGCATTGAAGGCGTCTCAATTTAGGTGGTGAGGTTTCCGCTGGGTTTTAGTGGGTAGTATCGTATTGTTTGCGATGAGTCCCACAGTACCATCCGCTCGCAGAACACATTTGTCCTGCGGACGGATGGTCTGCGTAAAAGCATTTCCCAGCGTCACAAAAAAAAGGTTACATTACAGTTTTAAATAAATAATTTCAAATAAAATACCATAAGATAGTTATTATCTATACCCCAAATTGACATAATATTACTAGTCAGACAACAAAATTTATCTTCGCATTTTTACTCCTTGCATTTCTGCGGCGATGAAATCACTATTATTCGATAAATAATCGGCAACCATAAATCCATCTATTACGCGTAGGTTATCCGATTGCCCTTTTTCGAATCCCTCATCCATTTTAATTAATTAGATTGACACTTTAGCACAGGCAAGTAACAAACAAACAAAGTACTGCGCGAGATCTCCTAACTATCACCGGCGACTAGCGAGTTGTAAGACCAGTGACGTCACCGCCGACCGCGGGACTGTTAGCGGCATTTGAAATTTTTGCAAACTTCAAATGCCTGTAAAATCATAACTACTTGGTTGTTTTTAATGAAACACAAAACTAGTGTATTTGTAAAAACTTTACTGTAACGAACTTAGAAGTATTATTTCATACCTATTACCATTCCTCATTTTTTTAAACGTCAGATTTTTTCATTAAATATGCATCATATTCTTTAATTTTAATAACTTTTAACAATAACATACTCATATTATATTTTTAGGGGCACCGGAGTAGAAGTATGGGGTAACCTGAACGCGCCCCGGGCGATAACACTATCAGCTCTTATATATTGCTTGCGTTGTATGGTTGGATACGACGTGCCTTTGAATCAGGTTTGCTTACATTTTTTTATTTGTATTTTCCTGTACATCTTCCTCATTCCTCCCTTTGCCTAACCGGTTTTCTGTCTCTCTCATACAAACCTGGGATGAAGCTATCGCGTCATAGTGACAGATCTGAGTATATAAACGTGGTTGTTGTGGATTCTATTTCCATAAAGGAACTGGTAATATTTAATTATTTACATTAGTACAGTGAATAACGAACGGGGTGTTTTAACACATTGATGTTCCCAATACCCCAATATGCGGGACTCTATCTCGTGAAGCTGTAAAATTACTCAGTAAGATAACCTAATTTCTATACATACAGGGCTGTTTAAATCCAGTCAAAGTGATAATCCCACAAGGCTCCATACTAGATCCTTCAGAACACACAGCGGTGGTTGGCGGTAATGTGTCGACGTCGCAACGTATTGTAGATGTTGTGCTGAAAGCTTTCCAGGTAATTGTTTATATTTGTATGTATTATTTGGTTAGTTTTTATTTAGTTGTAAAGGGGATCTTAATTTTAATGAGAATTCAAAGTTTAGTTTGGTCTTAAGTTTAGTTGTATGATCTAAGGCAGAAGCTGTTAAGAACTAAAATACTGTATTTTAAATGTTAAAATAATTGAATAAAGTAAGACCGTTATGACACACTGGGGCAGTGTCTGGTTGTATACAGGATAGTGAGTTTCAGCCAATTCAATGATACAGTAATTTTACAGCAATTTAGTCGAAAAGAATTGATACAACTTTTTTATTTATGACTCAATTAAAATAAAACAAACACTAAATGTTAAAGGAACTTTGCTAAAATACAATAGTAAAAACGGCATTTAAATTTTTTCTGAGATGGCTTTTTTCATAGTTCTTATTTGTATTCATATATACCAGGTCTGTGCAGCATCTCAAGGGTGTATGAACAATTTAACCCTAGGAGAGGCGAATTGGGGTTATTATGAAACAGTGGCCGGTGGTAGTGGTGCTGTAAGTTGTATTGTAATAGTTTTATAATAATTAGGATTATTTTATAAAAATATATTTTTAATTTTAAGGCCTAAAAAAATTTATGTTTTTTTCCTTACATTTGAAATCTCAAAACTATAAATATTATTTGTATTCTAACAATGCTCTAATAATTGTAAAATATCAGAATCCTAACAATATTCAATATATATTTTCCCATTTGTTCCAGGGCCCCGGCTATAATGGGGCAGGAGGTGTCCACACACACATGACGAACACACGTATAACCGATATTGAAATAATTGAGACGAGATATCCATTGCTGGTCACTAAGTTCAGTTTGAGAGACGGATCTGGTGGAAGGGGTGAGGCATTTACGATTTAAAAATAAATTAAGAAAAAAAAATGCTTCATGGGGGTTTTGGCAACGCTTTATATTAATTTATTCCCACTTTACACAACCCTCCTATGCGTTCACAAGACTTAGTGTTAAAAGATACGCAAAAAAATAATTACCTAATTTCTTTTCTCATACAATTAAATTATTTTATTTGGAAATTTAAAGTAACGATTCCATACGTGAGTCTATACTCTATACAACCAGACCATAGTATGTGAAGAACAATAAATAATAATTAAAATGTTATGTAATTTGATGATTTTACTTTTTAAGATTTTTGAAGCAATTTTATATTGAATTACAAATAACATTATAGGTCAATGGAATGGGGGCGATGGTATTACAAGAGAATTAGTGTTCAGAAGATCAGTACAGCTCTCTGTTCTGACTGAGAGAAGATCTTTCCAGCCTTATGGGATGAACGGTAATATTAAATTCTTTATCTAGGTAGACATTTTGTTACCATGATTTAGTTTAAACTTGAAAGTATTTTAAAATTATTGGTGATTCATAAAAGGTTCTAATAACAAATATACGCCATTATTCCTTTCATAATAGTTATTATATTTCTATTGATTTTATTTTTAAGTATGTTCTAAATTCTATAGATTATATAGTTAGTAATTTATAATTTGTACATCATTGTAGCAATTTTTAAAATTCACACAGTATTTTAATTGTAACTATTTAAACCGAATAATCACGCATATTAAGTATTCGAGAATACATTTTAGAAAATCTGACATTTTGATCACTTTTATTAATTGAAAAAATACGTTAAATTTTAAATATTTTCATTTTTTCTGATAGAGGCAAAGTATCGCATTGAATTTTCGCCGTTCAACACTTAATGCCTCAAGAATTCGGCGAAAAGTGGGGAATGGAGGTAGCTTAATGGAGTGTCTTAACAATAGACTCCCAGGTTCCCTCTGCCTACTGTGCTATATACGATACGATACAGCGTGAAGAAAAAAAATAACATATGACATTAAACTTCAAATTATTCTATTATAAAGAGTTATTACATATGTAAATTAAAACAATGTTGTTTACCTATGGCCCGTCTCTTTCGTAATTACCGTAATTTCGTATATTTAACATAAAATAATTTAAATACAAAATGTTCTTTAAATACCCTAAAGGCGGTGAACCAGGAGAAAGAGGACTCAACTTACTTCAACGCGCTGACGGTAGATTGATCAATCTTGGAGGAAAGGCATCTGTGGAAGCTAATCCAGGGGTGAGCTAATCCATTAATAAAAATAAAAAATATACTTTAATGCACGCAAACAAATACATAATCGCTATTCAACATGCAATGCATCGAAATTTCGGCGGAAAAAGGGAACGGAGTATTTTAACAGTAGGTTCCCTCTATTTATCCTGCTTTATGCGAAATATAGGGTAAAGCTAAAAAAAAACTGTATTATTATGTTTCCTAGGATAAATACGTAATGAATTCTCCAAGTGGAGGTGGCTATGGCCGTCCAGACACGAAACAAACGAACGTACAAACAAATGAAATATATAGTGAATTTCTGGAGCGAGGCAGCGTTTTTGAGTATAGAAGTGCACAAGAATCTGTTTAATAAAAGTTTTATTATTTTTCTGCAATGTTATAATAACAAATTAATATTTATATTCTTTATTTCATAAAAACAAAAACATACAGTAATATAAAATGAAAAGTAAGTTGACAAGGACAATTCTGCTTATATGAAAATAAAAATGGTATGGTATGTAAGCATTTAAATTAGTGTTTTGTAGCATTTTTTTTTAAACTTTTGTTAAATTTTTCTTGCTTTTACTGTATTGGTCTATATATTTCAAAGTCTTTATACAATTTGTTTGATTAAGGAATAGTAAGAGGAATAGTGGAGTTATTTTTCACAATGAAATCTATTCATAACTTAAGCTTTGCTGTATAAAAAGTAACGTGTTAATAATATTAATTAAAAATTACTTTTACTAAAGAGCGAGTTCGAATCTCGCAGTCCTTTTTAAATAAATTTCTTTAAATCATTAATGGGCTAAACTTTAAATGATTGCTATTTGTTTTACTTTTTCAGTAATTTCTGCAGCTTCTTTTCTTTTTAATATGATAATATACTTATAATAAATTAGGCACAAAGTGTAAGTACAATAATATAGTCAAATGTTCACAAATTTTTAATTTATATATTTAATGGGCGATGGTGTTCTTTTTAGAGCTTTAAAGATTAAGTACAATGAAATATAATATTATATACATTTGTTATATTGTAATATAGGCTTTAGAAAAATATTTTTAATCATGTTTTAATAATCATTACTTATATTATATTGTTTACTATTGTTATATTTTAAAATAAATGTTTAATCTGTTAATATGGCTTTTATTTATCCTTGTGATATATCATATACTAAATTGTACCATGTGAGATGTGGATGAATAAAATTACGACTTAAATTATACCACTACTTTATCAATTATTTAACTCGATTATATTTATTGCAACTTACTTATCAGCGTCAAGCCGCATTTTGATAAATCATTTTTAAGTAAATATTATCTTTCTTATCAATCTTTATATGTCAGGGTCTCCAGCCGCAGTCGACGCCTCTCTATTCTCTTATGCCCAAAAACCATGTAATTCAAGTGATATGAACACTGCAGTATGACCATGACCACTTCTAAGCAATTATTTAATAATTTTAAATTCTTTCGACAATCTTGAGATTGCGCGATATGTGGGGAACGGTGTATCTCAACACTAGGTTCCCTCTGCCTACCCTGCTATACGGGTAAAAGCTGAAACCCTCTTTTTCATAATTTTAAATGAATATCGACTTTCTTGTCAAACTTCATATTATGTCAGGCTTGATCCCCAGCCGCGGCCAAAGCCTCCCTATTCTCATATGCCCAAAATCCATGTAACTCCAGCAATATAGACACAGCAGTGTGTCCGTGCCCACTCCTAACTAAATCTTGTAACGTTATACGGGAGGGGTGTTCAGGTCTAATCATGTCGAATATTTCGTCTTTTACGTCGTCAAAGTTGACTGGTTCGGCGCCGTGAGCTATCATTTGTTCTTGTATTGCCTGTAACAAATAACATATTTGAAAAAACAACTGCTTTTATAATACAAGGCTTCAATAATATCAATTGTTGATTTATTGAGGATATTTAACTCTTTTAAGCATCCCGCAGAATAGCAGAAGGTCGAAACTTAGTTGCTAAATTAAAATATTAAATATTTCATTTTCTTGAGTAGGAATCAAACTCACCATCCGTCGTGTTTAAAGTCACACACTTGTGCCACTACACCACGACCGGACTCCTGTTTTCTAAATTGCAATAAATTGATTAAATAATCACAAATATTCTTTTCCAATTAGAAAAAACTCCTTTCCTTCTATTAGTACCAAGTGTAAGTACATCTTACAGTGCATCTAACTAACACAATGCTGTCTTATGACTGACATACTGACATTCTACCTTGTAGATTGTTGTAATACCTTTGTAGATTAACTAATAGCAGGACAACTTTTAAACGGTGAAAATGAAATATATAGAATCAAATACATGAACGATAACCGCAGGGAAAAAATTAAGAAATAGTTATTTGTTAGCCACAATCCCACGTACCTTAAAAAAATAATTCAACGTGAAAGCATCCAAATATCCCTGCGAGTTTATATCTAACACCCTAAACAGATATGCGAGCGCGGCTGGCTGCCTCCTGTTCTCGAGCGCCAGCACCAGGTCCAAGTACGTCTTATAGTCCATCTCTCCGTCGTACGTGAGGCACTGCTGGAACACACGCTGGAGGAACGCACGCGTCAGTGTGCCTGAACCGTAGCTGGAATTATCAACATTCAATATAGGTAGGTACATACTAATAACGTAAGACGCTAACAATCTGAATTTGAACCACTTATAGTGATTTTATCCCCAAAAAAATTGGCAGTTATAGGTAGCTTAGGTGATAATACAATATTATGGTATCAACAAGCTGGTGTGATGATGGAGCTAGGACTTGAATATTGAAACATGTCAGAGGTTATCAGTAAACCATTTGAGCTTGACGCTATAATATATGAGCCTACAACAACAATCATACAATTTATAGCTCTGAGGACATTTTAAAGTACTTGTAGTACTTGGTGTAGAAAAGCATGCCGTTTAGTTTCTTTTTAAACTATATATTATTTACTTAATACAAGAGTAGATGTTTTAATCTTCATATAAGATCACATGATTTCATTATGACAGGCATATTAGATTTACAACAATATCTAATATATTACTAGTTCTGAATAGTGGACATAATTAAGAACAAGCCAGAACTCTTAAGTCTAAGCGGGTTCAACAACTCTAACATAAGCTGATACCGAAAAATATACTCCGTAACTACCTGAAGATAGGATTTTATACTACTAAATAGAATTTTCTAGAAGCTTAAAAGGAACTTACCCAGCTAACTCAGTAATGCTCAACATGCCATTATGATCTCTATCCAAGTTCAAGTACTGTCCGTATACACGTAAAGCTGATGCAGCACTAAACCAGTTCTGTTCTTGCAATTCCATTGGCAGGTCTTCCTCCCGTAACTTAAATAAACAAAATATATTAAAGAATTATAAGCATTTACGAAAATGTTCAATTTGTTACTATAAAATTACTTTGTTATTATTTAAGCTATAAGATTATTACAGAAATACACGACAGATTATTACTTACATAAATTTCTTAAAACACAAATGACATTGACATGACATTGAAATAAGTATAGAACATCCCTAACAATGGAAAAAATATTACAATATATTAAATACATATGTTTATCTCTTTTTAAACACATCATCTGAGAAAGTGCTGGATGGCACATCTCTTATCCTAAGTTGTTCCTCAGTTTAAGGGTCTATGAGAGAGGGACCAAAGTGTGACATACAGGCTTTCTAACTTTCATAAAATCCTTTATAAAGAATGTAGGATGTGTGGGATGTCCCATACTACTATTTCGAATATGATATACACTATAAAATAATATCTCCTTCTCACCTCAAGCAAATCATCCAAGAAAGAGCAGGATAGCACATCTCTAATTCTAACCCGCCCCACTCTTAGAGGGTCCAGGAAGAAAAGGAATTTTCTTGCGGCAGTGCATACATAGAAGGAGGTAAATGATGAATCTAGACCATCGAGCGCTGCTAAAGACGGTACTAGTTCGGCTATGTAGCTTTCTAGGTCCTGTGGAAATTATAAAAACTAGTTTGTGACGTGTGATGACAAATTCATCACACCTCACAAACTAGTTACTAGCACACATTA
Source organism: Heliconius nattereri (assembly GCA_013403645.1). Classification (NCBI taxonomy): domain Eukaryota; kingdom Metazoa; phylum Arthropoda; class Insecta; order Lepidoptera; family Nymphalidae; genus Heliconius; species Heliconius nattereri. The sequence goes on from JAAIXI010000221.1 coordinate 1,897,669, forward strand.
CTTTGTAAAATTATCTATCTCTACAGAAATACTGATGACGTAATGTAATGTAAACATAAGTTTAGCAAATGTATGAGGATTATGATATAGCTCTATTAGTTTTTAGTTTCACACTATTTGCCATATATGCTAAGGTAGGCAGAAGGCGCATAGTGTTAAAACATTCCATTTTCCTCTTTAAATGCATACTGAGTGGAAACCAAACACTGCAATTAATTCCCTCAAAGGGAGAATTAAAACCACAACCATTTGTGTTAAGTCAGATGCTGTGCCACTGCACTACAACAATCTCCATAAGAATATATACTTTATAGTTATAAAATAATAAAGCATATTATGTTAACACAATATTTAAATAATGACACTGACAAACCAACTCACATGTTCAGTAAGATATCCTTGTCCAGTAACGTCGTACAAGGACAATCCTATCCTAGTTTGCTGCAACCAAACTCTACGCATTACATAGTTAAACAACGATACACCTCTAACTCGACCAACTCCACCTTCCGCTGCTTGGAGACGACCAAATACCTCTGCTGTGAAGTATGGACTGAAATATGATTGATTTTTATGATTACTTAATAATTCTCTAGTTGTCTTTACGAAATTTGTGCAGAGAGGAGACAATGGAATATTTCAACAATGGGTTTTCACACTACACATATAACACTTTCTGCGTACATTGTCATTTTCAGTGGATAAAAAGTGATGATTAAAATTCCATTAAGCATTTACCTATATTTTGGTCCAGCTTCTTCCCTAATTTTTTTAAACTGCAAATAATCAATAGTAAGTTCATCACTATTGGCCATACTGTAACTTCCATTGGACTTCTCAAGAAGGCTCCATAGAAATTTAAGTTCACCATTATCTAACAATTCTTTGCTTTTCTTCTGTAAAAATTGGGCACGGGTTTCTTCTCTAAGTTTTTGTGCTAAAACATCATCAGGCCTTGGCAATTTAAAGTAGAATTTAGGTATTTTTTTGTATGTCTTTTTATCACCTTCTACTTTGGGTTTGTAGAGTTGCTTAAAAGTTTCAAGTTCGACTTTTTCACTCTCTTCTTTCGTAGTGCTTATATGAGTTTCTATAATAATAACAGTTACTTAATAAAACAATAATGAATACATATTTTATAATGTACAAGTGATGTACATGATAGTTATTTTGGTATTCTAAAATAAATTTGTCAAATATATCCTTTAGTGTAAGCCACCATGGCAAAAAAGATGAAATTGAAAAACTACATACCATCTAATTTTTTTATATATTTTCTTAAGCGATTTTTTAACATTTCATTCACTTTTTTGGTTTCTTCATCCATTATAGTTGCACAAGAGCTTGGTAGATCGCTCGTACCAGTTTCAACACTTTTGTTTTCTTTATTGGACATTTTTAGTTAAATATTTCACAAGTAAATTTAGTATGTTATAAAATATAATTTAAGTTATTGTTTATGAATTTCTTCGTTGCTCCTGAACTATTGGATTTTAAAATTGACGGCAAAGTTCTAAAGAAAATAATTAAATGTAAAATAGAAAATTGATCACGATACAAATATAATATAAATAAACAATCAACAAATTCATTTGGCAGCTCAAAAGCGTTTCAAAACACGCAATTCTCAAACATTATTTAAAATTATTGGACAATAAATTACCTTGTATTAATCTTTATTTACAAAATGTTAAAATATGTACATAAAATATAATATTATTGGATGAATATAATATAAAAACTTATAGAATATTCGGAGAACAAAGTTTTTCTCTAACGAAAATATGCCAATTTTAGTTTTACCGTAAATCGTACCGTATTTAGTTTAGTGCTATAACTAATTTATAGATGGCGTTGCTAGGTTATTGGCGAGATAAAAAGAAAAATAAAACTTCGTGCACGTTTAAGTCTTTTGTATGTAACATTTGATCATAAGCAATTACAATTTTTAAAGTTCACAACTGAACGTGTTTTCAGTGTTCTTTTATTTATTTTATTTCATATATATTGCAGGTCATATACTTCACAGGATTGTTATAATTTATTTTGTAACCGAAGGAGTTATTCACTAAACATGTATTCATTTAATAAATACAAAAAACATTACTAATTTTACATATAATTAATTTTGTATGGAAGTTTATTTTGACGATATTTAAAATCAATTATAGATAAAATATTGACAAAATATTGATAAAATATTACAAGCTATGACATATCATTTAACAATTCTGTTTTATACACAGGTAGATATATAAATTCAAATTTAATAAATTAATCAGAAACACTGAATTAAAATATTCAGTCCATATATTGAGAAGCACCAGCCGTGGCACAGGGGCACAAAGTGTGACTGTAAAACCGACTGGTTGTGGGTTCGATCCTCACTCGAGGAAATGAAATATTTATTTACACTTATATTTTCGGCGTTGAGTTACACCAATCAACCTTCAGAACTCGGCGGAAAGTGAGAAACGAATATCTCAACACTAGGTTCCCTCTGCCTACCCTGCTGTGTGCAGGATACAGCTGTGTGAAGCTGATTTTTTCTATACACTATAATTAATAAGTTACTGGGCACTTAGAATATGTCATATTCATAACTCTTACTTATTTCTAATTGACTATGCAAGTGGAGCCGCAGGCAAAAGCTACTTTATTTTAAAACTATCGTTTACTCCCCACACATAAAAAGTTATTTCTCAATATCGAATGCACTTATTCTATACTAATTCAATAATTCCTGTAGCTATAATATTGGAATAACTATTTTACCAACAAAATCAAATTTTAAGATTCAGCGGTTGGGGTTTCAAGCAGAGCTTTGTAAATTATTTGCGATTTCTGTTCCTTATAGACATAACATCAAAGTTTTATGGACTGTTTTACGTGCATTCGGCTATTTCACTGGTAAAGAAGACTTGTAATACAAGTTGTATGAATTTAAATCACTTATTATAAAGTTGCATAGGATTGCTTTTTTATGCAATTTAATTTAAATGCAGCCATACTTAACTTTTGGCAAATATAAATTGTTAAACATAAAAAGTTACAAATTCTAATGATAATTTGGAATATACGAGGTTACGATTTAAAGCCTATAATATTATAGTAATAAGAAAATTATTTTTTTTACTGTCCTGATCGTAGTTTTTCGTACTGTATTTTACATATAGACCAGTAGGCAGAGAAAAGTCTCGTGTCTAAATGCTCTATTACTCCTCAAATTCGCCACACTGCATATAGAGTGGTGGAACTCAACGCTGGACTTAAAGTTAAACCGCCCAAAAGTAAACCACTGTATTTAAAAGATCAAGACTGAATATAAATGGCGAATACACAATTTCCCCTATATGAGAATTGAATGCTTAAACATTGCGTATATTTGACAACTTACTACTGCATCAAGGTAGTCTTAGCTAGCTGCAGTAAGTACTTGTGTGTCTTTTCATATGTCTGATATTAAATTTAATTATTGAACCTATTTTCGCTAGTGGCAATTGTTTACTTTTTTAGCTTTACAGTGTATCCTATCTATAGCAGGGTAGGCAGAGGGAATCTAGTATTAAGACACTCCGTTCCTCATTTTCCGCCGGTTGACGCATTGATGAGGCGGCTTAAGTTCCGGAATTTAAGGCGGTACTTTGCCTCGTTACTCAGAGCGATTCCTTTCACCAAGAGGGAATCGAATCCGCAACTGTCACGTTTACACAAAGCCCTCTAAAAATAATTTATATTAACAATTTATACATTTTACAAATTTTACAAAATTACTATTTCTTTGTGAATGAAAACCAAATGAAAGTATTTCTATGGGAATCCCTAATGGGTAGTTAAATACCAATAACCTTTGTAAGTATAATTCTAGTACTTTAATAATCATAAAAGCCGCAAAACTTGATTTTACTATTTAAATGGGCAATATCGCTGACGCTTTATGCTGGGACGCTTACGAGTGGTTGTACTATTAACTTACAAGGTATTATTTAGGACTTAAATTTGTCACTTCTAGAATTAAAACAATAATATTATTAAGAAAAATCATAAATAATGTAATGTATGTATACAATATACATAAATAAATATTTTTTAAATCTGGCTTGATTAATCCTATTTTACTGTCATTTTAACGTATTTATTTAAATTATTCGTAGTGTACAAAGTAGATTATTAATAAATATTGGATATGTGGTTGACGTCATTTCCAGTATCTATATTGGGTACCTTAAGGTTCCCTCTGTAAGTCTTTATTGCGGTTTAATATAAAAGAAAGACTTTCTTTCAAATCATTTATTGTGATTTCTAAGTGAAACGGTTAATGTTTTCTTTTCGTCTATAATACGTGAGTATTTAACAGACATATTATTTTATTTTTAAGGATGAGGGGCCGTTGTGATGCAGCGGGACAGAGTTTAACTATAGACGCGAAGGTTTTGGGTTCAATCTCCAATCGGAAGAATGATTTTTTAAAATTATTTTAATTTCACCGATAGTAGATAAAAACTGCCAGTTTACTTGTAGTTTCCTTGTATATATCTAAGCGCGCAATATTACGCTATCTTAGCTGATGTAACTAAATATATTTTACATACTTTGCTATAAAAAATTCAAATGAATATAGTAACATATATTATGTATGATAAATCGGTTTCCTCACTACGGCTATGCACGTAACCGAGTAATTTCACTTATTAAACATACATACATACATATTTTTTTTATATTGAAAATTATTTCGTCCGTTCTGCGTTACGTTAATGACGCGAGTAATTATATAAGATTGTTAATTATTACACAATTTAACTTTACGATTCCAATTTTAGATATGATTGGAAGGAAGTTTTCTATTATTTTTAATTGCATTAGGGGCCGTCGTGGCGTAGGGGCACAAGGGTGTGACAGTAATGCGACGGTTGTAGGTTCAATTCTCACTCGAGGAAATTGATTATTATTTATCTGTATTTTCATTTCTTCGCTCTGGCACCAAGGCAAAAGTCCGGCAATGAATTCCACCACTCAACACGCATTGCCTCGAAAAATTCGGTAGGATGTGGGGAACGGAGTGTCTAACACTGGGTTCTTTCTGCCTACCTCCCTTTGGCCGGGTACAGCGTGAAGCTGATTTAGATTTTTTTTTATTGCATTGTCCTATATTGAAACTGAGGGCTCAATAGTAAATAAAACTTGAAGTGTATCTTTTTTACACCTTTTTAAATTATTTTATTAATACAATCGTCAATTGATTCATAAAGTATGCTATTGTTTCAGTTGTCTAACAGAATGGTTTGTTAGTTTTGTAACAGAATGTTTATATTGTAATTTAACATATTTTATTGTGTTAAAGCCAAAGTAAATTGCAATATTGTGCCTATGCTTTATGCTTGTCACACGAGTACAACACGGCTGGGACCAAAGTTACCGTTAAATGTTCTGAAACTCTAAAACGGTATTTATAAATGAGTGGAGCAGGCTTCAGAGGTAAGTTTTTATCACCGCCATCGATATCGATGAAAGGGTCAAATAGCTTAAACGATTTTGCGGTTAATTATAATTACTATTAAGTTACAACCTTTTCATGTAAGGCAGTGTGGGAGTGACTTGGTCTTTTTTGAGTACTTAAAATGAGGATGTCTTATCGAATATGCATGATTATTCTAGATAAAAGTGAAAAAGATGTTCTAGACACAACTTTTTTCACTGTTTGGCCTGAAAAATAAAAACATTAAGTTTTTATTAGCTAGCGTTTATTTTTCCGAAGTTATAGCATCAATCACATTATAAACTTACATTTGTAGTTCGTTTTTTTCAAGTCAAATTTGCACATTTTTTTTTTTCGGTTATTTTGTTTTGCATTTTTTTTCTAATTTTATGACATGTCCAAGTAAATGTTAAGCATTTTTATGAAATAAAGATATTTTGACTTTTGACTTTTTTGATTTTTGTTTTATACGGAATGCGTGCATACGCCAGCAAACTTCAAATTTGTCAATTTTAATAAGTTGTACTTCCCGTTGACCTATAATCCGAAAATTGGATTACGGAATACTGATACGAGACTGTTGGTGGGTGAGTTCGACTCGCCCTTGACGGATAATTTTCTTATAGGTTTATATCTATATAGTAGAATAGAAAAAGAGAACATAGTGTAAAGATATTCCGTTCTCCACCTACCGATAGAATTCGCAGCATTCCGTGTTCATTTATTACTATTACAAAAAGTATCGACTAAACTAAAGAAGTATCGATTAACTAAATTTACATAAACATAAATAGTAACATTGTACGTTGATTATACATAAGAATTAACATCAATATTCAACTTTATTTGCATAGTGTTTTTTATAGACTGAGTGTAACTTGACTATATTAAAATAGTTAATGTACAGATTAGTATAAAACTTCGTAGTATCATGTTTCAAATCTAACTTCTATTCTCATACAATTTTGCGTATATTAATTATATATGTGCAATATACTCGTATATACATTTTTTTAAATTATTTTATATTTATGGATTGATTTAAATTTTTAAGATCCACTTTAGTTAAGATCTTACGAAATGAACAACAAAGGCAGTTTAGTTAGACATTAAAATATTTTGACTATTAGTACAAATAAAAATAATCAGTCAATAATCCAAAAAAAATCCGAAATATTACATAATTTAAAGAAACTGATATATTCTTATGACAAAAGGTAAATGAAACAACTAACAAGCGTAAACCGGACCATCCGTTGGGTGCGCGAGCGCAACTCGCAGTCGCGACCGCCCCGGCCAGTTTCATAGCAGGCCTCAGTTATGCTTGAGACTCCGTCGGGGGCGCACGTGTGCGGTCAGTGTCGATGTTTGGTGTTCTAACAATTGGTTGAAAAAGTTTTACAGAGCTTTTGTGATTAATATGGACGGATAAAATTATTTATTATTGGTGAGTAAGTATACATTTTATATGTAATTTAAGTTATGTAGAGTTGCACAATATGTAGTGTTAAGCTTCTCTATTTTTTATAAGATTGTGTACAAATCAATAGAGTTAAGCATGTAAAACATATTTTTATGGTAGCTATGTTGTAAATGAAGGTTTTTATTATGGTTTCAATCTCTCCGACCTTGTAAGTTGGTGGAATGTTAGGCGGTCGAAGAAAATGTGAACGTCGATTTAGGCGCTGTTCAGATCCGGTACTATGCTGTATATAAATGTATTGTAAGGGCATACATACTTTAAACACATATATTTGGTAATGTTTTATTTATAATCTTTATGACACATAGGAAAAAATGCGTATGTAACACATTTGCTATAAATATTTGTCTTGGACCTAAGAATAAAAAAAAACTGCTTTTTTTAGTACAATTAATAATATTTTATTTTACAAGAAACAATGAAATATATTAAATATTTAGTGACGTTATTTGGTTGGTTCTATACAAGTTTTATATAAAAGAAATACTTTTTTAATTTACTATATGCAGGAATGTAGATTAAAGCTTTCAATGGTATATTAAAAAAAATTAACAATACAAAATTAATATTTTGATTCGTGCGGATCCGTCATATTTATTTGAAATATTAACCTCCATTCCATAATAAGTTTATGCAAGTCGTTTGAATTCAAACCATGCGTGCTCCCTTTAATAACGTACGAAACAATTGGACAGTTGATGTATAATATATTATTATTAGTATTTTTATACTTTAGTGAAAGTAGTCTAATAAATATCATGCATTAAAGCATTATATTTATTAGTAGGGTAAACAGAGGGAACCTAATGTTAAGACACTCCGTTTCCCACTTTCTGTTGAATTTTTCGAAGTATTGTCTGTTGAGTGGAGTTTGGGGTACCCCACAACATATTTTCTCTGGTTTCTCTGTAAAATGCGATTGAAATGTATAAATGTACATATATATATATAGGTATAGAAGTAAAATGATGATAAGACTTATTTGTTTAAAGTTATTTATTCATATTGAACTTACTTAAATGTAGACTTATATGACATATATTATAATAATGTTTCTTCGAAGTCGACTATTTCATTCATAAAAGTTGGCCACACAACGTATACTTACTTTAATTTTCTTTAAGTAATTTTGAACTATAAATCAAATCTAAATATATATTTTTTAAATTTTCAAATGCATTATTATTACAACTAATTCAAGCATAACTCTACATATCTCTACATTGCATAAGACACATATCTATTGCACATGCAATACAAAATGCAAATTATGAGTCATATGCAAAATAATTAGAGTCAGTGCAGATATGAGAATTGTTTACTTTAGATTGCAACGCAGTTAAAGGATCTATCTATTAAGAAGTATATTTATCGAAGTGTCTCATTTTTCCTTATTTTTCGTATTAAAAAATATATTTTATAATACAATTAAAATCTGATTATCTTATGTATCCATATGTTTTTTAATAGACTTTCAGAAATTATATGTTTCTTATTTTCTTTGTAACATTCGTTAAATACTCGTATATGCAAAATATTTAATGTTTTGTTTTCATATTATATATATATTTTTGCTTCACGCTATTCTCGTGTTTATTAAGTAGGCAGAGGGAAATTAGTGCTATTCCATCCTCTATTTTCGAGATATTGCTTTAACAGAACTCAACGCTCCGTATTATCTGACTATCACACCGAGAATATAAAAAAAGTTTCCTTCGAGTCATAATCGAACCCACATCCGTCACGTTTATAGTCAGATCTGTGCCGATAGATTTAATCGTTTTACATTTCGGTAATATATAGAAAATATATCTTATATATTGTTAGTAAATATATACATATAATGAGGCCATCGTAGCGCTCGTAGGGTGTGACTGTAACGCGACGATTAAGGTTCGATCCCCATTCGGGGGAATGAATTATTTATTATTTATTAATATTTTTATTTCTTTCATCTGATACCACTCAACAGGCAATGCCACGAAAAATTCAACAGAAAGTGGCGAACGGAGTGTCTTAACACTAGGTCCCCTCTGTTTACCCTACCCTAAAAACAATATTACAACATATAAAAAAGGTAGCGTCAACTTCAGCAGTACCTATTACAAAAATAACGACCACACAATCAACGGATTAGAGGCAAAGACCTAATCAATTGAAATTCGCAGACCAAAATGCGAGGTATGCGTTTCATAATGCAATTATTTTGAACTGGTTTTGTTATATGAAATTTTGTATGGCCAGCTGTTGCGTGTTCGATGCTCTACCTCTACCTCTATCTCTGCACTAGCTATTACGATTATAGTCGTATATCATCTGTGATAATTCTTATTAGAATTGCATATGAAATAACGTCCTGCAGCTATGTTTTGGTAATTTCGAAATCTAAAAAGGAATACAAATTCTTATTAATATGTTCTATTAAATATTGCAAAATTTTAAGGTTGCGTTGCTCAGTTTTTTAACCGACTTCTGTAAGAAGAGTAATGCTACAAAAACCTTACTACAATATCTAATTACTGAGCCTGTTTGTTTTACTTGGCACCGACTTCAAAATTATAAAAATTTGAAAAAATATTTTTCACTTTCTAGTTCGTTGTTAGAAGTCGGTTTTTCTTTTCGTTAAAAATTAATTTATAAAGAAGTGTAGATATTTTCATAATTCAATTTAATTATCTATTTAATTACAATGGTTGTTAGAGCATGAGAAAATGATTATATTTAAAATATGTTTGATATTCTTTACATATAATAATTTGGTTTTTAGAGTTTCATTTATCTTAAGAATAAGAAAAAATTTGAGATGTGATGATAAAATGTTTATTATATTCAGTTGTAATATAATGTTCATTATATTAAAAAAATATTTGATTAAGGGTCAGTTTTGTCGCAGGGGCGCAAACGTGCGGGAGAGACCGGCTACGGGTTCGATTTCCACTCTAGGAAATAAAATATTAAATATTTGGCGCGTGACTTCCGCCACAATTCTCAAAACTCATTTAGAAAAAAATATAAATATAACATAATAGCTATTTTGTCGTTTTTTTTAAAGTCTTGCAATATATTATTTCTAGCAAATATTAATATTTGCTGTTAATAATATAATGAAATATAGACCTGTATTACGTTTTGTTTCGTCACTTCTCTTTTTATTGTTATTGTATTAAACATATATTTGTTATTTATTATATCGTTTAAAATAGCATTTATTTCATAATTTCAATAAATAGAAATCGATATATTCTTTATATTAGTAATATCGGTATAGTACATATTGAAGGTAACTTTTTTATATAATGTTCATACAATACTTTATATTGGCTGTTAAGACTCCATATAATTATTACAAAAAATAATATAATAGAAGTATTTTAGCAAAAAAGGTATTTTAAAGAATCTTTTGATAGAATTGGTTTCGATGCGGTTATATTGCGAAATCAGTTCCAACCTTGTATTGAAAATCTTAAAATGAAGAAATTTAACGCAGTTACGCAGAAACTTTGATAGTTCATTAAGTACTACTTAATTATTGGGAAAAAATATAAGGTGAATTATTATTGGTATTCATTTAAATTAAGCCGTTTTATTCTTCATTTTTTAAGTCTGAAAAAATATTTTGAAAGATTATAAAAAAAATTGTAGCTCTTACTAAGTGTCACAATTTTTAAAGAATTTGTTTATTATTATTTATATCTGTTTTATCTTAAGCTTATATGAATATTATAAATTCAATTCGAGGAAATTTCTATAAATTCAGTGCGGCGTTAGGTTCCGGCATTTATACGAATTGTTTCCGAAATAATCAAAAAATTTAAAATTTATTAAATAAACTGTACATCAACTTTTCTAAGTACAAAAGTAGCTTAAACTTTAAAATGATTAAGTCCCTATTATAAAGTAAACTTTAACATTAAAGTCTTATTAATAACTGTCAATTTCTAACATACTCGTAGTGTGCGTATCCCAAGGCTACTTTTTGCATTCTCATAAAAAAGTATAAAGGCATAAGTAATGAAATTAGCACCAAATAAGTAGCAGCGTCCGGATAGAACCAGGTCACACTGTTATTTTTTTTAATCTGTTGAATGCTAGTTTCTTTTGCTAGTTTTTTTAATATATATATATATATAATAGATAACAAAAAAAAATGTTTTCTTTATATTTTTTTTAATTAAAATTAAACATTATGTAACAGTTACAGATAAAATTTTAAGATGATAGAATGATGAATATAGCTCTATAATCTTTTCTATGAAATATTTCGTAAAAATACGTAAAAATAAAAAAAAGCTATGAATTCATCTACAGACAGATATAATAATTTCATTTACCAGTACCTACACTAATTGGTTAAAATTTATTTCGCGTGATGGAAGGACGATGATGTGAAATTGATTTATTCATATAATTGCTTTGCTTTATAATATAAATGTTTAAGTTAAATCACCGATGAATCATTGCGCGAGTATTTTTGTATTACGAAATATATAATTGTATCTTTTGTTCGAAATCTGGGTTTTATTTATTATGCTTATTATTATTCATAATAACTCTAGTTTGTACAGTTCGTGTATTCTTTAATAATAATTATATATTTATGCACACATGCTATTATGATATAACAATTTTAATATTGTATATCTGACGAGGAATTGAATTGCATTTAGTTAAGAACGACAGTATCTTAAACGGAACGCAGCGTCTTAACACTAGCTTTCCAGGTTCCCGTTGAGGACCTAGCTGTGTGTGGAATACTTAAATATTACTTAATATTACGTACTAGTATAAAACTAATGTAGAGCACAAAACAGATCTCTTAGTCAGTTGCAATGATAACAGGTAGAGAGTTGTGTGCTCTTATATCAAAATAATCTACGTTACAATCGAAGTGGGTCATATATTTAATTCTGTTGTATAACATAACTCTATATATGTTTACAAGTTAGGCAGCTGTCTTACTGTACTGTAAATACTAATTGTTAGAGAAAATATATATTTTTTCCTAATATAGGACCCACGATGCCCACTTGTGGCATTTAATTATTTCTATTTTGTATTCTGGTAAATAGGAGTGCACTGTTGAGTTCCCCCACTCACCACGCAATGGTGTATTTTACCACTAGGTTCTATCAGCCCATCCTGGTATATTCCAGTTATTATTAGTCTCTTAAAACTCACAGATTCCCTCTGCCTACACTACAGTGTGGGATACAGCGTGAAGTTGATATATTTTATTTTTATTTATTACGTTTTCTAACAATGATGCAACAAACAAAATGATTTTGGCCTAGAATAGACTAGTTTCGGAGGATATACGTAAGGTCGACGCATTACCGCCGTTTCCAGGATGGGCTGCAACATCCGAACGTATTCACTCAAATCTTTATTTATCATTCGATCTATTATCTCTGTACCTATATAATGTGAAGACATTATATAGGCTATTGTGGCTCAATGAAAAAGTGTATGGCTGTAAGGGTGGTGTAGCTTTGATTCTGTGTGTGTAATGAATTATTCTTAAATTGTTATGATAGCTAAATAATTTTCAATTCTTCGCACTGTAGGGAATTGCAGTGTGGTATTGAGTTATGAACTCTCTCAGCAATAGGTAATACTTCTCTATCGTAAGAGGACGCGCGGCGTTGAACTCCGCGACTCATAACTTGGTCTTGAAATTAAGTGGAAAGTAGAGAACGCTGTGTCTGTTGTCTACTCTAAGAAGATAAAAAAATGTATTACCAAATAAAATGTAAATTAAAATAACGGGTTTACATTTTAAGATATAATTTTAATTTTATGACAAAATTTAGCTTAATATTATGTAAGTGATACATATTTCCCTAATTAATTCAGCGTAGATCGAGATCGAGATTGCCTTTAGAATTTTTGATTATTGAGTCATATAGGAGGTAGTAAGATACGAAATCAAATATAAATAATTGTAAATTAAATATTTCATAATTTAGTTAAAAAAAGATATCAGGCTTGGTTTCATGTACTGACCACACAATATCATAGAAATTGCCAAGCCAACTTAGCGAGTAATTGCTATGTCCAGAAAGTGGAGAACGATGTTACGTATCTCTACTTTAATTTTACGATGAAATTTTATTTTACATACTGTGTACTCGCATATAGTGAGATAGGCAAATGGAACCTAGTGTTCTAAAAACTTCATTTGAAAGAAGAAATAAAAAAAATAACTCGAGTGTTTATAAGCAAATACTTTGCAGCTACGCCGCGACGGCATTTCAAATGGGTATATAAATACAGAATAATGATCGATATAATTCTTATTATAGCTCGACACTGAGTACGCGGTACACGTAAACCTATATTTTAATTTTCTAAATATAAAAACAATCAAATTAACTACTACATCTCATAATAACATGCTACAAGAATATCTTTTATAATATATTTTACATAATTTAGAGGATGTTTACATCTAGAAACAAAGGAGGCGATAGTCTTTTAATATGTTCTTTTTAATATTTATTGGAGATCCGGTTTTTATAGCTCAGTGGGTGACTGACCGAAGTGACAAGTGTGTGTCGTTGTAATTACGCGAACTCAGTTATTTAGTTAAACGGCCGGTCGAGTCATTACGTCAAATGTATGTTTTAACTTATTATAGTTATTTAGCTTATTTTTTCCAAGGTCGAATTTTTTGATAATAATTGCTTTATTGTGGAATTGGGTGATGATTTTTGTTGATACATATTATAACTCATAATTTTATAATACTAGTTAAGGCTCAATTTTTATTACATTTTATAGCGCAATAGAAAAGAAAAATCAATAAAGCTCTTTATTTATTCTGTTATATATTTATATAAATAAATTAATAAATGAATGAAAAGATACACAGAATGGCAGGTACTAGCGATAATGTCACGGTAAGAATGAAAAAGAACGAATGAGTGATGAAAAAATAGGAAAAAAGATTTATGATGGAAGTGTTAGAGTTAGGGGGAGACCTCAATTGATCTTCGAAAATACAGTATCAAAGATACTGGAAGAAACTCACGTAAAAGGCATGAGGACCCCCCGGAGGGCATGTATGAAGGGGTTGATGACAGTGGACGAGGCGAAAGATGTATGTAGAGGCCGTAGTGTTTGGCGCTGACTAGGTTAGGTTAAGTTAGTTAGTTAAGACATCAAAAATCACAAATTCTAAATCAACTTACAGGATCCAACAGTGACTATATTAAAAGCCTTATTTGATGGACCCGCAAGCCGAGAGCCAGTTTATCGTATCGATCGCCCGTATGAGTTTTATTACTTAACTGTTTTCACGCTTTACAACACAATACAAGTAATTTGTGGTGGTGTAAGACTTTAGTTGAATATATATTAGCTTTATTATTTAGCTTTAGCTACATGCTGTATCCCAAACATGGCAGAGAGAACCTAGGGACCTAATCTTAAGATATTGCGTTTCCATCAAACATTTTCGTTCTCAACTTTCCGCCGTATTCTGGAGACAACAATACAATCTTTAATCCGTATTTTTTATTTATGTATACATTTTATTTTCTTCATAAGCAGAATAATTTTGATACTTTCCCAAATGCACATTTATAGCTATTTTATTCAAAAACATAAAAAAATAATTATTTCGTAAAAAAAGAGGATTTTTATTTTTTAAATAAATATTACTCTCAGTGTGATTTGATATTAATAATAAAAATAACTTATTCAAATACACCACGAACGAAATTTTGTAGAATAATTAATAACTTCACGCGGTATATCCCGCACATAGCAAAGTAGGCACAGGGGACCAAATATTAAGACATTCTGTTCCCCTACTTTACGCCCAATTTTCGGACTTAACGCAGAGTGAGGAAGAATGATATTAATTTATTAACTAACTGAGAATCGAACTCACAACCGTCGTATTTGAAATCATTGAAATAACATGTCGTAAACAAACAGTGACTGAACTCAAAACGTTTCGAAGGCCACGAGACGGTAACGAATCAATCAATATAAATGAATATTAAGAGGAAAGTTACATTTGAATGAATTTTTATACGGTACTTAATATAAACGTGTTACAGGCTAATTTGAATGATAATATTTATTTTTTATACAAATAGTTCTATAATCTCACACCAGTTTAATATATTATCAACGATTATTAAATTTTAAATGATAGTTGCGTATCACGTGATAGTAAATGAAATGGTTTACTTGTTAAATATTGATGGAATTAGTATTTATAAATGTTTATTTAAGAGGAGAGATGCTTTTGCCACAACTCCCCATTCTCCATTATATATACTGGTATCTTGAACCCCTGCTAACTAACTAATTTATTTAGAAAATATTCACAATTTATGACATATTCTCTTTAAGTCAAGGAAAATATATGGAATGTTAATAGCAGCTAGAAGTTCATTAGGCAAGCCCTTGCATAAATATGTTCATCTTGTTTAAGTATTTTATATAGTATATGCATACGTAAAGTACTATATTATTTGTGCAATTTTAATTTATGAAACGAAATTCTTTTCAGTTCCTCTAGAAACTCTTCATAGAACCTAGTTGTCATTTTTTTAAATTCTACATCCCTTTGTCCATCTGTCACTCAGTAGCATTAGAGTCTTATATATATTTTTTATATTAACTTTTATCTTAAAAAATATATTAAGTACATTAATAAAACTCGGATATATTCTTTTATATACGTTGACATTGTGCATGATGTAACTTATAAAAACTCGTGCAAATAAGAATATCAAGATGACTCCATTTTGTAAACAAATATAACATTTAAAGAGTTCAATGGTCGAATTAAAATGAATGAATATTTCTTATTTCTATTAAAAGAATAAAAAGATTATTTATTCGTGTGCATAGCGAAGTTGCCAAAATATAAAACCATATCGTACGATTTTATGAATAAATTATAATATATTTGCAATGAGTTGCTTATGAAATTATAACAATATAGATAATTCAGGTTTCTTTCTGTATGTACGTTTTGCACATCAAAGAGTTCTTTTATAGTTTTTTTACTTTTTTAAAATACCTACAAAAATTGAAAGAGCCTATTTTACACTTTTTGTCGTATAGCTTCTCTTTCCGGCTTTACGTGTTGAATGGCGGAACTCAACTCCGCGCTGTATCGCGCTGACCCATTACTATGTTAAATAATAGTAGTTTTATTGTTTTTATTACTTCTACACTTAGTTCTTTGTTTCAATAATATAGTTGAGAGAGAGAGAGACAGAGGAACGTCGATGCTAATTATGTATTATAATTCATAGTTACAACTGGTTTAGCATAAGCCAACCTTAACCGCGTTTGAATATAACTTACTATCGATAGTTGCCATTTCAATATTTTTGTATTCTATCAAAATAAAAATATAGAAGAATACGAACACAAAAAAGTAACAAAGGCTATCTTTTTTATGATTATATATAAATTCGTATTCGTATCGTTTCGTAATCGTGACGTATTAACTGATTCGTTTCCCACTCGGTGCATTGATATTTCAATTATTTTCATTTTCCCATTTCTAAACACGCAATATCCCGCACGAAGTGGACAAAAGAGAGCCTAGTGTTAAGACACTCCGTACTTCATGTAGACCTATAATATGGATAACGTATAATTCTTATAATGCAATATTTAACTTGCTAACTGAGTGATGCTCGGGGCGGTGTGACATTCCTTAACGGGCAGATGTTGGTAGAACTGCAAAGTTTTACAATTTACAGCTGCTCTTAAAACGGCTTTTATTAAATTATATTACAGTAACTCTGGTGTTCTTACATTTGGTGACTTCATTCTCCACTTTCAATCTTATTTGAGACTATATGTCAAGAGTGGGAGATACAGAGTGTATTTTGCATATAGTTTGATAGACAACATATACTACTACGCACCATTTTTATTTAATTCATTCTCTCGAGAGGGAATCGAATCCACACGCGTTTAGAGTACCACGCTGTGCCACTGCCCTACAACGGTACTATTTTCATTAAATATACCATTAGTGAAAGGCAAATGAACGAAACAATTTCGAACTAATATAGACATTATGTTAATAAGAAAGTTCAAACACAGATAACAGCAGAGTATTAAATAAAAGTTCTAGTTCGCGTGTTCGCGTGACGCTCATCAGATAGCCTGAGCTTGTTTTAATTGAATTTACTCTTTGTAGTTTTACTTAGTTCTTTTGGTATGCTAACTTTTAAGCTTACGTAACTTTGTGTAATATGTATTGTAACTTGAAATGATTCTGGAGTTTTTATTTGTAAGTACTAACTAGTTAGTTAATAATTATGTATGTTTTTTGCACGTTTATACAAATTGTACTGCTTTTTACATTTTTTTACTCTTAGCTTTTGCTTTTAAGTTTTGTGAAGTAATCTAAAAAAAGGGTAAAGGGACCTATGACTATATACTTATATAAATATACAAACTACATACTACACTATATTAAACATAACCATTTTAATGGAGATATAAGTATTATCTTTAGTATGATCATCATAGTTTTCAAACTTTCATTTAAGTCTCATATCTCTTCCAAGTAAAAAAATACGTCAAGTTTAGGGGCTATTTCGCCTTCCGTTTAGTTTTTTTAGGTAATATTTTTTTAACTTAACTTCAGCTTTATTTCTAGCCTAAGACGTTACGGTACAAATCAAATCACAATTTATATATCCTCCACATCCAACAGTTACGAGTCGTTCAATGTATTAGTTGTATGCGACGCTCAGGTTACTTTCTATGACTAATTTAGAAAAATGTTAATGAAGTAGAAAGGTTAATGGTATATGCTTGCTTATTAGTAACGTGTTACTTTTTTCTTTTATATATTTTAATGTTTTAGCAATGAGAGCCAAGTCACTCCGCATTAAGAAATTTAAGACAACACTTCTAAATAATAAACTATTTTAAAATAATATGAATAACCACTAACTGACTTAATTTCTTACCTTAACATATTATTTTCAGTTTCCCGCTCCATCCCGTCAATATAGTACGAAGTCAAGACGTTTCCTTCTTTGCTTTACGAGTGGCAGAATTCAAATCCTCATTTTGTATTGTTACCAGAGCGAGAAAATGAAAATAATTCATTTCCCTAAGAAGGAATGCAACCCAAAACCGTAACGCTTACGTCAAACGCTGCGTTTTCTCTAGATTAATAGTATTAAAAGCATTAGATTAAAAGTATTAAGATTAAATATCTACTTAATTTATTTAAGATTAGGTAACTATCCAGCTGAATGCATTTCCTTGGAATAAACTTGTTGATGTTTTTAGTAAAAACAGATGTTATAAAAATTTCAGATAAGTCACTTTTACTCTGAACTGCCTTATTTTTTTTCATTAAGACCACCACTACTCAACACACAACTCGACATCGAGGGCAATACGATACTTCAGTCCCCACATTTGGGGAATGGAAGCGTCTTAATTGGAACAGAGTGTCTTAACAGAAGTTTTTCAGGTTCCCTTTGCCTAACTTGATATGTGCGGCTTAAGAAAAAGACATAAAACTAAGCAAAACATTAAAAACTACAATATCACGTGACAAAATCTTTTTTGACCATAACGATAATAATTTACACAAGCGGGAATAGGAACAGGCGACCTCTGCAATAGAAACAGCTCTCTATTACGCCACTTTGACCACTTCACATATATTATGGAATATTAAAGAATTTCTTAAAAAAAATGTTACAATCTTTGAGCAATGCTTACACAAACTTCCCACGGCTGTCGCTGACCTGTTCAGGATGTGCAATTAAATAACTGTAGAGAACTGTAACGGTTCAATTTGACTTACATCGTTACTTCTTAATAACCAGATTAAAGGAACTTGTTAGGTTTAATGGCGGCTATCAAGGAAACCCCTTTAATGTAGGTTCATTATCAGGGGAACTGTTTTATGTATGTTTTTTTCACTTCATACTTTATCCCATATATGCGTGAGAAAACGAGAGCAAAGAGAATATTGTATCCAGAAACTCGGGCCTTCGCTTTCTGCCTGGTGGCAGAACTTAACACCGCATTTTGTGGAGAAATTAAAATATTTCAACCGCTTAATCAAATCAAAAGTTAAAATTAAAGCCATAATTAAATTTAATCGCCCAAGTAAAGATTGTATAAATCAATTTCAGCAGAATTTTGTAGAGTCAAAACAAGGCTTTTAGGCTATATTTGCTTCATATAAGATATAAAATTATCATGATTGCAGCGTTGAGTTCCGTCACTAGACAAACATTACCTCAAAAATTCAGCGGGAAATGGAGAACTACATGAAAGTATCTTAATGGTTCCCTCTGTCTACCCTGCTATATGCGCGAAGCAGTAATTTTTCTCTGCTAAAATTCTCTGCCTCATATTGAAATGCTAAAGATGAAGCAAAAAGGACAGCTGTTATGAACCTACCTTTCGCTTGTAAAGTTCACTCCGGAGCAAAGATTGGACGCATTGTGCTCAATAAGTCACTGAGCTTTTGAATTTATGGCACGTGCGGAACATCTGCTTTACTTTTTTTGCTATAGTATTTTTTTTAGATCTCTCTGCCTTTTTGCCCTTGGTTGTTATGGTTCTGAATCCCATTTCTATAGAAAGTCTCCAATATGGTTAGTTTATATATACTGCGCATATGTACAAGAATTAAAATAAATAATTAATTACTATGCGTAATAAAATAATAACTAATTAATGAAAGAAACAACTCTTTTCTTTTATTTTATCTGAACTTTTATTAAACAAAAAAATATTATCATTTAAATAAATACATAAAGTGGCAACATTTAACTACTTATTTAGTTAAAGCTGTATTTGTGTAAGAGTATACTATTGTGTAAACCACGTGGTTTATGATTGACAGTAGAGTAAATAGATAGAGTAAATACATAAATTGTAATAAATAATAATTGACACCGATACTAAATATCTGAACTATAAAAATCAGCTGTAGGTATGAGAAATACAATTCTAAGTTGTATTACATAGGAATAAAGACCATTTTACTCTAATATATCAATGACAATTCGGCATCTGCTACAATACTTCAATGGCCAGGTGTTAAAACACAGTTGACGCTTTAAATCTATTGAGTAATTCTATCAATGCCTTATTTGCTTTTTGATCTTTAACTATGTTATATTTTTTTTTATAACCCTCTGTAACCCCGCATATGGCGGTGATGGATCTTAACGCCGCGCATATTTTCGAAATTACACATTTATGCCATCGATTTTTTTTCACTGAATTCTTATTCAGTAGATATTTTCAGATAAAGTAAAACATTATAATAATAATACATTTTAATATTTGTTTGAGGTTACTTAACTGCAAAATAAGCTATAACTGAATAAAGCTATAAGTGAATAAAGCAACGATTTTATGACGTAAGGCCGATAAAGCCGTTATTAAGAGATAAATGGCTTTAAATTACATTTATTTTAACAATACAGGTACACAAGATAGCTGATTTTGATAAAATATGTCCAGAACTTGAACCACGCTAAAGAAATCTTCTTATCAATTTTATTTTCTTTATCAATCAATCAATCAATGTTTTCGGAATTTGAATTGTTGCATTTTGTGGATTTTTTTTATATTATAAAGTTATATTTTACAGATACTCGTATAACCTACATTTTAACATGTCTGACCACTTTGTCTAAATTAAAACAATCCAAGTGAGCCGTCAAGGGCGACGAGTAACACATTTGATTTTAATTACTAAATTAAATCATTCTAACAATTATTAACAGGTTTCCGGAATCGTTTGAAAATGTAAATTCTGCAGTAAAATTGCAATATTAATTGAACTTATTTTTATATGATATAAAGATTTAGAATTTTATATAATAGTAAATAACTGGTAGTTAAATTGAAAATGAGAAGTTTTGCTTGTTCTAGACATATGATTATAATATGTTCGTTTCTATGTCTGTAATATTTAAATGTTGACTTACAAAATTTGGCAAAATTTATTTTATGAATTTTGAATTATTTCACCTAATTAGAATAGAAAAATATTATTTTCAAAATCGTATTAATAAATAACAAATATTTCTCAAAATGTCTCTAGGTTAAACTTATTATTTACGGATTTCTATAATCTAAATTTTCTATAATTTAAATTTCTATATTTTTCTATAATAGATATGCCCTTATTATATATAAACACACACACACACACACACACACACACATATATATATATATATATATTTATATATATATATATATATANTAACTCAAGTTAAAATTATACATCAAAATTAAAGATTTCTTTGCATGCTAATGTGAACTATATAACTGCTAAATATTAACAGCCACTTAACCAAACGAAAATTAATCATAATAGACATGAACTCAATAGTAAACTCAACGTTAATTACAAATTAACATTTACACATTAATAATTACAAATGGATGCACTCTACAAGTAATTATGTAATTTGAACTATTTTTATGCGCAAGCGCAACGCCGTGTTTTTATTGAGAAGACACTGCACTGGTTTAACAGTACGTGTTTATTACATGGATGCATAATGTGTATTGAATAACAATATTATATTACGAAATATGTTTTATCTGTTATATTATGTATAGTAGTCATTTAGGTAGTTCTTTAAAAAAATATAATTAGTTACAACCGGCTTCAAAAATAGGAGGTTATTAGTTTAACGTGTATGCCGAGATATTGTTGGTATTCTATAATATTTGAATATGATAGTCTTCCAAGTATGAGTGCCGAATTTTCATTCATCTTTTAAATCACACATATTCCAAATTAGGAAAAAATCTAAGTCTTATTAAAAATGGTATAGTGTTTTTGAGATATGGGTATCAAAATGTTTTTGGAGGGGAAATCAATACTTCAGTTTTTTATCAAAGTAAGAATAAATTGTGGAGGAATAAAAAAATTGAATGTTACAAGGTCATTTTATGGTGTAACGTGATAGTGTCCAACGTTTCAGTTAAAGAATATCACGAATCAAGTGCCTATTGCTAATAGGTCTTTATATTTATTTAACCAGCTTCATTTTCCCGTATTCCTAGTGCTAAGACACTCCGTTGCCCAAATTGCAATGGAGACATAACGTGTTGAGTGGTACCCAACACCGCGTTATGCCTACCAAAGCTGGGAAATGAAAATTATTTTCAAACAATAATTTTCAACTATTGCCATTTACAGCCACACTATGTACCACTGACGCGACAGCCTCGATATATTTGTTTTAGATAACAAAAAATTAGGCCAACTTGACATAATAAGCCAATCTCTGGCTATAAACGCTGGTCGTGGTTTCGACCCGTATTTGGAGAAATTAATTGTTTTTAATAGGAAATTAAAAACAATTAATTTCTAGCAGGAGCTCTGGTAACGAAAATTGCGAAGTTAAGTTCTGAATTCAACACGGAATGTTTCCAATTCTGTCGAGAGCGGAGAGCGTATATAAATAATTTTCTATCAATCCTGTAATACGTAGTAGGATGTACTACAATTTCAACAACAGTTAACTAAAACCATAAAAAAATATTTACAATTTTATAGATCAATAAAAAATTTGCATTAAGTTTTGCATAATGCCATTAGCAAATCAAATTATGTTTTATCAGCGTCAAGGGTTTACGAAATATAAACAAATTGCAAGCTATAACTAGATATATACAATATTACATTACTATTAACTTGGATCATAGTGAAGCTATTCGTGGTGCAGCGGCAAAAGCGTGACTGTTAAGACTATAGGTTGAGGGTTCGATTCCCACTCCAGGAAATGACATTTTTAATATTTTCATTTTGGTAACGAGGCCAAGTAAAGTGATAAAAAGAGTATCTTAAAACTAGGTTCCCTGTGGGATGCATCGTGAAGCTATAAAAAATCATTTTCCTTCATATGTGTGGATACAACTTATTTATTTTAAAAAAACTTAGTCAAGAAAATATCTGGGCAAACACAAAAAAAAGTTAACACTATCAAAATTAAAACAGTAACACAGACCTCTAACACCTCTTTACTCAACTAAAAGGCCGTAGTGTCAAATCAAATAGACTTTTTGTGAATGAAGCCATGTAAGAAGTTACTCAGCGTAACGTCACGTACGTTGAAAGAAAAATTTACTATTTGCGCTTATAATTCCAATTTCATTTGTAAAATTAGACTCTATCACAACATGATAAAGATCAAAATATATTGCGTATCATTGTAAAGGAGCTGAAAAATTAAATTTGTCTTGTTTCTAAAAACAAATATAGCCTATTCGACGTACTTAGCCTTATTTTTAGCTAACCAAGGTCTAATTTTGAATAGCATTTCACAGTCAAAGTTTCACAGTTCAACGAACCGAATGAATGGTTAAGCAAATAAATTGGTGCTAGCAATGGGATGCTGGAGTGAAAAAAAACGGTACCTTGGCACGGATAGGTTAGATAATGCATCTAAGACCATCCATAGGGTACCTAAAACGGCGTGGCGACTAAGATCTAGGGTCTAGCGTTTCCGGGACGATGCCTTATTTGCAAGTTGAATTAATGATTTGCCTTTTGGAAAGGTTTCCAGGTAAATTAATTTTGTTGTTAGTTTTTTTGATTATATTACAAATTCAAATCCGAGGTATTATTTAATCAAATATATTTTTGTAAGCACTTTTGAATTTTATAATAAACTGGAACCACCTTACTGGGTCGGGAGGCAGTTCTGGTGAACGAAGAACAGTTAATTTAACTGTTCTACCTAATAACACTTATATTTTACATAAATAATATAAATTACAACAAAAAACAGTTTGAACCCGTAACTATATAAGTCAGTTTCATAAATATATGTCAATATTACAAATAGTGAACTATATCACAGTACCACAGTGCGTAAGTTAATGAATGCAATCAAGGTGAAAGATTCAAACTGGTTCCCACTTCCGTTGTATTTTACAGGAAGTGGATAATCGAGTCATAACAGTATCTGTGTTAAACAGCTACTCGTCGGATGATAATGCGAAATAAAGTGATGGATCTTCTTTTGAGTATTCTAGATACCTTATATTTGTGTGGTAGATGTGCTGAGAAACGAGCGATTGAAATCTCTTCCTCATTGTTGAAAGACGTTTGGAAGAAATATCATTTAAAAGTAACAAGAAAAAATCAATTTTTACTTCTTACAAATATGTTATATGACGCTGTTGGCGCGCAGCGGTACGGACTCTGGCTATAAATAAAGGAGAAGGTTAAGAAGACAAAAGAAATAGTTGGTGTCACCACTCACTCAAAAGCGCGTCTATCTCCACCTCAAACGCCGGCAACCCACCTGTAGCTCCTCTGGTGCTGCACGGGGTCGTGGGCGGCGGTGATCATCATCAGGTGACCCGAACGCTCGTTTCCCTTGTCCTTTTTCCATAAAAAAAAAAACCACTCATCATGCAATTTCTCTTTTTTCCGTCTTTTTCTGTCTAAAACCTAGCTTTTCATAGTCTACCCTGCATATGCAGAATACATTGTCAAACAAAAAAATGTATGGTGGCAACAAAAAGGGTAATGTGGTATTATTAATTGTTTGAAATTAATAGATCAGAATATCTTGTCCATTTCTTTGTAAAAGATATTTCAAAGAACGACAAGACTTAATAGATTTATGCGACAGTTGGAACACGCTTCAGGAACGGAGCGTCTTACCATTAGGTTCCCTCTTCCTAAATTTATATTTTTTTATACACATCTTCTAAGCAAATTAGTTAATGAATCAAAACAAAATTACATACATCTATAGGCAAAATGAAGATTATACCACTCCAAAAAAACACTAATAGATATATAAAACGTCGTAATTCATAAACGTTTCTAGTGGTTTTGTTCAGACCGCGCCCCAGATACAGTTTCGTTAGAGTATCAAGGCTAAGCCGGTACAGAGATTTGTACGATCATTAGTTCTCGTATATAGTTGGACGCAGTTATGCAAACTATCTCAGCCGCGTCTACTTTATAGTGTTCTAGTTCTATAGTGTTCTGTTCTGTGGATTTTATTTATTTATTTTAGTTTCACGCTTTATCTCACATAGCAGGATAGGCAGAGGGAATCAAGACACTCTATTATCAATTTTCTGCCCGAACTCGAGGCTGAGTGGAGGAACTCAACGTCGCGCATTCTTACCAGAGCGAGGAAGTGAAAATATTTCATTGCCACGAACAGGAAACGAACTCACAACTATCTCATTTAAAATTAAATGCTATGCCGCTGCGTCATAACGGCCTTCTCTTCTTTTATTTTATTATTATATCGTTTATTATTATATATAACGTCGTATTTCCTAAATTATAACATTTTGCATAAATACATTCTATTCGGAGTTAATCGCAAGTAAACGCTAAGTCACGCTTTGTGTTACATCTAGCAGTATTGATTTACCTAACCTACTAAATTACTAGGGGATATACTACCTACATATTATACTAACAATGACTGTTGAAAAGGGAAATAGCGGTTCAGTTAACATTATAGTTAATAATACGAGTTATATCCGTCGTATGGAGAATGATGAATATTTAAGCCAAAAGTAGCATATCTTAAGTGTGCTAGTGTCAAAATATTATTTTATTAATTAGGCTGTTACAAACAATTTACATCATAATATCAGTAATGTCTGATCTATAGGAAGGCAGTGGAAATTCTCGGAGGACAAGTTCTCCTCAAAAGAGTGGACTCAATTAATATAGTGAGATTCAATTTTATGTAAGAATTTGATAGTTGATAATTGGTATTACTATATATTATATTTTAAGAATCAGACTTGTATTTTACGCAGAATTTCAGTACTTTCAGATAAGATACCTAAAATTTTAACCCACAGACGCTACAAAAACGACGGCTTCGCCCGCATGGTCAATTTCAAATTACTAAGGGTTATGTATGTCACATGTCACATTCCAAGTGCCCGAAGTACCTCTGACCGCAGGCACAGTGGCTTACATTGATTGGTGGCGTTTAACGTCATATAATATATAGTCCATAGCCGACCGATAAAAAGAAACAAAAATATTTTTCAATTCATATCATTGGTTCCCGAGACCAGCGCGTTCAAGAAAACAAACTCTTATAATATTAGTATAGGTAGTATAGATACTGTCTTATTTGTTAAGTAGAATCAAATTTTAAGACACTCCGTTCCCCACTTTCTGCAGAATTCTGGAGGCTTTGCGAGTTGAGTGGCAGAACTCAACGCCGCGCTTTGCCTCTACACCAGAGCGAAGAAATGAAAATATCAACGTAAATAAATATTTCACTTCCTCGAGTGGGGATCGAACCCAGAACCGTCGCGTTACAGGCACTCCCTTGTGCCGCTGCCACGACGGCCTATACAATATTAAAGTTAAGTATAAGATACGTATCTTAAAATCATTTTTGGATCTTCCTAACCTACCATTGTAAATTGTTTCTGCGATATGATTAGATGGAACCAGTTTAAGTGTTTGCCTGTCTGTAACGGGATGGCCAATTGAGGGGATTTCCATAGGGAAGGATTGTTAGCTTGGATACGTTGATAGTATAATATTTTTGTTAGAACCTTTAGAACTAATTTTGAATATACCTGCTAATCTATTTTATTACAAACGCTTGTATATTTAATGTAGATAGTAAATTAAGCAATTAAAATATTTAATAACCACTATAAGAAAATATATAATATCTTATTTCAAAATAACGCGATTCTAATATAAAAATTAATAAACTAGATGTAAAATTACGACTGCTAAGTCTACAGTAAGAAACACATCTATTGCGACTTGCTATCCATATTTAAACACAATGAACTATAACAGGTTCATTTCGCGTGTATCCTGCGTATTATCACCGTCTACAGAGACAACCTAGTGTCAAAAAACTCCGCTTTCCGAACGTAGAGTGTCGGAACTTAACACTTAATAAACTAAATTTAGCTCCCAAAAAGCATATTATGCAAAAATTTAAACTTGTAACCATCCATAAGACATATAATCTTTGATTTTTTTTAAATTGCTAAGCGCAGGTGCAAAGCCCTTACATGGAAGGTTAAGTTCTAAAGAGAAAAATAAATACACATACAAGGTAATGTGAGAGAAGAATAAACACTTTCATCCGTCGTCGCCTCTCGTTGCGTAATATGGAAACCTGCATATTGTTCTATGATTTATGTCGACAAATAGATGTATTGCTGCCGTTTTAGTGTTATCTATCTATTTCTTAGCTTCACGCTTACAGAGGGATAGCCAGAGTGAAGTTAGTGTGTTTTTCACGCGCCGCCAAATTTTCGAAATATTGCGTGTTTTGATGGAACTTAACGCTGCATTGTGTCTTGTTATGAAAGTGAAGAAATGAAAAGTGTATTCTATATACTTATATAGCGTTTCTAGACCAATTTATTTTTTTTCGATTTTTTTCCGTACTAATGTTTCGTGAGAGAAGCACAGTAGTATATTCTTTAATTTCATCCTTTTTAGGTAGGGTGGCATGAAAAAGACGAAGTGCAGGTAGCTTCAATTTAAAGAAATTTTAGACAATGTCCATATTTCGTCCTCATGCTTGCCTTGTCGTATATAAACGCAAGCGATATAAGGTACCTCTTATTTACGATCAAATAAGAATACCTGTCGAACTAAGCTTTCCGGATTTAATATAAAATACACGACAATTTATCCATCAAACAGGAAAGCTATATAATAAATTTACATCAAGTTTCGGCTACCCCCACTAAATATCTACATACAAAATACAAATTTATTACAATTCCAACGCATAAAGTGCACCCACGCGACGTTAGATAATTGTTTATCGTGTATCGGTTACCTAATAATAATTGTTGATGTAAGCATTGTATAGAATAGAATTAATGGTTCTTGAAATAAGGCTACTGTCGTTTTTTTCGCAATGTCTATTTTTTTCTATGAACGAAATACTTGGTGTCTTAATAGTAACATGTCATGCAACGCTTGTAATATCCTTTTATTTAATCTATGTTAATATTATAGAGTTGAACAGTTTGTTTGGTTGTACTTGTTAATCTAAAGAACTACTGATTAGAATTGGTAGGTTATTTTCGTGTTATATAGTTCATTTTATCGAGGTTAAAAGTTATGTTAGATCAGATTAAGATTAATATGAGAAACTATAAAAAACAACTAGAAATTATAAAATAAAGCTTAACTGAACTGTAAAGAACAACTATAAATATAAATCTTACTTAAAATACATTATATATGAACACTAGCGGCCCGCCCGCAGCTACGCCTGCGTGGACTGTGTTATTATTAATTTCTGTCTCCATGAGTACCTACGTTCTATAAGTGACGTCCATGCAAAATTTGAGACTCGTAGCATTTGTAATAACTAAGTTTCATACAAACTTTCAACCCCAAAAACAATCCCTTAGGAGTCGAATATTGCGAATTCCCGTCTTAGCGAGCACCTATGTCCTATAAGTAACTCCTATGCAAAATTTGAGATTCCTTGCACTTGTAGTTTCTGAGATTTCGTGATGAGTGAGTGACCTTTCGATTTTATATACGAGTTTATAGATTTCAAAACCATCAAAAGCTTTTTTTATTATATTATATAACTATACCTTTATTATATTATTCACCTGTTTAAAAAAAACTACATTATTTAAAAAAAAACACAAGAAATCAACAAGCAGTAAGCCCAATTTACTCTAATAATTCAACTTAAGTCCAATTTAGATAAAGCTCAGCCACTCTCCTTTGTGTTACAGTAATTATAACAGTTGAAGACAATACTCTCATGGCCCATTAACTTTTATTTCGCGCAACACTATGAAGAACTGCTTACATAATGTAAGAAGTAACTTGACTAGATTTGTAAATAGCAAAAACCCTAAAATTGGGTTAGAACGTGGGACTTTAGATCAGAGATCAGGCAATTCTTACGACACGGTGTGCATCAATTGAAATTATAGATCTTATCTACAACTCCAATAGTTATACGATGAGAGTTATAGTTATGTTACTATAGCTAATGTAGTAGAGTTCCGTTATTTTACTACAGTTCTTGGCGTACGAGTATAATGTGTAATGAAATTTTATTATGCTTAATACATGATTGTCGCGATATGAGGCCTTCGTTGCTCAGTGGCGGTGTGAACAAAACAATTGCGGATTTGATTCGCACACGGGAGAATGAACAATTTTAATTTCTGGCTGGAAAATTTGGCGAAAAGTAAGGAACATAGTGTCTTAACACTAGGTTCTTCTGTCTACTGTCTCAAATAATGATAGCGCTATAAAGGCGCATTTAGAACGTATCTATTAGAATGTAATGGTAGCTGGTTCTTAAATTCTAAAAAATAATTATATTATCTGGCGTCTGTCCACAATACGTTAGTTTTAGCCAAAAATTTTTTTTTATATACTGTAAGTATAGAATCTAAACTAATCTATTCATTCAGGATTCATATATTCTATGGAGTAGAGATCGACTCTACTCCATAGAATATATGTGAAAATAAATAGATGTATGTACAACTAAATCAAATTTACTATAGAACGCAAAACATATAAGAGTTTAAAAAAAATCTTTAACAAAAGTTATAACTCATTACATTATTATTGACAAAATATTTTTCTTTATTAAAAACACAATTGTAAGTTACTTAACAGTTGTATCTACAACGACATAGAAGCCTTACAGCCCCGCTTAATAAGGAATAAAAAACATATATAAGTCGCCAGAGAATTGAATCTACAACCATCGTTTCTATAGTGACGTCCCACTGAACCACGCATCGTGGTGGTCACTATAACCGCGTGGTCATATCATAGGAACTGTTTGACCTGTTACCTGCCGCCGAATTTTC
Source organism: Heliconius nattereri (assembly GCA_013403645.1). NCBI lineage: Eukaryota > Metazoa > Arthropoda > Insecta > Lepidoptera > Nymphalidae > Heliconius > Heliconius nattereri. Next base: position 1,927,470 of record JAAIXI010000221.1, read on the forward strand.
TAACCGCACAGCACGTCACAAACTTAAATATCATCCACACCATCTGGATATGTGGCACTCCACTACTGTGCGGTTTCGTAGAAATTTCCTTCCACGCGCCACCGAACTGTGGAATGGCCTACCCGCGTCAGTGTTTCCAGGTCGGTACGATATGGGTGCCTTCAAGAAGCGCGTCTATCTCCACCTCAAAGGCCGGCAACGCACCTGTAGCACCTCTGGTGCTGCACGGGGTCGTGGGCGGCGGTGATCACCGCCAGGTGACCCGTACGCTCGTTTGCCTTGTCCTTTTTCCATAAAAAAAAAAAAAAATAAAATAAACATTCACCGCCAAAGTTTTTTTTTAATATAACAAACATTTAACGAAGCAATTTGTTTGTTTCAAATTATTTTTTCTATTGACCTTCTAAACCAGGTGTTCGTATTAATGGCATGCTGTAAAATTACTCTTGTAATCTAGCTCTTATTTTGGTCATATAACAATGAAGATTTATGACGTGCTTGTACGCTTAGTAAGTTTAGTGGTCAATGTTTGAAGCCAGTTATGGGTTCGATTCCAGATACTTATTTCACTAATATTGGTATATATACTTATTTTGTGTGTCCATCTTTCTTTCTCGATTTTGAATATACTTTTATAAAAGTAGTATAATAAAGGTTTTTACGCTATAACCCGTACATAGCAGGGTAGGCAGAGGGAACCTAGTGTTCAATAAATAAATCTCCCTATAAAAATGATAACATTATAAATGTGTGGCTTAGGGATCAGAGCCTTGGACGATTTCCAAGAGGCGTGGGTTATAATATCGCTACGTTCAATTTTTTATTACTTTTCTATAAAATATTTTTCGTTTTAAAGGGTCTAACAAGACTTTAAGAATGTACTATATAAAATATTCCATTCTGGTTTATATAGGTAGTTTGAATGTCATTATACTATGACGTAGGTCGCAGGTTCATATTTATATTATATTTATAACGTATATAAACTTAACTGCCGGTCTCGATGATGTACGATAAAATCTGAAAGCTAATAAACTGATGTTACTAGTTATTGCTATCAAATAAGGAAGTTCAGCTCTTGTTGTTTATTTTCATTCGAATAATTTACGTGAGTATATAAAATATGTATGTGAAAATTAACTCTAATTAGACTTAGGTGATTTGCTCTAAAGTGGCACGGTAATAGCCAATTACTGGGCCTTTGAACTATAGAACGCCGAATGAGAGAGCTTTTGTGAAGCGCACAGTTAGTATTGAATTATTAGGTATATTTTGATTAAATTGTTAGTTTGTTATAAATTTAAAGCCAGCGACACAGTTTCGGGGTGTAAAGGAATAGTCAATAGCTTATATTAATTTTCTTACTCTGGTAGAGGTGATCATATAAATAACGGCGTTGAGTTTCATCAATCTACATACAATGTCTCGAAATTTAGGGAAAGGGTGGGTTAGAAGTGTCTTGATATTGGGTTCCCTCTACCTACCCTGCAATATGTGGGATAAAGCGAGTAGTTAAAAAAGTATATACACTATATATACATTGAAAGTGGACTTACAAAATATTTGATGTTTACCGCCAAATGACTGAGTTAAATGCCTTTTAAATTAGAGCTAATGTTGAGGAAAAATTCTTGTTAAATTACTTCCTATAGGTATATACCTTCCTATAGGTATATATCTTAACCAGTTGTAGATATCTACAACTGGTTAAGATATGTGAGAAATTGCGTAATATTATCTTTTTCATTTCTAAGGTGAATTATGAAAATATACTCTTTTTAAGGTAAATATGCAGTGCAAATAGTTGATTTTACTTTCAACTACGATTTGTCTTCTCAAGCATGTTGTGCACTTTTATAGTTAGTTAAAAATACAAGACTAAAAGCTCTACATATTAATTTATTTCATAATAAAAAATATAATTAATATAATTACGCTATACCTCCACTTATATAGCAGATCAGGCTGAGAAAACTCAGTGTCAAGACATTCCGTTTTGCATTTTCCACCCAATTTTCTCTCAATGACTTGTTTTGAACTTATACCAAAGCTAAGATTCCCTCCCATGCAATTACTCCCAAGTGGGAAAAGAACCGACAACCGTCGTGCTTACACGTTGTGCCGCTGCGCAGCTATGTACGACATTATTAAAAACTTTTCTTAAAAATATTTATAAGTACATATTTTAAACCTAATAGATAGGATGTAAGGCTATATTTCATAGGTCCATAAAACGATATGGTACTAGCGGGGCAATGTTTCAGATGTTATACAGGTCTATGAAATACATTGTTTTATAAAATATGCTGGTATACTGCCGGTATATTCTATGATACTATTATAGGTTGTCGTAGAATAGGGTACAATATGGAAATTTGGCGTTTTTTTTTGTTACGGCTTTTATTTTATTTTATTTTGTTAATTTATTGAAGAAATTTTAGTTTTTAACATATATTTCATATTTCGTGGAAAACGAAAAAGAATATTATTCTTGAAATTACAGACATACGCGAAAAAGTCACACTAAAAATTTTCTTCTACTAGTCAGGTTTTACTCAACTAAAGACAAAGTTAACTTATTATTCTTCAGTGTGTCTTTTAGCTTCAAGTTGTACTTGGGACTGTAGTGTTAAGGCACTCTATTTCCATAGAGGATTCATTTTATTTTTATTTCCTACCAGAGCTAGGAAATGAAAATATTAAATATTTCATTTCCTCGAGTGGTAATCGAACCCATAACCTGTAGTGTTTACAGTTACATGCTGCGCCGCGACTATCCTTAATATATTAAATTGTATATTTATTTACATATACTTTATTGCATGTTAGTTTTATTAGCATTATTATATTTAATGTAGGTATTAACTATTATAAGCTATTTACGTTATATTATCAGTGTAAATAGCAGACTTTACAACATAAGCCCTAATGTAAATATCCTTTCTATATGTTTATTATATATTTGATAATGAAATTCTTATTAATATAATAATGATTTTAGATATATTTTCTATGTCGAATCGTATTTTATTTTTTATATGTTTAATGATATTATTAACTCTATACTGTTAAAAGTTCTAGATAAATTTACAAGGAAAGCTGTAGGTTTGTTATAAGAATCTTTTATGTATCCTTCTTACTTTTTTTCAGCTTCATGCTACATCCCATATAAAGCACGAAAAAACATTAATGTCAAGGCACTCCGTTCTCCACGTTCCGTCTGGCTGGTTAAACAATGTTCAGAATGTAGAATTAGTTTCTATTTTATGTGTTTTCTTGATGCATGTTTTAAAAAATCAAGCGACATATTTTTAAAGAAAAATATTCTATTATGGGTAGATTTCCTTCACTAGATGAATTAGGCTCAAAATTTACGATTTTTGTTTTGTTTAAAAATATAAGCAGACCATTCACAAAAAAGCATGAATAGCAATGACTAGCATTCAATTGTTCTGATCGACCTTCCTCATTATGGACGCCATAAAACAATAGCCTTGCCCTCTCTCCATAATGTAACGTCGAAAACAAAATGTGGGTACAATAACATTTTATATTAGAGCTCAATTGGTTTATCTTCAAAACTTAAATCATTTTGTAGGATAGGTTAAGAGAATACAAATATAAGAATAGAAAACATAATATATCCAAAGAGAAATAATATAAATAAAGAATTTAGTGAGAGATCACTCTGTTTTCTACTTTGGGTTTTTGTTGAAACTTAAAGATATTACTTATTGGGATTCAAATGCATAAAATTAAAATTTAGTAATGAAGAGAGATATACCCCGTCAATGTGTCTGATTATGAGTTTGCGCACGCTTATCTCAGAAACGGCTTAAACGATTTATATAACCACCGATTTCCACCATTCTACTCGTATTTCGGTAAACTTCCCCTCACATTTATTGAGTATTTAATTTCAATCAAATCTTAAATAAAAAAATATATCTGTATTTAAAAATATTAATATACTTGACATTATAGGATACAAAACAATAAATTATAAATTGTAATAGCCCCGTATTGGTAGCAGTACCGGTACCGTAACGGGGACCGAAGTACTAATGAAGGGAGGGATCATTCATCCACATCCACGCATTACTAATTACACGCATCTATTATATCCTGCGATGTGCCCTCTATCGAGGATTGCTGTACTTAACTGTAAGGGGGCTTCAAGCTGCGGGTCGTAATTATGTGTAAATTCTTCTATCTATACATGTATGTATATAGAACTCTTCTGTTACTGAAGTGATTGGCGAATAGCCTGAAAGATAGCCTAGTAGCTAATAGCCTAGAGCTGAAATTTGGTACGTGTTTGAGGAGTGCAGGAGAGGATCTCTCAAAATTTCTAACGCAAAAAGGTGTGATTTTAAAACTAACGTTGGTTTAATTTAATAGCCTTGCTAGCAGTAACGATAAAATTAGACTTTTCTTCAAAATATGGATGAATTAGTATCGGTACCGTATCCTCAAATTCGAACCGAACTTGAATCGAATATATTTAACGGTACATTCTATATTTTCGTAGCTCATACCACTTTGTTCTTAAACATTGACTTGCTTCTATCTGAAAAGTAAAAAAAAAACAAAAACTCCTATGTCCATAAAACTTTAACTTGACAACGCCTACCTTACGAGTAGACCATCAGTCAAGCTGTGTAATCTATCATTGAGCGGGGTTTACGCGTCCAGTGAGGAAGCGTTTTCGTGTTCCACTCGGAGCGAATACTTGCAATACAACGCGCAACGCGTTGAGTGATGGTGGCGCTCAGGATTACCATTTAAATACTTAGACCTAAAAACAAATCTAAGGAATATATGATAAATAGCTCTATATATATTTTAAAAAGCAGACTTGGCAAGGACAGATAGATTAAATTACATATTAAAATTATTGTCATTTACCCGCTCTGGTAGACAAAACGCGGCTTTGAGTTCCGTCACACATTTCGCAATTTTTGGAATTTTATCGATGTGTTAGGAAGAGTGTCTTAACACTAGATTCATTTACCTATCCTGCTGAGTTATACCGTAAAGATGATAAGAAAAAATTAAAAATATATTTTTTCCTCGATGTGCAATAAATAACTTTATTAAAAAAAGGTAATTTTAAGTAATGTTGTTTTATGAGGCTTATGTTATGTGATAAATCGCACATGTTAACTTGACTTATCTTGCTGATCCTCAAAGGTAAATAAAGAAACCGGAAGAATAAATCATCCCGTACCCTCTTTCATCTTATAAATGAACATACTTTTATTAATAATACTTATTTAATTTTTAATTTATTATTGACGCCGTCAGCAGCACAGCGTGTGATTACAAACGTGACGCTTGTCAGGTTTGATTCTCGCTCTGAGCAATTAATTATATACTTTCATTTCTTCGCTCTGGTAACAAGATAAAGCAAGGTGTTGAGTTCTACCACCATCTCATTGGGTGAAAAATGGTGAACGTAGTGTCTTAACACTAACTAGTGTTAGCCTCTTCCGTTGCCTTAGCCTACCTTGCTTTATGCGGACGACGGCGTGAAGCTAAAAAAATCATCTAAAGATAGAATATACCTATGATCACATATTTCTTTAAGGCAGCGATTAACTCTACGGCTCTCAATTTAAAAAAGCAGTGAAATTATTATTATAAAAAACCTGATAATACAAGAACTTCATCAACTTCGGTTGATAAAATAAAATTGCGTAGACACCTTTTGAAGACTTGTCGAAAGCACATTGTTTCATACTTTTGTGTTTATTTCAAGAAATAAAGACTAAGCAGATACTCGTATATCTACGAAGTATGCATTACTGAAAGATGTTTCTCACGCCGCCGCTGTCGCCTTACGTCGAAATTCAAGTAATATTGTATTATAATGGCTTATTATTAGTAATTTATACAGCATAAAGCGAAACGTAAGAAAAGACTGTAGAGTTATTCTATAAAAATATAAAAAAATATTATGGATAAAAAAAATGTTCTTAGCATATTTTGTTTTATTCGATTAAAATATTTTTTCATATTAGAAAGGATATATATGCCTGAAAGGGTGGTCCCATATACATTATGAAGCTATTAATATATATTTTTTATCTTCTGTATTTTGGTGATTCTATGTATTAAAAAAATATTGTAAAACCCAAAATATTATTGCAGCGATTTATACAGCAAAAACACATTTTTATAGCCTCACGGTGTATCCGGCATATAGCTCCGTTGCCCAAGCTCTACCAAATTTCAGAAAATGTACAAAAATAAATATTTTTTTTGTGCTATGGTATATGAAGTAACAATACTGAGACACACTTACACGATAACATCGACATTCATCATTTGCTCCTTGGAATGTCCATTTCAGTAATCACCTTATAAACCAACTAGAAAGATGACAAAATTCATCACCGAAAAGTTAGTGTGCAACCTTAAGATTATATCGGCAGCGTCAGCGCGTAAAAACCAAGGATTTTCATACAATTAAAATTACGTGGGAACATAGTTCGCGATTGTTTATTGTTATTACAACAATCGTAAGTAGGAAACTGTAGAAGTAAGTGTAGAGGGGTCAGATTACCATTAAATCACTAATTTTGTGTTAGACCCCAAATAATTCTAAACAAGGGGAAGCCGTGGCCTATTTTTATTATTATATGAAATCTCTAAAACTAAAGTTACTCAAAAATAAGTAGTTACTTACAACATACGAATAATGTCAAATTCTTTCTCAATTAAAACAATGACTTGACGTTGAATGTTGAATTTGCAACATTACATTTATTATTTCGGAGGGTTTCAAAATAAATATGTTATTATATTAAATTTGACATACTAAATTATTTCTTAAAAATGATATAACAAAAGCACTCTCACGGAATGAATAGAGAATGCTAGGGGGCGACAATTTATTTATCTTTTGCAGCGTTGTTTGACTGAACCCGCGATCCGCTAATCACATAGACGTGTTGCCCGAGGTCAGGTCCGTTGCACGTCAGTCGACATGCCGAGTGCAGCCTGGAGCTATATCATGTATAGAAATACTATAGTTGAGAAACCATCATGGCATTGAATAATTTTATTTATAGATACGTTTAAACAGATACAAATTACATGTGATTTGTGGAAAATATTATAAAGATTATAATTCTGAATTACATAGATAGTTACGTTAGTTGCAGATGTGGGGCTTGAAATTGATATCTTTGAAATCTTTAATGATAGTTTTCATTGGATGACTGGATAACTGGGGATGACTGCTTTATATTGCAGCGGTAAATAGATAGAAATTATCAATATCTAAAAAAGATAGATGTATAGATGAGAAAAATATGCATTAATATTGAGTCGATACGTTGAGGATAAATAAATAATATTTGGTTACCATAATATTTTACCATTATCCTATGGATTATACACTCTTATTTTTTTATTGGTCACATATAAAAATATGAAATTTTCTCTTCAGTAACATTTAAATCCTGCTAACTACATTTGCACTGCGTCTCAATGACACCTATAAATTGAGATTTAAATCCTGTTAATAACTTCACATTAGCAGAGAAAGAACTCTGTTTTACAATGTCAACAATGAATTGGCTTCAATATGGGACACAACGAAAGGTTCTTCCATGTGTAGCAGTAGCTTCACGCTGTTTGCCGTACACAGCAGGATAGTCAGAGGGAACCTAGTGCTAAAACAGTTCGTTCTCTACTTTCTGTCGTAGGCATTGCGTGTTGAATTGTAGAACTCTGCCTCGCTTTGCCTCGACATTCGAAATGGAAATAGCAAATAAGTATTTCATTTCCTTGAGTGAGTGAGTCAATTCAACACACATACAAAACATAAATCAAATAACAACTCAAACTGTACTCATAATATCTTATAACATTTCTGGAGTGGTGGGTACACATCTAAATAACTCCAGTGTCCACAAAACGTTCGTCCAAAGCATTGTGGTATTTCAATACGTCTATTAGCGCTGCTAGTGCTCGTAGCTCGCTGTTACTGTACCAACTTGACGTCCAACGCTAAGTGTCCTTAGGCTAGTGATGTTTAAGATATAAGCGAGAAGCGATTTTAGTTAAATATTCAAGAAGGCCGTTTAGTAATATATTCAAGATTCCAATTAAGGGGAAATAAGCTATTCAATTTATAACTGGCAGCGAGACAAAGTGCAGCGTTGAGTTCTGCCATGCAATATAAAATGTCTTGAAAATTCTGAAAGTCTGCTGAAAGCGCGGAACAGAGTATCTTAGCACCAGGCAGGCAGCAGGAACTGCCTATTCTGATTTATGTGGTAGAGAGAGGCTAAAGAAATAAAATAAACAAATTAATTTATGTACTGACCTTCACTAGCGTACTGACCCTGAAGTCTAATTGGGAGGTCGTGGGTTTTATTCTCATCCATGACAGTTGTTGCATAACGTTGTATATATATATATATATATATATATATATATATATATATATATAAGACGGCGCGCTGCTATGTATTAGTTTTAATTATAATTTCGCAATTATTACGTTTGGATGTTAATTGTTTTATGTAATGGATTATATTAGAATAATATTTAAAATGGAGCGGGTTACCCCGAATAGGGTAGTAGGTGTAGCCTCGAGTAATAGCGGATGTCATTGGTTGACAGCTATGGCGTGAGCTGTTCACCAATTAACCTATTGGCTCCTAATCTATTGTAATTGTGTTAATCTTGTGAGATTTATTGTAAAACTGTTATGTAAACGAGTAATAAGACATTGTAGAATATAAGTGTGACTTTTATTTAAACATCTCTGNCACCATATTCACCGGATTTGGCCCCATGTGACTTTTTCTTGTTCCCAAAACTAAAGAGACCTATGAAAGGACGGAGATTTGCAACGATTGAAGAGATAAAGACTGCATCGCTGGAAGAGCTCAAGGCTATACCGAAAAGTGCTTATGAGAAGTGCTTTGACGATTGGAAAAACCGTTGGCATAAGTGTATTGTATCTGAGGGGGATTACTTTGAAGGGGACAACATAAATATTGATAAATAAATAAATATTTTTTCTTAAAAATACAAAGTCACCTTACTTTTTGAACACACCTCGTATATATATTTAATATATATAAAATAGAATCCTTAATTGATGATTAAAATAATTCCATTCAGGAATTATTTATTTAAAATTACTATAAAAACTACAACAACGCTTTAGTTATATCGTCCAACTCATTTAATATATAGTAATAAAATCTAGAAATGAAATTGTGTTATTTTACGTTTTTTCTTAACTATATATTTTTGGTGTTCAGTTCCGCCACTGAACTCGCAATGCCTTCAGAATTCGGCGGAAAGTGAGGAAATGTAGTGTCTTAATGAGAACGGAGTGCTTTACCACTACGTTCACAGTTTACTCCTGACTACCCTGCTATGTGCGGGATACAGCGTGAAGCTAAAAAATAAATTAATATATATAATACCAATATCTAAATACATAATTATTACGCATTCGTCTTCTAACTTACACTGCGCATATTCTAAACAAGACTACCATATTCGTCAACAGTGACACCTATATCGGGTGTGCACTTGAAAAACGTTATTTGTAATTTAAACCTTAACGTTAACATTGTAAAAGTGATAATAGCGTATTTTAGCATATTATATATGATTTGTATTCACCAGGCTTAGTTTATACATTGTATTTTATTCGCTTTATGTTTTTAATGACGGCACCGAGCTACCTATAAGCTGAGATGACAAGTGCAATGGCGTTGGAAAGATTACTGAGATATTCTTTACTTGCCTCTAAAGGAAGGATAAATGGTAATGGCTTACAATACCTACTTTATGAAACATTTGTATAGATTATTCATTTATTTATGTATATTGATTTTGTTTTGTCTGTTTATTTAAAAAAAATATGTATTTAATTGATTTTAGGTGGAGTTTTGTTTTAATAACAGATATCATACCATAAGAGTAATATTAGTTAGTATACTCATTAATTTTATGATTTTCTAGTTGAATATAAATAATACTAAGTTTTACCAGCGGTTTCGCCCGTTTGGACAAATGAGAAATACTAAGAACACCTACACAGGCAAACTGGCTCTTTTTTGCGACATATTTGTTAATCTGCTCCTATTGTGCATGATATAATACATATAGCTTTACTTGATAGATGAAAACAAAAATAATTTTTAATTCAATAAAATCGTTCAACGGAACAAACTCTTTGACTTTATGATATTAGTAAATATTTAATAATTTTTATGCTATATACTATTATATATTATAAACATTGTTAAATATTTTCATCCTCCTCTGAAATTCGACCGCCTAGAAGTCTTATTATAATATTAATATCGATTAGACATGAAATGTTAGTACAAAGTAGTTTTTTGTACCTCCCACCTGCTTCAAATGGGATTGACTTCGTTTATGCTTCCAAGGTCAGAGATGAATACAACCAGTTTTATTGTTCGTAAGATTATTGTATTTTTACCATTGATAAAAAATTACAAGTATTTTTGCCTATATAGCTTAAATTAACACGAAATCTTGTCGAATATTAGATAAAATCGTCATATAAATGTTAAAGCTTTGAGTGTACACACTTTAACTACGTGTACTAGTGTACACAGTAAATATCAGTTTTTAACCCTAAATTGTATCATTAAATTTTTATAAGTAATTTAATACATTTCATTCATTATAGATATAAAGTAAACAACAAAAGGAGAAATATTTCTTTTTTGAGAAGCAGGCTTTTAAACATATGTATATATATACAGATAGACAAACTCTATAGAGTATAATATTCCATGGACTAAATTATATTTTCCATAAAGTATAATGTTTCATAAACTATAATAGTTTACCATCGACGATTACAATAAAAAATAATTTATTTTAATATGAGGACTACTCGTCTGATATAAAATTCAATGTCAGCGAGGACAATTATTCATGCTCTAATTTGACACCTGGCCTTCCGTACATATAATATGTTTGGGGCGTGTCGATGCGTATAAGAAAAAAGTTGTTTTTTTTTATACATTCATGGATAGCTTTTTTTGTTGCTATAATCTATAAGCATATACTTTATTCTTATTATATAAAAATAGTTCGTGAGATTAGTTCAATCAACCAAATGTATACTTCGGCTTTATATATTACGACCCTATCGAATTTTGATAAAAGAAAATCAAACATTGAATATAATGTAAATTTATATTTTTCACTACATGAATTTAATTATCGAATTTTGAAATGTAATATATAATTGTCGGTGCATGTATTACATAAAGCCAAAATCACAAAAAAATCAATGAACCAGGCGATATTTTTTTATGTAGATACTAATATATTTAAATATCTATACATATTTTTTATTAAATTTTTTCGTTGTCATGAGGAAACCGAATATTATTGAATGGTATAAGGAAAATTACAATACAAGTGTGGGTAGTACAAGACGCTTAAAAATGGCCCAATTGTTATGTAATAAGAAACTTCATTATTTTCATTATCTTGCCATTGAGAGTGAATTGTACAGCTTCTTTTATTTGTACTTATAGGTAAATAATACTTGTCGACGCCCGCAACTTTACTTGGGTGGGTTTTACGACGTAAGAAAACTTTCAGTTCTCAAAGAAATTCCGAATAATACTTCTTTAGTGCTCCCCTGCACTTCTTAACCTATGTTCTGTCTGGACACAATTATCACTTTTTTGCTTCACGCTGTATATATTTGCAGGACAGGCAGAGGATGCAGAGTACAAAGGTAGTGAAAGGACACTCCGTTTCCCACTATTTTTGAATGGCGGAACTCAACTCCACGCTTTGTCTTGTTTTTCCACATCCGATGTTGCCCCACTGCGCCGCGATAGCCCTAACTGCTACTTACAAACTTACGACCACCCACCCCAGAATAGTAATGTGCCCGTCCTAAAATATTCACTAACAAAACATCTGCCCTAAAAATATTAATAAAAAACGTTTACACGAACATATTTGTCCAAAGACAAAATCCAGGCCACCCCAGTATATCTAGATACCAATACTTACAGATAAACGGAGAGTACAGTTCTTTCTCTCTATTTGCTTCAAATCTGAAAAATAGTATGGTATAAATGTATAAAGGAAATTATCTATATATATAAAATCGAAAGGTCACTCACTCATCACGAAATCTCAGAATCTACAAGTGCTAGGAATCTGAAATTTTGCATAGGAGTTATTTATAGGACGTAGGTGCTCGCTAAGACGGGAATTTGCAATATTCGACTTCTAAGGGGTTGTTTTTGGAGTTGAAAGTTTGTATGAAACATCGTTACTACAAATGCTAGGAGTCTCAAATTTTGCATGGACATCACTTATAGGACGTAGGTACTCATGGAGACATAATAACTATGTTATTCACGCGGGAGAAGCCGCGGGTGGGCCGCTAGTAATCTTATAAGTACAATAAAATTTTACTATCACTTGCTTTTCCCACTGTTTTGCTCTTAGAAAGTTATATAAGAAACAGAATAAATTTGCATTCCATATTAAATAATAGCATACACATTTGTTGATATGGAAGTGATTAGCAAAAACATTATTTGTGTACGACGCGACGCATAATTAGACGTTTCACTAATTAAAATCACGAAATAAATCAATATGTAAATTGTTAAATAAATTATATTTAGCTCTATAGTTTTGTTCTTATTGTAATTTTATTTTATTTTATAGTGGTTGCCGGTTCGAATAGCTATTCAGTGGATTATGGAACGGAGTGTTTTAATACTGGGTTCCCAGGTTCCCTCCTCCTAATCATGCTGAAATACCACTTTGGACTCAAATAAAAAACAATCTCATTACAATTTCCTTGCCGAAGCCTCAAGTATTCCTAGAAAGATAACATTATAAATCCTCCTTTTTCCATTAATTACACGCTAACTGGTCTCCTCGGGGAGGCGTCATACAATTAATATTAGTATTCTAGTTCTCTTGAAGCTTCATTTGTAACCTATCAGGTATACCATCAATCTATTTCATTTACAAAATCCGATAAATGAATGACATGCAAAATGAAACAGTATTGAAATAATAACTGCATAGTATTTTGTATGGTGTAATATATAATGTTTATGGTAGTTGAATAACCACAAACAACTCGATTATTTCCATTGGGAATGAATTATTTCTCTTCTTTTTTCTTCTTTTTTCTGTTTTGTCTTAGGGAACATGAACTACTGTTATAGTTTCTCTTTTACCTATCCTGATCTCCATATTTATATGCGCCATAAATACGTTTTGCTAAAAAAACATATATTAACAATTTGTGGGTTCATATGCTTATTTAAATTAGTTATTTACAATTTATAAATAATGAAGACCTGAAGAATTAGTTATATTAATATTTTAATTTTATTATACCCATACCCATTAAATACGGAGGGGTTTTATTAGAATTTTATTACTATGAAAAAAAATTACAAACAATACTCCAATATTACATTCATTCATAATAATCAATCTCAATATGAATCACTAGTTTCTCATCTAACTTGGTGCTGTGGTAAATGGTGGAAATAATCGCTAAATAATCGACATCTCAACTACTACGACGTTTAAACTCATCCGTTGCTCGCTTTACTTGCGGTCAGCTGGTTCTTGTAACCAGGTGATTACTGATATATCATTGAAAACTATTGCTCTATAAATATCCACAGTCGTGGTGCAGGGGCACGTCAGAGTGTAACGACGATTTGGGATACGACTCCCATATGGGGGAAAGATTTCTTTTCATTTCCTACTTTTCGTTGTTCAAGTCGCAATATCCCGAAAATTGATTAGAAACTGAGGAATGGAGTGTCTTAATACTCCTTATTTGAGGAGATTTTTTTTTTCTACTGTTCTCTTTTCCCAATCTAGTGTTTTTAGACACTCTGTTTTCCATTTTTCTTCCTTTTTCATTTTATTATGAATGACTCACGCCACTCTTTGTTATTCATAAAATAATATATTTATATCATTTCCTTACTTTCGATATGGTAAAACAAAATGCAGCCATGGGCTCCGCAACTCAACAAAATACTCGTATATTTGTGAGTACATAATAAACAAATTTTCAAATTTCACAAAAAGAAAAATAATATAATTCCTACGTAGATCGAATCTACTACCACCTCCTAACTCTTCCACAGCACCACGAAGGCTTCGTATCTCATTACCACTCAAACATAAGCATATGTAGTCCGCGCTCGCATTGCGTGCATACGACGCACGTAATGAGCCGATCGCTGATTGATAGTTGCTTCGGAACTATTTACCAGGTTTGCGGTAAACGAGGTGCTAATTGCGAAGGTTTTGTATCGTTTACATGATTTTTTTTTGTTGTTTTTGTCTTGTTTTCTTTAAGCTAATTGTGGAAGTGAACTTTAGTTATTTTAACGTTTTTTTTTAGTTTTTAGCTTCACGCTGTATACTGTACTTAGTGGGGTAGGCTGAGAAAACCTGAGAAGCTTAAGTGTTATGGCACTCCCTTCCCATTAATACACTTCTGTTTCTCAATTTCTGCCGAATTCTGTAGGAATTGGCATAGCGTGTTCAGCGGCTGAACTCAATACCGCGCTTTGCCTCGCATAAAATAAAAATATATAAGAATAAAATATTAAATATTTTATTCCCTCGAGTGGAAATTGAACTCACAACCTGTCGCGCTGATAGTCGTACACTTGTGCCTCTGCTCTTACTACAAACTTTTTGTTTAGATGCATTATTATTAACCTCTTTTACTGTAACGCATATTCAGTTGTAAGTAGAGTATTTGATTGTTTTTTCTTAACGATGTATACCGTATATGTCAGAACAGGCAGAGAACCTAGTTTGAAAAGCGACGATTGTGAGTTCCATTCCCACTTGCGATATGAGAAAAAAAAGAATTTGTTTAATTACTGCCCATGTTACTATTTATATCTCGTGAAGTAATAATAACAAAAAGATAAGTAAGCAGCATAATTGAAGTAGTAAGTGATTGACGGTAAATGGAGCGTATGGAACTTTAAATACGAAAGAATTCTAGACGATTAAACTTTTTTACGTTTTTGATAAATAACTTTAACTTAGCATACCTCGATCAATTATATACATAGGTTTTCTTTTGGGTATCCTAGTTCATATAGGTACTCCTAGCAAGGTAGGCAGGGGGAATTTAGTGTTAGAACACTCTGTTCCCCTGTACTATTGTAGTATTTTCTAAGCGGGTGGATTGGGTGTTAGGTGGCGGACCTTAAAGCCGCGTTTTGGCTTTGGTACCAGAGCGAAGAAATGTATATATTAATACCTTTTTGTAACTAACCTTTTAATATTGCATTGTTTATATGTTTTGAGTGCAATGAAAAATTTATAAAAACAAATAATCCATTCCTCCGAATGGGAATCGAAGCCGCACCCGTCGCATTACAGTCTCTCCTGAGTATCAAACAGTTCAGTTTTCCAAACAAATGTTCATTAATAGCAACGAATCAATGTGCATACGAGTCATTAGCATAATTGCACCTATTATACGTGAGACTGATATAGGTAATATGATATTTTAGTTATTCCTTTGGTTTACGCCATTAGTATTTATGTTATTTTACTATACTTCAAGGCATTCTAGTTATCTGAGGCGCCGAGGCATGGTTGAGGGTTCTATTTTCAGTCAGGGAAATAAAATAATTAATGTTTTCATTTCATCGCTCTGGTATAAAGGCAAAGCGTGACGTTGAGGTCCCCAACCCAACACGCAATATTTCTGTAAAAAGTGAAGAGAGGAAGTGTCCTATTGAGAACGGAGTGTCTTAACACTAATTTCTACTGAAGTTCCTCTGCCTATTTTGCTTTGTGTGGGAAACAGCTTTAAGGCAAAAAAAAACTTTTTTTATATAATTATAAACTTTTCGTCTAGTAGTGGTTCTGGTCTTAATGGTTTTGATAAGTGATAGCATGTAAGGCCTCCGTTATTTGATTGAAGAGGTCAAGTATGTGTCAGAGTTCAAATGCCAATACACTGTTAGTTCAATCTATAAAAGTATTAGTAAGCGAGGCAGAAAACGTTTTTTTTTTAAATGGAGAGTTGCTGAGAGAAATAGCAGATATTACAAGTATTGCACTGTCTATTAACTTTTGTGCAGTGTCATGCTTTCTTTTATTGACTAGGGACGGAACCCACGGTCAGTACGTCGTTTATACAACTGTCAAGCACTGTCCCATGTTTTTTTTAAGCAGTACACAGTACAACCCTACCCTACTACCTACCCTAATATTTGTATTGACAATTAAAATTATAGAGTTGAAGGAAGCTAACAGAGAAATAAGTATCAACATTTTTCTTCTCATTATTCTCTTTAGAGTGGGAACTATCATTATACTCCAGAAAAAATCCAAGATTTAAAAACATTTTAACGAACGCTACTTATTAACTAAGTTTATTACAGGTTCCTCCTCTGTATAATACTTACAATCTATCTCTGTGAGAAAATCGTAATATATGCTACTTAATACAATAGGGTTGCCAACAGTTTTATTTAATAACACTTGCTTAAAAAACGTTGTAAGTTTGATAAAACAAGATATTTTTTGTTAAAACTGAATAAAAAAGTTTAGGAACTTAATAAGACGTCTATTGACTAGTGTTTAGCATACTGTTGCTCACGAAGCAACAAGACTCATTAAGCAGTTAATTTTTATATGTAAACAATAAATATAATTAAATTGTTTCATATAAATAATTAAAGAAGATTAAGTTTCAAAGACAAATTTCGAAAAAAATATTAAATATTCAAAAGAACATGTAACTTGTGTCACAATTGATATAATAAAAAAAAAATACTAAAAGTATTATACTGGCAACCCTAAATGAGAATTTGTAATCGCACGCATATTTTTTCTACTAATCTACGCTAAGAGTTATGTAATAGGTCGAGACGACAGTACTTTTAATTAAATCTGCATACTTAAATGAGAAATAAAATAAATATAATTTACTCTTGCCGCTTACAAAGAATTTAAAAAAGGTTTCTGATTTCTGCAACTATGAAAAAGTTGTTTCTATTATTTTATTTTTTCAACTTTACATTTTTAGGATTCACACTATAGTGCTGTTCTCGTCACGGCTCGTTCTCGGTCCGACATTAGTCTGTCTAAAAAAATCAGCTCCACGCTGTATCTCGAAAATACCAGGGCGTAACCCAACCTAGTGTTAAGATACTGCGTTTCCACTTGCCGCCTGAATTTATGAGGCACCACGTGTTGAGTGGCGGAACTTAACGTCGGGGAGAAACAACGATTCATACTATCGTTCCCGTCAACCTCCGGTCCTATAACGCATATAAAAATATTTCCCATTCAAGAATATGAGAATAATATGAAATACTGTCTAATTATTTACGTACTCTGTTTTAAAAATGAATTATATGTAAACAAATATGTACCAATATACGCAATATATTATACGGAACTTGGAGCTCAATTGCTTCAAAGCAATCAACAGTATTTAATTTGTACGAACTAAAGGCTGTGGGCTTAATTGATACAGAATCTTTCGCAATTGTGTTAATAACAATTAATTTCTATAATATAGAACCTTACAATTAAATGTTTAATTATATACAAAATTAGATTCACTTAAGACATCTATTGCTTATTTTGTAATAATAGCAGTGACTCGACAAAACTTGATACAGTTTTTGTTACAGCTTATTTAAGCTTACTGAGAATCAGATAGAAATCTGCCGAGGTAATTATGTATATAAGTCTACATTTTCCCCTTCTGTGTAGATGGTTTTATTATTACTATAAAAAGAAGACTGAAGTTGATAGCTCCAGAAAAAAATTGAAACGAACATCCAACGTAAAATAAAATGAATAATCTTTTCGTAGTGATGTCTTTATTATTATCTATGTACATAAATTACTTATGCTATTATTTTATATGGTAACATTATATAGTTATCAAAAGAAATACATTTATATAATCGTTTCAAATTATAACAAATTATTTCAATTCTTTCAGGCGCGAGCATCAATGGCCTGAAAGGATGTTCAGAACGGCGTCAGTCGAGTCCGGGCCGCGGACGCCACCGGCGTACGCCTCGCACCCGCCCTACGTGCCACCCCGTTTCTTTCCACCCCGGTTACGACCACCGCCCCCGCAGTACTGCTTCGACGCCGCCCGCTTCGCCTGTGATGCATCTAAGCCTAGATACCTCGACGTCGAACGTGAACGGCTCGTCACTAGATGGCTTGCTGAAGCCAATGAAGCTATGGTCAGAAGAGATCGACCAAGGTACAAACCAAAAAGCACCGAGAAAAGGCCAGAACTCCCTGAACGGCGACACGAATGGTCGGACAACTTCCTGCTAGGACGCAGAAATGGTTCTGTTGAACCGGAAGAGGAGAGTAGTGATGTGATGACGCTTAAAGAGTTTGTCGATAAGTTTTCTTTGCCTCGTGTAGTGAGGTTCGAGGGAGAGGATAGGGCTGTGCTATTATATCGAGTGCTGGAAGCTCATAGACGTGTTGAAGCTGTTCCGCTGTCTGGGAAGAAGGGGAAATTGGTTGGAAAGCCACTTTACATCCCGGATTCATATGACGGTAAGTTGTTTACATACATGTTTACATAATCATATAAGATACATATATAATAGTTTACTTCAAAAAACCTTCAAAAAGGGCCTTTATCTCCACCTCCAAGCTAGCTCCTCTGGTGTTACACGGGGTCGTTGGCGGCGGTGTTCTCTTACCATCAGTTCGTCTCGTTTGTCTTGTCGCTCGTCGTTTGTCTTGTCTTTTCCATAAAAAAAATATATTTTACAAACTCTTAGTACTTAGGTAAGTTACTAATAGGGGTACCGATATCCGAGGAACCCTACTGTTTCCTATCACGCCAACGGCATCGGCCTGGTTAGCTTATCATGTGCATTTGTGTTTGTAAACTTGTCTTGTAAAGTTGCAACATTTTATAAAGATTTAACTGTAAATACAAAAGTCACACCTAAACGTTTTTAATGTCTTCTTTGAAGAGTGTATTCTAGATTTCGGACATAAGATAATTTTCTTGTCTTTATTTGAAATACTTTCAAAAGATTAACAAATGAAAGATAATAAAACAAAATTATTGGTTTCCTCCAAAAAAATTCGTAGAGATTGATACATCGTTGTAATATCTGTTATTTCGATTAATTTTAAACTACGGAACCTACATTTGTAGACGTAACTCACACTTGGCCAGCTTTTTATTAACAATTCAATTAAATAAAGATATGAACGTGAGCCAGTGAAAGCCTACGGATTATACTAAGTCACTTACGAAACGATATGTCAAGTCTAATCTCGTTATATTTTTAAAAGGAAGTAGGTTCTATCTACTGGAGCTTCTTTGTCTGCTCTTATATAAGTATATAGTAATTGTCTAGTCTATTATAAAAATGTAATAGTAATATTAAAAAGAATTTATTAACAGCTTAAGACACTCCGTTCTCCACTTTTCACAAGTGGTGGTTTATAGTTCTAAGTTTTCAAGACAACGTTGATACACTAGGTTCTCGTATTTCCGTATCACCTAGGTCACGATCCCTGTATTAAATTTTAATATTTTCCTTTGCATAATGTAGGTGACAATAAACCTAGCCATTAAGGCATTACCTAACAATGCATAATAGTCTGGCCTAAATATCCAAACGCTTGAAAACTACAAATATACTTAGAACGATTTCAACACTATTGTCTTGTTAATAGAGACGAAAATCCTATTACAAAATTTTAATAATCCTGAGTATTTCTTTGCGATGACTTTATAAGGTGTATGCAAATTTAGTCCTAATAATAATAGTTATGACGTTCAGTCGTTCCTTATATTGATATTATAATAAAGCTGCTATAAAATAGCCTTTACGATCATAGTAATAAGAACGGGGTTTTGAACTATGTAAGGTGCATTTGCATCATAATTGCAAAGTTGCTTCAATTTTGGTATTCAATGGCGTATAATAAAGACTATTATAATATGCAATTTTTATATTATAAAATGTAAGAGAATTCGCACGATATATGTGAAATATGTAGTATATATATGAAACGAGACAATATTGTCATAAGAAATATAAAAGTATATTTTTATTTCTGAATCTTTGCGGTGACCGTCAATCACTCAATAAGTGATTCTTTAAATATATAAATTTCCAAACCCAATAAAGTTTCATATATATTCAATAAATAAAATTTGTACATATTTATACATTTTTCCCATACAAATAAAATAATTATATGGTAAAATTATGTTCAAAAATTATAATTAAATTGGAACTATTAAATTGCTATAAAACAATTTGAATAATTGATTCAATCATAATACAAATTAGAGGTAGGGTTATAAACTGGGTGAGGCCCAATTCTAATAAAGCTAATGTTAATACAAAATAAGGAAGCCAGATATCAATGAAACAATTTGAAATTAATACCATAAATTAAAACGGTTTACGTACAATTTAGATTATATTTAATGTTTTATATCATATAGCTATATATGCTTAGTATTATAATAACGTATTGTAAGGTCAACGCAATTAGTTTTGATGGATCAAATTGAAATTAGTTTACTATTTATGGTAAGGCCGCTTATATATGTGGAAAATAATAAAAAAAATATAAGGTCAAAAAGTAGATTCTTCCTCCTGGCTTTAATCCCGGCTATTGCCAGGGTCTGCCCTGCTATTCAACCTACTCCACTTTGCACGGTCTTTTGCGTCCTCGGTGGTTAGACGAAAAAGTAAAAAATAAAAGTAGATTATTTTTTAAATATTATTATTTTATTTATTTTTGGTTTAACCTAGTGTTATTAGTAATCTAGTGACACTCAGTTCCCCGTGCACCCCTCAATTGCGAGGCATTAGCTTTGTTTTTAGTGGGTAATTGATTTCGCCACTCTACATGCAAAGCTTCTAAAATTCGGCGGAAAATAGGGAACACAATTGTCATAATAGGAACGAAGTGTCCTCACACTAGGGTTTTCCTCAGCCTACCCTTCTATATGTAGGATACAGCGTGAGGCTAAGAAAAAAAGAAGAATATAGTTTTTCTAAAGTGATTATTTTATTGTTATTATTAAACAGAACGCAATTAACTTCCAGTCGATCATTCAAAATGGGTCTTTTGAGTCAATCACGAAACATACTTATAAAAAGATATATGAATTCAACACACAAAGATACTGGATATATTATATTTATATAGACCTTAAATCAATCCTATAGCATGGCCATTTCAATGCTATATACTAATCGGGTTTAATTTGATTTCAAACTGGAAGGTCTAAGGAGGCCCCATTAGAGTTGACCATAGAAGGCAAGGGTCGTCTGTGTCTGACGCTAATATAAGTGATCGCTGAATGTGTGTATTAAAGAAAACGCCGCCAGCCTTGTGTGACAGCGATTTGGTTTTAAATTTAAAATTGTATTAAATATTGGTATTTTAATATGTAATTTCCTTTTTAACTTGTTCTTATTTTCATAAAAATAAAACTAATATACTTCGCGTAACGAATAGAACCCGAATAAAAGTTTCATTTTAAATAATAAAAGAAAGCTTTTTTTGGAATAATTTATCCCTAAAAGTAAAAGTAAAATGATACAAAATTCTCGATACTACGTAAAATCTTCAATAATATATTTTATGTTACTTTATTTGCTGTCATTGTGGCCCTGTTGGCACGCGTCCGGCTGGACGCGTTGTGGTTTTCAATCCTACTCAATGGAAAATTTATGTTTATACTAGCTTTTACATGCAACTCCGCCCACGTGGGTAAATGGAAATAAATAGGAGTGAGTGGCAATATTATTTTGGGCCACATGTACAGGGGGTTACATAGAAACGATTAAGGTAATGTAATATAACCCTAATACTATTAAAATTAACCAGTATTTCCTGAGATTTTATCAAATAAACTCTTCAGCTTTATTATTAGTGTAGATTATTTCTCCAATTGTATGTTTTTGATTTAAGCTCTGTCGTTCAACACTTAATAAACGAAAAGAGGAGTAGGTTATTACTAGTTTGTTTTTTTTAACTTCATATTATTGAAGCTTCGTATCTAATACAATCATGAATCCAATATTTTGGTTATTTTCAGTGTACTTAATTTACATAAAAATATTCTTTCTTCTTTCTATGAAAATATGAATGTAATACACTAAACCTTTTCGAATCCTAGTGTCCCTTTTACCCCTAACACGTGGGTTTGACTAAAACGGGCACTAACTCACATAAAATCATAAATCGCATATGAAAAGAAAAATGCACCGATATTATCTTAACGACCTAACAACTAAGTGTAGGTACTTCCTTGCCACATATGGCCTAGCTAATGGGACCGCCCACCCACGCTATGGGCCAAGGCTCTAGTACGAGGACGTTGTTTGAAACTTTGAATTTGCTTATAAAATAAGAAAGAAAAGTTTTCATTATTTCTATTACTAGTGTTTTGTTTGTTCATAGTGTATTTCTATGTAAGTAAAAACGGTAGTGTAATTATCATATTTAGTACATATTAAAGAAAATTAAAATATATTAAATTGTAATAAAAAATATGTAACATAACAGAACTAAAATTTCTAGGCGTGGATTCCAGTCCCGACACATTTCTGTTTTCTTTTCCTTATTGTTTGAATAACATATTAAAAAATGTAGTAAGTATTTGTATTTTAAGTTTAAAAACAAGAAATTGTTATAAAATATATTGTACCTATAGGCAGTTAAATCATGTGTGATAATTAATTTAATTGAAACTTGGGAAGCAACAGTCATACTTACTAAATGTTATTAAATTATAATAATCATAAAAAAACAATTTTAGTATTTAACAAACATTATTTACATAAAAAAATAAAAGACTACAATTTCATTTTCAAAATTTACGAACATTTTCTGTATCACTTATAAGTCAATTTCACATTCGTATAAATAAATTCCGAGACATAGAAGTCATTTTTAATTAATTTTACTTATAAATATTTAAATGGATCAATGAACACTGCAGATATGAAACTAGATATCTAATAGAAGACTAGAAACAATCAAAACAATGATTTGCATACCTATGTATGCAAATAATATTTTATCGCATACAAAGCCACAAGCATCGATAGTTTTTAAGTGATTCACGAGTGTTGTGACCATTCGTAGAGTGGTTTTCCGGACTGTTTTAATAATAAATCTACATGCAATTTTAAAATTTTGAAAGTGAAGAGAATTAAGAAATTCAATGTCTGACATCTTCCGCTTTATTGTACATAGGGCAGGGTAGTCAAAGATAACGTTATAAAGGCACTGTGTTGTCTACTTTCCGTAGAAGAGAGATATTATGTGCTGAGTGGTGTAACACCGCGTTCTGTACTGTTAAAAGAACGGGGAAAGAGAATTTTTATTCGCCTCGAGGGGATTTGTATATATATTATTCAATACCGGTTATTCATTTATATACATATATTACATAAAATATTTATATATATATATAACAAAAAAAAATACAATTAATTCATTCATAGGCAAAATCATGTTGAACCTGCATAAAATCATTCGCACGCTACAATCATCCGAGACCCACTATCGCAAACAAACGTGCATAGAATCCACAATGGAGTAATATTGAAAAGATAACGTTTCCGTTCTCGCATTACTCGAGATTGGTACCTAGTACTACTGATAAATATTTTGATTTTTAAAAATTCCAATTGCGTGAATGTATGGTCTGAGATATGCTAGTGACTCAATATTGCTGCTTGAATAACTATTAACTAAATAGTGCCTTGAAAATTTGGTGTAAAGTGGGGAACGAAGTATCCTAAAATAGATTACATAGATTACATACTGGCCTTCCCTGCTATAGCATGCACGGAGCAGCTGACAGAAAGAAAATGTGAAATTAAATAATAATGACTGGCTTCCTCACAGGAGGATCTAGATTCACCATTTAGAATGCAAATTTGACATACATATATTGCAGTTAAATAGATAAATGTTATATAAATACACCTAACTGCACTTTTATTGTCATCATTAGTATAGCCAATGGTACTGCAAAGTAAGATGTCGTATAACAGTAAGTCCTATTTAAATGTTTTCTGTTACAAGTTTTATGACAGTTTAATGTAATTATGATCGTGCCCCTCTTTGAAACGATACTAAAAATAATTAAAATGATTATTAAGTTTAACCTATTTTAATCTAGAACTGTCTTTGACCGCTTCATTTCTCCGCTCTGCTTAGAAGAGGCGCGGTGTTGAGATCTACCTCCTAAGAAGCAATAGAATCTTGACTTCGGATGAAAAACGTAGCATGGAGTGACATGAGACTTTATACTTTGCACGCTTTATTTTAAATTCAGTTGGAAAGCGGAGAGCATAGTGTCTATATTCTGCTCGGTAAAATCGGGAGGTAGACGGAAGTAACTTTATGACAAAGGCCATAAAGTCCACGTAAATGTAAAGTGAATAAATAAATATTTATATTATTATTTATTTCACAGATTTTTGTTAAGAAATAAATGTTTTCTTCTACAACATTATAAACTATCCACAGTAAAGTTTATTTTCCTTTGAGACCTTGTTGTGAGGTAAAATAAAATTTTATTGGTACGTGTTTCCGATCGTATCGAGATAGAGGCGGGAATGCCATTGTCCCTCAAAGAGGAGGGAATACAGTATTTAGCTCACGCCAGCATTTCTGATGAAGACATTGTTCACGAAAAATTCAATTATACGACAATGTGTTTACTAATTATGTTTTAAATCACGAATTTAACTAGAAAGTTGTTATTTAAATTAAGTTGGGAAGAATTGAAGTAGCATAAGAATTTGACTTTAAAAAGTATGAATTTGAGGCTTAAAACGGCGAATGTTATGTTTTTACATCATCTTGAAAAATTGAAATATCTATTTAATTTAGACTTTAAAACGAAGTAACTTTACTCACATTGCTGAGTGGCAAATTCACCTAGCACCTATATAGAAATCAAAGATACCGTGAAATACCGAAAAATCTCAACGGCCTCGGTTCTCCATTTTTTCAAGTTGTAAAATCGAAACGTAGTTTTACTTAAGCGCGACATTAATTATAGTAGGTAGTTGCAAAACTTCAACAAAGGTTGTCTATGGGACGCTTACGCAATACCATACAATGGAATATAGTAAGCAAGTAACTTGTGGGAAAAATTCACATGAGGACAACATAAGAACAATAAATATCTAGAATCGCTTATACGAGTGGCGTTCGAGATACATGTATGTAGTTACTTTCATATATTTTTTATGTATTCTATGTAATCTATTATGTAATATTTGATTTGTTTTTTTAACTTCTTATGTGAAATTGAAATTATTTCATGTCCCAATGTGGAAATTGAACCTACAACCTTCACGTTATTAGTCAGATGGTGGCCTACTGCGCCACTATGGCCTCTAATTTTGAGTCTTGATTAAATTTTATTTGGGTGGTAATTTTTTCTTAACTTTCTAATCTAAATTGACACCATTATGGCCAAGTGTGATAAAATCTGACTCTAGAAGTCCCCAGAGGTGATTGCTAGTTTGATCTGCACTCAGGGAAATAATTGTAGTAATTTCTTTTATCTGCTACGATAAAGAGCGGAACATTGGACAGAAAGTTAAAAATGAAGTATTTTAGCATTTATTTCAATATAAAAAATTAGAAAAAAAATACAATTCCGATTTGAATTTGAACATATCTCTATCGATATTTCCACTTTTGATAAACCATAAAAGAACTAGGTATATAAAACGGAACAATTAAAACGATTAGAACAATAATAATTATACGGAATCAATCATCAGCACTTTCCTTTTCACAATGCAAGTTGTAATGTAAATGACTTATCTGTCTACTTATTTGTTTTGTAGGAAAAATAATAAAAAATTATAAGCTGCGCTTTAATCAATCTAGGTTTCAATTGAAAGGAACTTCGCAAATATTCCGACTTCGCCCGCTTGAACTATACAATTATTTCTTCTTATATACTTATTTATAGTTCCTGATGCATATGCATACATATATGAATGTGACTTTTTGACTTTCAACATTTTTTTTTTGGTTTTGCAAAGTAGTTGAAGTTGAATCTCTATTTTTATGTTGATTTATTTATATATTAGGATTATGCAGTTTATCCACAAATTTAAATATCAATATTTATGAATGATAAACCTCGCTTTCCACCGCGTAAGAGAATTGAGTGGGTAATTCAAATAAAATAGCTTCACATTTCCACTAACAAAGAGTTTTGTATTTTGTAATTACTTCACTGGACATTACTTAGAAGTGGGCGAATTCATTTCAACTATTTCCGCTCCATTGGTATTCCCGTCCGACTATTTATTGGTGGAAATACAAGTATGCAGTACAAGTAGGTAGTCCTTAAGGAAGATGTAGAGCTTTATAAATCCAAAAAGATAGAAAGAAGCGAATTTTTTGTCTTACCATTTGTTTATTTACTGTACTGTACTGTAAAAAGTGAGATATTTTTGAAGTTACCATTACACAATATATCTTTTAAATATATTTACATAATTTTGACAATTTTACCGTTTTGACAAAGTTTGGTAATGTAAATTTAGTAATATCTAGTTTTAAAGTAGTACGACACGTAATTTCCTCCAAAAGTGGGAAATGATCAATCTTAAGAATTTTTACTGTGTTAATCACTTATAGATGTTACGTGGTAGTGGCTACTAGTTTAACCAGTCACTCACACAGGTATGTCACAGCTCTTTATTTTTTTTTATAGTGTACTTCAAAGAAGAATTTTTGCTCTGAATTTTCAATTGAATCTTTCCTTTTTTTTGTGGAACCATATAAAATGTGTATTTTTTATACTGTTTAAGAGGGAGAGAGAACTTAGTGTTCAAACACTCCGATATCAATATGCGTATTATAATAATGCCGCGTTAAGTTTCGTCTCTATTGAATGGCAAAACCCAGCAGGATAGTTTACTCAACCTATTTCCTAGTATATATATTGAAGCTACATTCATCGCGTGTAAAATCAGATATTACACTGCGCCGCGATGGCGTCATATAACTGTAATATTTAAACAATACATACATGCATACGTACATATATATATATGTAAGTTTAATATATATATATATGTAAGCTTAAACTGGGTCAGAACAAGTTAGTTTCGGTTGTAAATCCGACTACCAGCAAGTAGCACTGCACGCTATTGAACCAGTAGCGAGACCGTTAATCGAATAGAGATCGATGTATACAGACAATTATGTAATATTTTTTTTTAGATTCACGCAGTATGCCGCTTATATATATGTGGGTTACCTGGGAACCTACTGTTTAAATACTGGGAACATATTCTGTTTGTCACTTTGGCATTATTTTCGTGATAGAGTTGAGTGTGCGGAATTCAACGCCGAAATGAAAATAATTCATTTTTCCGAGTGGTAATTGAATCTGCTACCGTGGCGTTTACAGTCAGATATTTAAATATTAGAAAACCTACATGTGTGTTGATCCGAATAGTTTTAATAATGGTCATTTATTGTCAATTTCAAATATATCTAATTAAAATAATAAGATGTTCACTTTTATTAATATGGATACTATTAAGCTGTATTTGCTGTATTATCTAAATTGATCATAAATAAACAGTTGTCGTATAAAGGAAGCACGATGTAGGTCAATATAGGTTATACGTTTGGGTTAACTAACGCCCTAGACTAGACTGGACTGGAATATAGCCTAAATCTAGTTTGTGATGTGAGAAATTATTTGAAGGAGGTATTTTCTTTAAGTAGAGTAAATTTTATATTTATATATTAAAAAAGTCTTTATTATTTTCTTTCTTCTGTCCAATTTAGTTTTAATAGGAATTTATTTTTGCTGTCGCATAGAAATAATGTCATGAACGTAGCGAAAGCGCTTAGAGGAGTGGTATATTCAGGAGGCCCGTGAGTACGGCGGAACTTAACGCCTAACTTTGCTTACTAGATTACTTTATAAAAAGAAATATTTCACAGGTTACAAAGAATGACTGAACACCATAAGTGCAGCGTGTATCTATTTGCGCTTCTAAAATGGCATCAATATTTTAAGAATCTTTAGTGAAAATATATTTTTTTGTTATTTTTTTTATCGTTTTTATTTGATAATATCAAGGTCATTTCAGATAAGAGGTCATGTTAAGTCTCAGGGGACGTATTGTTTCCTCTTCATTAAAGCCTCGTGAGGCATGAGCATCTACTTATGTAATTAGAATCTTTTTATTTCTGCTCCATTGTTTATTTAATACACGGCCTTGAATTGTAATTTTGTTTGTTTTAATTATAATGTTAGCCAACAGTTTTATACTCGTAATTGAGAGCAACATGAACATATTATAAATATTCACAAATATTTATGTACTGTTGTTAGACTTAGAGAACATAGTCTAGAAACGCCGTTCTCTAGTTTTCGCATGAATTCGCGCCACTTGTGTCTAAAATTGCGGTGCTTAACGCCTCGCTTTGCCTAAACGAGAGCGAGAAATTAAAATAAGTTCAATTTAATCTATAACATAACACATTAGAAACATTCGCCAAAGCCAAAAAACGCTCAAATCAAGTAGCAGAACTGCCTTTCTAAGATTTTGATTTTAATTTTTAACCTACTACCTACATTGCAGTGTACGCAGTGCAAATTTAGTGTTAAAACGATCCGTTTCCGCCTAATTTTCGAGACATTTCACGTTGAGCGGCGGTACTTAACACCGGGCTTTGTCTGCCATATCAAGGAAATGAAATTACAAAGATTTATGCCCTCAACAATAATTTTGACTATATAATTAACACGTTACATTCCAAACTATGAGACCTGCAATGAGACATCCATTCGGCATATTCGTAGGAGTCTAACAGGTTTTCGATGCTACTTGACTCGACTATTTGATTATCTTCTTACGTAAAAACTATGGATCAGAGGTTACGTTGGCATTACGTCTGGTATCCTTTAACTACGTAATAGGCGAAAAGTCAGAATTAAATGGAGCGTGCTGCAGTAGAAAGGGAGTTTGTTATGGATTAAATATTTGATGTTAGAATTATAGGTTATTATTATGAAATTAATAATTCTGGTGTAGTTGTTTTTATGTAGGGGATTTGTTGGTGAAGCTTGGTACTTTGAAATTCTCATATAACATCACTTATAATGTAAGTGATGTTAATGATCTAATATTAATGTAATTTTAATTTAAATCATATGTTTAGAGACTCGGGATCCTACAGTCAAACTCACAATGAGTTTTGCAGGACATAGTTTAACTTTTTTATATATTGTAAAATGGTATTAATAAAATTAAATAAATAAAATAAATATTGTGAAGCATCTATCATAATAACAAGACTGTCGGAGTCTCAATCCTCACTTAGAGGATTGTAATATTAAAATTTTATGTGAGAAGGATGGTGGCGAAACTCGAAAAAAATTGTGAAAATCTTAGAATAGTATTTTATAGCATACAGCTAAATTATTAGAGAAATTTTGAGTTTTTACTCCGATACTCATGAATTATAAATCTTAATGACATGATATATTTGCAGCCGTGTCGATTGCTCATTTATAATTTATTGATAATTTCCTCGACAATTTCTTTCATTATTTACCAACTATTACCTCATAAATGATGCAAAGTTTAACGTGAACGTAAAATAAGAATTACATGTGGAATTTTAATTTCGTAACTGCATACCGAAGCGGCTTGGGCTGTCACCATTCTATGTTAATTACTAATTGTCATTTGAATAAGTCGTGTATTGTATGATTTACCAAATGGAGGTGTGGGATATGAAAGAAATTTATATTTTGTGGAGAAAACGGAGAAATACCTATATCTTATCTTTTCGTAATACAATTCTGAAAACATATAGAGAACGTTCTAATGTGTAATTGGGTTGTATCTTCATAGGACGAAAGTTTTTTAATCCAAAAACCACTTAACCTTGTTGACTTTTAAAATCCGCTTTATTATAAGAAGCTTCATGTTTTTTCCGCATATCAGTGTAAGCACAGAGTGAAATTAGTGTTTCTTTCTGCCCAATTTTTCAGACATTACATATTAATTAACTTTAATTAGCACTCAACGCCACGTTTTGTTTACCACAGCAAGTTAATAAAACTTTTTCTAATCTTATTTTCTCTCAGAGTTGGGATTAAACCCACATCAGATGTGGGGGCAACATTGACTAAGCTAACTAAACCTATAGTATAGCGCCTTCAAAATTATTAAACTAATTGCAAATCAGCTTAGCAATCTGCAATGATAATAATATAATTAATGGATGTTATTTTATTGTTACAGGTACGTGTATTACTGCTGTGCTTATACTGTGGTGGATTATAAATTCAAATTAGATTAAACTATAAGTTTATATGTTTTAAAGCATAAATATTTTGAACTCTAATAGGGTACAGATTCCGTTCCCCAAATTTTGACGATATTTCATGTTGAGTGGGGAACTCGACGCTGTAGTTTATCTTCTCACTAGAGCAAGAAAGGCAAAAAAAGCAACCATTTTTCCCCGTTGAGAATTGAACCTACAACTATCGCGTACAGTCACATACATATATTTACAACAGAGATGTTAACAACGATGCAGATTTTAAGAATAAAAATTGTATTGAAATTGATCGTTTCACACACGCGCGTGTGACCTACAAAACCACGAAGCAAATCTCCGTCGGAAGGAAAATATGAAAAATTATGTTTATTAAATCGTATTTTACTAATTATAGAGCGTTGTTTCATATAATTTTTAAACGTTTTACATTTTATAATAGTAACTATTATAATTATGAGTTCAGTGACGGCGCAGTGGCACAAGCGTGCGACTGTTAACTGGATAGATTGTAGATTCGATTCCCACTGGAAGAAATTAAATATTTTATATTTTCATCTCCTTGCTCTGACAACGAGGGCAAGACTGGCGCAGAGTCCTGCTACTCTACTTCTACTGCCTTTGGAAAGTGGTAATACGAAGTATTATAATAGGAACCTCATATCAAGACACTTCCCTTACTTTACTGAATTCTTACTATTTACTGAATTCTGGAGATATAGCGTGTTCTGATAATTTAAATTTAAAAAACACTATATACACTAAATACATACCAAAACTATAATAAATTTTCATATAATTTTACATATAGTTTCTTGTTTTTTGACCTTACCACCAAACTGCACTGACGTCACAAGGTCCGAAATGGATATGCTCTGATTGATTTATGTGGCTTTGCCCCAGTGTAGGTGAAACAGAAAAACGCAAAATTATACTAATATTAAATATTTCAATGTTAAGAAACATATATTTTTTATTATGGATAAAGTTAAATAAATTTTATTTGAAGAAATCATCAGGCCATTATGAAAAAAAGGGGGTAGGTGTCTATCTATGGTTGTGTACCCATATAATAATAGTACTATTTTCATTTCCCCGTTAATTAGAAAAGATGGGAATTCTGTTTCACTACTCGAGGTAAGAAACGGAGTGTTTAAGGGACTGCGTATAGCATTGGTTGACAGTGTGGGCTTAGGGTTAGGCCTGCAGTCCCTTAAAAAATATTTCTCCTATGCTTTAAGAAAATCTTAATTAAACATTAATCAAATCGATTGCATGGTTAAAGCCACACGAACTTTAAATAAAAATTCATAATTGTTCAGATGCCATAGAATAGATAGAAGAGCTGTTATCAGAGACTTGTATAATCTAATTCAGATAGCTAGCCCGAGTACAACGTTGCAGGTAGTTCCATCAGATGTATATCGGGACACGGACAGCAGTGGCTCCTAAGACTAGCCAAGATCTTAACAGATAAGAACAAAGCTAAATTATAGAGAAATATTATATAAAAAAAAACAAATCTAGCTCTATAATAGCGCTAGCTCTATAATCTTATTAAAAAAATTGGCTTATAATTTTACATCTTACTTATTTAAAAATTTAAATATTTAATTGTATAAATAATTGCTTTTTTTGATCTCGGACTTCTTAATAAGTTATGTTTCCATAACCCTCCGGTAAATTCTACTTTTTACGTGAACTAAATTATCACTCTATTAGCATGTTTATAGTAATAGCTGTACTAAATGAATACCTACTGTTAACTTACTAGTACATGCTGTAATTGCTGGGATTATCATTAATTGCATAATTAATAGGTAAAGGTCTTGCTTTTGTCCAATCATTTTTTTTACATTTTATATATTTACTTGAAAATTTGAACCTGCACTATATGTTTATTAAGACTGAAAATGTACCACAATATCTACAATCTATTTTTGTATGTAAATATATTAAAGGTTAACATTAAATCTATTAAACATATAATGTTATCGATATCCGGCGATCGTGAATAAAGGGCATTACCATGTTCAAATAGATAGCGAAGCGTGGTGGAAGCAGAAAAAAAAAATGGAGAATTAATTCACCTGTTTCCTCCTGGAAATTGTATAAAATAGTATGGATTCTAGATTCTTGTTATTGTTTATTGTAAGAATTGTAAAAAAAAATATAAAACTAAAGAGCCTCATTTCAAAAAATGGTAGAATATATTTATATTACAGAATATTTAGGTTTTACATTGCTTCATTTCATTTTAAAGGTGCAATAAACTATATTTTTTTATTATAATTAAATTTTAAATATATAAATGTTTTGTAATCTAATTATAGAAATATGTTTTTAAATTATATTAGGTACTTATATATATAAGTCTGCGGAATCAGCAAAAGACAGTGATATGTAACTTGCTTCTCTACATCCGTCCATTATAAATATCGGGTGTTATATCACATCATCTTATTATCGAACTAAAGCTACAGTAAGAATATCTATGTATATTGTATAAAGAACTTAACAAAGGAAAATTTACTGATACATCTCTCAGAGAAACAGGAAAAAATCCCCATCCGGCTGATCGAAGATATGTCGGACATCGAACCCGCACCATCCGAGCCATCTCGATAACAACAATTGAATGAAACTACGCCTGTCCGATCATTTCATAGGCTTCATCATCATCATCATCATCAACAGCCATCTTTTGTCCACTGTTGGACATAGGCCTTCCCCAATTCTTAGGCTTAAAGAAACTAAACGTATTATTATGTATTTGCCGTTATTGTACCTATGTGTGGTAAATAAACATAAATAAGTGAACTCAGCACAATATTTAGATCGTGTCCGTAACCGCGCGTGTCGCGTAACTCAACGCCGTGTAGTATTATTTCTGTAAATATATTTCGTGCGTAATTATCCTTCTCTATTAAAAAAATTACGTAACGTCCCGTTTTTCAGTTTACCTTACAAAAATATTATTGTGGGATAGTCATCTATTATATTATATAGTTATTCTATTAATGATGTACTATAAAGCCACTTTCATTACAATTTATTTATTTCTACGACAACCTGATAACAAGTGCGTCGACCGAATCGGCTATAGAGACGCTCGTTCATTCTTAACTAAAGAAATGAAATAAGCTATGATTTATACTCTGATAATATCTCTAACACTGGCTCGTAATAAAAACAAAATGATGAATATCCTCAGCAATTACTAAGAACATTTATTGCTTAATAATATTATAGAATGGGTGTGTGGTTGTAAGCGCGAGAGTTTGTGGATTCGATTCCCAACTGAAGAAAATAAATATTTCATATTTTTATTTCTTCACTCAACAAACAATGCTTTCAGAATTCGGTGGCAAATGGGAAACGGAGAGTCCTACCACTAGGTTCCCTCTGCCTATCCTGCTGTCATCGGGATGCAGCGTAAAGTTTGAACAAAAATATTATAGTCTTTTTGTATTAAACAAAACAACGTTGCAATTTAGCTATGGACGCGTAGATTTTTTGTACTACGCAACGAATTTTTATGTGATTTTCATTAATGCACCGATTGTTCAATAGAGAAGTTTAATTATAGAATACATGTATGGGTGGGTAATTTGTCATATATTACAACACCTATTTTTTACGTTCAGTCAAACACTACTTAGTGCCCATATTTATTAATTATATATAAATGTAACCAAAGTTCGTTAAAAAATGAGATTTTAAACTTAGCTTCCTTTAAAAAAAAGATAAAGGTATATTACATTAAAAAAATACTTGTATCATTTTTCTTTCGACTGTTTGGGTTAGATAATTTTTGAATCAACATTATAGAGAGGCTGCACGGGCTAGTGAGAATTTAATCATATAAAACAACGTAATCTATTGTCAACCTTATACCTTGAATAATAAAGTAAAAATTAGCATTTCCGTATAAACAGGAACAAACGGGACCATTGAAATGCAGTGGACAGAGATACAAGAGGCTTTGTTGTCGTATAACTGTATAATGTAGGTACTAGCGGTCTGTGACATGGACAAAGAAAAAAATTTTTATTTGGCTAGGTTCCCTTAGTTTCCTTTTAGTTAAAATTATAAGTGGTTACAAAAAGAGGGCTCTTATTAAATGGAATTTAATGAACGGAAATGATTTTCATTCAATTTATATACCAATTTTTTAGATAAATATTTTTTTATATATAGTTATAGTTTGTTGATATACAAACGTACCCTACATCTAGACTTATTTCATTTAATAACATAATACTACTCAACACGCAATGCCTCCAGAATTCCGCAGAAAGTGGGGAACGGCGAGTTTTTACGGAACACTAGGTTGCCTCCGTCTACCCTGCTATGTGTGGGATACAGCGTGAAGCTGATTTTAACATAATACTAATTAGTACAAACACAAGTAGGTAGGTTCTAATTTTTTTACTTCATGAAGTAACCAAAGAACCTACTTACATATAATTTCACTCACTTTAATATATTATTTGTTCCGTTATTTTCGAAATAAGGGACTTACGTCTTTATAACGGATATTGCCTCGATTATCCCTCAACATGATTCCAAACGAACAAAATTTTATATAATTCCAATAATTGAACAAGTAACCAAATGGAAGTAACTAATGCAAATTCACTGCAGTGACTATAAAAGTAACAAATTGTGGGTTCGATTCCCACTCGAGGAAATGATATATTCAAATTTAATAGTTTCACTCTGAAGTGGAGTCAAGACACGGTGTTGATTGCCGCCACTCAACATGCAATGCCTCCATAATTCGGAGGAACGGTATAGACGAGACCATGAACAAAATGCTGAAATTTGGTATATCTGAAGTACAGAAGAGGACGAAGAAAAGCTTTCCCGAAATTCCTTCGAAAACGCGAAAATATAGCATTTCCCGTCTAGTCTTAAGTAAACGAAGTTGCCGGATACATTTCATCTATTATAAATGTTTTATTAATATTATGCTAATTTCTATCATAGTTGGCTTCACTCACAAATTAATTATAAGAAAATATTTCATATTCGATACCTAATAATATTTTAATTATATTTATAGTTATTTAATTTTTACGATGGTGCCATAATGCTATAAACGTTCGTTCCCGCGGTGCATTCGGTATGCTAAGAACTTCATCCGGTGGTCAATTATAGCCTAATTTATTAAAAGCTTCTCACTTTACGACTGCGGTATATTTATATTGCGACTGGTTTTTTGAAAAATGTTTATAATATTTACGAAGTTGAAGAAGAATAACGCGAAATAACGTTAATTTTACAATAAGCTTATTTTGTATATACATACGCATATAAAAGGATAGCCAGGTAGAACCTAGTGTTGAAATTCTCCGTTATTAGCCGCCAATTTTCGAGATGTAGTAGCGTAGCAGTTTTGTCTTATTCCCATAACGAAGAAACTAAGTTATTGATTGAGTGTGGAAGTGGGAATCTAACCAAGTCACATGCTGTGCTACTGCACCACGGTGGTCACTAAAGACGATTCTGTTTAATTGGACAGGAAATAAGGAATAGAGTGTCTTAAAATTAGGATCCTTTTGCCTACTCTGCTATAAAGGTGATGCAAAATGTAGCTTTCGCAAGAAAAACAAACTCACTACCATCGCCATATATGTACTCGTATGTAGATACACTATACATGTGATAGGGCTGCCAACAAAGAAGACAATAACATCTAATTTCTATTATTTTATTTAAAGCGGGCGTAGAAAGTGTTTCACAAATGCCAGGAGCGGCAGTTCGCACGTTGTACGTTGTTATTGTCAAGTGAAAACGCCCGGATGTTACCACTGATTAGTTTTTATCTTTAGTGTTTGTGTTTTTAGTACTTAAGTCATTGTTTTTATGTTATATATAGTTACTATGTTTTCGATTTTTAAATATTATTTTTTATTGACATATTTAGCTTTTTAGTCATTTTTTCAGTATTTTTTTAGAAAACATATATAAATTTTAATGTAGCGTAGTGAGGTTATACCAAAAGAATTTAGTTGATCAGAGCACTTGGACGGCTTCCAAAAGGCAGGGGTTCAAATTTTGTTTTCTAAATAGCAGATATATTTGTTTTTTGTAGTATATTCAAGTCAGGAAGGATCTCAGAAAATCTCTTATTTGGTTCAATATTTTCTAAGACAAGTTAAATATATCAATGTCCCCAGCAATATTTTAAGATGTAGAATATTACGTCATAGTCACTCCCAATTTCTAACATACCAATATATTCGTTATATCATTTATTTTATTTGCCTTCATATAAAGATGCAGTTTGTAAAGAAAAATTGTATAATATCCCAGTATATATTTTGTGTATATAATACCTAATATAGACAAAAACGTCGTTGGAACCATTAGGTCCAATTACAATTTACATAAAAAGTGAAAGTTGCTTATCAGTAGAGTGAAACGTTTTAAAAGGAGACCGCCATACGTTACTAATATGGCACCGCTGTGGAGATGCCATACCTTCCAGACCTCAATAGATAATTACTTTCCAAGTACCATTTAGTGAATACTTATGACAATTTTGAATAAAGCTAAATTTACTACTTTACCTTTTTTCCTTATAATAGGGTAGGTAAAGGGAACCTAGCGTTTTGGAGTAAATTTGGGAACCTTCCGTTTCCCAATTTACTACAAAATTTTCGAAACATTACGTGTTGAATGGCAAAATTCAATTTCGCACTTTGTTTATCATAGCGGGCGAATTAAAATTTTTAAAATATAATATTTTTTCCGTGTGGGGACAAAACCCACAATCACTACGCATACAGTCAGTCCTTTTCCTACTATCATGGTGATCACTATGACCTTAGTATCTACTAAATATCATAAATTCCAGTCAGAGATTTTTTTTAAACTCCGCAACTGGCCAAAAGGGAAGGAATTCACTACTATTAATTACTTAAAAAAGTACCAAGAAAGTAAGCAAAGCCACAAAAAGTAGTAGTTAAATACAATTCACAAGGCAAGTCAACGTACGCGGAACCAATGGGACATTAGACATGTAAAAATATTCAGAGCACACAGTGAAAGTATTGAGTGCAGTTCAAGATCACTTGAGTTTCTGTTTTTGTTTTTAATCTCATCTTTACTCTTGATTTGCATGTCCTTGCTGGTCTTTTACGTTGGCAGGAATGGTAAGTGGTAATGGCCCAGTTGAAAAAAAAGTCTTGAAGTGTTTTTTTGTGCTGGTTCTTCTCTGGTCTGAGGATGTAACTTTAGTGAGCCGGTGGTAATTTGCCCTTGAAAATTAATTCCTCGCTCTGGTAAGAAGACAAAGCACGGTGTTAAGTACTGCCACTCAACACGTAACATGTCTCGAAAATTTGATAATCTGAACACTAGGTTTCCGGGTTGCCTTTGCCCATCCTGCTATATGCGGGATACAGTATGGTGATATTAGGGTAAATTTAATTTATCCCAACTAAAATATAAAAGATTAAAAATCGAATAACAACTTCACAATCTACATAAACTGTACAGTCTCTACAAATTCTATAATCATATTCGTATTGCCTCAATAAGAGACAGCGAGACGTCCTACGTCAAAGGTTATGTGTGTCAGTTCAGCGCTGACTGCCTCGGTGCGTTACGTAAGCGGTAAAACACCATGGCGAACGCCCACGTGCGCTGATTGCGCTATTGTAGAGCTGTTATATATGAATTGTCTTAGTTTTGGTGTTTAACCGACCTT
This sequence comes from Heliconius nattereri, assembly GCA_013403645.1. Classification (NCBI taxonomy): domain Eukaryota; kingdom Metazoa; phylum Arthropoda; class Insecta; order Lepidoptera; family Nymphalidae; genus Heliconius; species Heliconius nattereri. The sequence goes on from JAAIXI010000221.1 coordinate 1,965,592, forward strand.
ACAGAAGGAGGTTCTCAGTTTCTATCTGTATGTATGTTTGTCCACGATTATTTCGCGTTTGGCTAAAGCGATTCTTATTTGAAAATTGCGTTTTTTACTTTAACTACAACTATGTATATCGTTGTAGTTCCTCATATGTGAAAATCGTTGTATTCAATTATGTTTATTTCCGCCACTCAACACGTGCGTGAGGAACGGAGTGTCTTAACACTAATCCTTAATGCCACCTTAATGATAGTTCGACATTATCCAAAAATATATATTTAAAACATTTAAAGATAGCGAAATTGATTGCGAATGTTTGTAAGATACTGAAATTAAGTACTAAAACTCGTATAAGAAGCTTAGAATGTGGTAACAATTCATTATAGTGACACTTAAAGTTAAAAATAATAACTAGATAATCTTAATCCAAGGGTAGCAGGTTCAATTACTCAAGAATACCATGCTTTATTCATTCAATGAGCTTTCGTAATAGATCGCTACTTACTCTAAAAGTCGTTAGCTGCGCGTGCGTTTCTCTTTATAACATTATATGTCGTCTCCATACAAGTGACATGATTAATGTATGAAATTTGAAACGTTATTGTTTAATATGTGTTGTAAAAACATATTTATATTTGGAGCTTACGTAATGAACGTACGATTGTAAACTTTATCTTTTTCCCGTTGACGTAAAAAATGCGGAATATCCTTCATAAGTTTTCCCCTGCATTATCTAAGGAACCTACATACCAAATTTCTGCGTTCTACCCCCCGTAGTTTCAGTATATTGTATTTATTAAAATTTTAGCACAGATGATTATAGTGTTAAGACACTCCGATCCAATTAACACATTTCCGTTTCTATTACTGCCAAATTATCGAGGCATTGCGTGTTGAGTGGAAATCAACGGAAAATATTAAATATTTTATTTCCCTGAATGAGAATCAAACCCACGACCATTGCGTTTACAGTCACAAGAATAATTCTACTTAATGAGTATAAACTCTAGCGGAGAGACAGAGAGGTATATTTGTCTAATATATTAACAATGGTGGATGAAGGATAGGCGTATTGTTTGAGCTTTGAACGAAATATAGTATATTGTACTTTGACAGACATCGCTACTTAAATATTATTTATGCCGACTTTAGTACTAAAGTTAATGTTAAACACAAGAAATTACAGTAAAGACTATAGAATATAGAATGTATAAATGAACTATAGGAGTTGGATTAGCCCTTTAAGGGCTCCGTACAAATTTTATGATTGTAGGTAAACGCTCATTTTATATGCAAAGTTTTATAATTCTAGATCAATGGGATATATACCCATCCTTCAGGATTTCCTTTCCTTTCTTTCCTTATACGAATTTCAGTGTGTGTATATACACATTTATCTTTTGTTTGTGTTGATTTAGAAGCTTATTTTTTTGTGCTTTAAGGCACTGTGAACATGGATATTTAATATGAATTTAAGCTTTACAGACGGATAGACAGTCCTTTTTTTATTTTAACGCATGGAATCCTGAAAAGGGAATTAACAATAGTTAAATTGGGCTAAAAATATCATATATTTTGTCACAGAACTAAAATAAATATAAAGTAACTCATCACTCTTGGACATCAATGGAGATTACAACGTTTGCTCAGGGTATGGGCGTGTTTATGCTAAATAAGATTACCATGACAGCTCGATGTTATCATCTTCGATAACACAATATAAATATTATCATTTCCGTATTTATGAATAAAATATTGATACTAAAATATGGATTATTTTTAGTTCGACGTTCCACGCTCTCTCCCTCATTCAAAGTCTATATATATTTTTAAGACATTTCCGGTTGAGTTGGAATCGAATCCCCTACCGTTGCGTTTACAGCGACGCTGTTCCGCTACGCCGCGACGGCTTTTATAAAGTTTTTTTTTACTCTATTAAGAAATACATTTAGCGATATTACAACAATTCTTGATTATTAACAGTTTTGAGCCTGACGTTCCGAATGCTTATCGGCAGTCCTTGGTCTAAATCCATCTACACGACAAAACCTTACAAAGTAGGTACAATATAGATATTAATTTGACTGACTGTACTGAAGTTCTGCAGGTACCACCAGAGGAACCCCACTCGTATAGACACTCCGTACCCAACGTTGAGTGGCAGATTCTTCTTACCAGAGCGAGATAATGGAAATAAACCGTCTCAAACGAAAATCGATCACAACCATTGCATATTGCATTAAATTAATAGCATTTCTATATCGCATTATAATATTTTATATATAAACACACTTTTCCTACAATCCAAGCCGGTGAATGTGGACATTGCACACGATTATTACCATACATTTAGTATTACATCTATTGAATTTCCTATATTATATATTTATGTTACATTTTACATGCACGATTGGCTCCGTCTGGCCGAAGCCGATGCTCAATAGATCGTGAAAGAGTTATGAAATGTACGTAACATATTGTTATAATGTTATATGAAACTTCTTACTTGTGTAATGGACGTTAAATTTTATTATAATCTTTTTGGGAAAGATTTATTTCAGAACAACAGAGAGTGTCTAGAGTTAAGACACTGTGTTTCCCACTTGTTTCTTTTTTTTGCCTTTTTATTGCCGTAACAATTTTTATCACAGATACAAATTCTTGATAAAAATCTTAAATTGACAGTAAATCAAGCACCTTACTAATCGTAATATATAAAGTTTAAGCTTCAATACTTATACATTAGGGTTGAAACTGATGTTAATAATTCCGTTTCCGCCTTTCGTCTTCCTTCTGGTTTGTTTCACCAAGGGAGGTATGTAAAAGTCTGGGAACCAAAGTAGTAGAGCAAAGACACTTCGTTCCTGATATTTCGCTTAAGTTTTTAAAATATTGTGAATTGAGACACTGAACTCAACGCCGCGCCGGTCATGTCTGTTTACCAAAGCCGGGAATTTTAATTTAAATATAATCATTTCTCCAAATAAAAATCGAATTCAAAATCGCTTTTCTCACAGTTAGACGTTATCACAACAAATGCATCTATAATGGAGTACGAGTATATCAATAAAAACAACAAAAACAAGTAAAACAACCATTCTAATGGTATTTAGAGAACCTCGCCATCATCTAAGCTGCAGACTGCCGTGCTATTGTGCTATAGAGTAAAGGTCAGTGGTGCACGAGGCATGTATAGGATAAAGTACTCTCACTGTTACAAGACATTGAAATATATGCAGCTTATACTTAACATATTATATATGTAACGTTTCTGGGTTAGTTTCCTTTATGTAATATACCATATAGCATTATAGCTATTTGTCTTATTATTGTACATGGTATGCTGGCACTCAGATAAATAATTTTAATATATTTATTATTTATATTTTATTAGGGGCCAGTCGCGACAGACTATAGGTTTGATTTTCAGAAAATTAAATGATTAATATGTTCATTTATCTCCAGTGTCAAGACAAACGTTTGTCGCAATGTCTCCAGAATTCTGAAGATATACATATATTCTACAAATATTTATTACGTCTCTATTATTCATAAATACAATTATTCTATATTGAAATTGTTTCATAGGTATGACATTAATACACCAAATACCGTAGTATTACCAAAAGTCATTGACAGATAACAAACATTTTACTGCATAACGGTTGCGATTGTTTATATCAAAATTGGAATTTGATCAAAAACCTTGCACTGGTCTCAAATATACAACCTCCTTACTCGAAAATTCAGAATACTGCTCTGGAAATCCCAGAAGATGCTGCAGCAATATGAATCCAAGACACAATTGTTACGGTTGAAGTTGGTACAAATATATAATAGATTTTAGTTCGGAGAAAGCCCTGATGTACGGTCCAGGAGTTTGATAAGTATACTTCCCAGTTTGGTGCAATGCAAATTATTATCACTAGTTTGACCTGACTTTTGTGGGCGTTGTTAATCGTTATTTATGGAGACTATCGATGGTGATCGTGCTCGTAAATTGTGGGTTCGATTCCTGGATTTCAAAGATATTCAGTTGCTTCGTCTTGCTGGAGACGACGATAGAAATCGCTTTAGTGGATGATATATTAGAGATGGTAATATATCATGTATTTAGGTTACATGAGATTATACTTAAAGTGGTTTGTCATTTTATTTACATAAGTATATAATAGGCTATTAGTGTATTTGTGGATTCGATCCCCACTAGAACAAAATTTATATTTATATTTTTATTTCTTCGCTCTGGTATCGAGGCGAATTCTGCCACTCAACACGTAATGTACCGCACACAACAGATTAGGCAGATGGAACCTAGTGTTAAGACACTCCGCTTAGCCGAATTCAGAAGGCATTGCGTGATGAGTGGCGAAACTCATCACGCAATGCCTTCTGTTAATATATATATGTCTTTGTACATTTCAGAAGTGAGTAGTAGTGATTGTAAAATATTATGATTTTACCGAAGTCGTGGGTACAAAACCAGTTACATATACTTATGTGTGCATTTGTCTTTCTAAAACCCATAAATAGCATTATTCCTGAGATATATCAACAGTTATGTCACACAACCTACACGTGCGTGGGCTTGAAGTGCTAATTCTATAAAATAATAGCATTTTACTTCGAAAATACAACTTTGAACAGAATTTCGTTTAAATTTTGTTTATTTTTTATGAATTTTTATGCTCTGTCAATAGAAAATATTTGAATAACCACTTGTTTATAGAAATATATGGAGTCGAATGTTTACTTTTATTTCACAAGTGCTATTATAGTAACCTTAGTTGAGTATGATCACCATATTAACAGATTTACTGACATCTTACATAAGAGATTATCAACATTTCAATATTCCAGTTAGAAGTTTAATGTGCTTAACGAGCTGTTATTAATGTACTTAGAATAATAAAATAATTTAATGTATTTAATATCTAATGTAATATACATATATTAAAAGTATATTCTGTATTTTACAAAGCAAACATATTCTATTGATAAGTGAGTTATCTATTGAAAAATCTGAGATACACATTCACACACACACACTTGGTATTTTGTTAAAAAACTCGTAATTGGTACAAATGAGAGTCTTATCTAGAAAGAAATTCTTTAATTTTTTCACAGCATTACTAAATTATATTTAAAACGTATTATTTTAGGTATAAGACATACAAAATATATACTAAAAAGAATATATTCGACAATCCACCATAATTTACAAAATCTAGTAAAGTACGAAAAGCTGTTCACTTCTTAGAGGTTAGTGACCCGCTTTCGTACAAAAGATCTGCTCGGATACAGCGCACGCGCAGCCTTATCATTTAGCGCGTTAATCTAAATCAGGGCTTGTCAAACTATGTTCATGAATGTTCTATTCTAAAAGAGATTATTTAACATTATTTTTTACTAAATTCACGTTTTATCCCGAATATACCGAAGGCCGAACCTAATGTCACCATATTCTGTTTTTCGCAATGCACCGATTTTTCTGCATATCTATTATGTATAAGTTATATAAGTTTGTCCATTAATGCAAATTGTATTTTTCGTTGAAAACACTCAAGTTGAACTTGTAATAAAGAATGATTCACTTAAAAAACGCATTTTCCTCCTGGCATTAATCCCGACGTAACGTACTCCACTTTGACCGATCTGTAACGTCAAAAATGCATATGATGCATAATTAAATGAATTTACCATACTTTGGTCAAATTTAGCTTCTTAATTGTTAGTAGTTGTCCAGGCATCCCTGATCTAGGCCGAAGATCTGTATAGGCGACAATGTTACAGTGAGGTAAATTGGAAGTGGGCTAATTACTATTTGGAGCATGTTCGGTATTTGGTCGGCTATTTTGAAGCTAATCTTGTAAATTTTATAAAATTATAAAAAAATAGCTTCATGCTGTATCCCTATATGGCAGAATTCCGTTTCCCACTCTCCTCTGAATTTTCCTTATATTACTAGAGTGAGGAAAATTAGAATATTAAATAAATCATGTCCCGAGTGGTCATCGAACCCCAAACCGTCGCAATTTTACGCGAACGTTGTGCCATATATACATCGACATAGCCTTCTCCTTTTGACTATTCAATTGAACCCACTATCTACAAATTATTGCTTAACATACTACCCAATCTAGCTAGTCAAATTAACATTATTAGGTATATTTTGTAATAATGTCATAATAAGAATTAACAAATCATAGCCAATAATAATTTATTAAAATTACCCATACATAATCTATTATTACATCCATACTTAATATTACAAAGGTGAAGAGTTTGTTTTAACGCACCAATCTCATGAACTACTGTGGTGTGTTGATGATAATACATTTATGGAGGAGGTTATTCCTTTCGATGTAACTCACAGTATCTACAGTCCAACTCGTAATTATTTCCTTATGACCACGCAAGAAAAGCCACAGTTAACAAAAAAGCTTCACGTTGTATCCCACACACTGCAGGGTAGGCAGAGGGAACCTAGTGTAAAACACTCCGTTCTCCGCTTCCCACCGAACTTTGGAAATATTGCATGTTGAATGGCAAACTTCTAGGCCACGTTTTGCCTCGACACCAGAGGGAAGAATATGAAAATATAAATTCAACTAAATATTTCGTCCTCGATTGGGAATCGAATCCATAAGCAGTCGCGTTTAGTCACACACTAGGTAACAACTAGTCAGATATTAAATTTAGAGTCTAATAATATTTGATTGGCAGAACTTGACCATTGAGGTCAAGAATACCTCGCGTTGTGTATAATGTGACCTACTTACTATACGGTAATATTCAGACATATATGACCGAGTATTTCGTGATGTTAGTTTGCCTTATGTTTCTTTAACTAAGATAACAGGAAGTGGAGGTAAATGTGATTTTTTGTAGTTTTTTTTTTTAAATATTTTAAGAAGAAGTTGAGATTAATTAGAAAACGGAAATATTTTTCTGGAAAATGTAACCACACACACACACAACATACGCCGCTGAATTTGAACCCGCACCCGCGAATTGAAATGCAATTCAAAATACTATTGCTTTGAACTGTTTATACACAAATGTCAACAATTAAAATTTTTGCTCCTTATCTGCAGCAAATCAAATAAATGGACACCTGTCTGAGTCACGAACTGTATGAGCTGAGCTCAAAAGCTCTATACTAACATGGACTAGTATTGAGAAACCTTTCAGCATATTTGATAATGTTTCTAATTTTAACTGAAATGTTTTTTTATATTATACTCGTACATAATTTAATAGGTGGGTAGGCGGAGTACGCCTAGTGTTAAGACACTCTGTTTCCCATTTTTCGCATAATTTTCAAAATATTGTGTGTTGAGTGGCGGATATCAATTCCGAGCTTGGTTTTTTTGTTACCAGTTCCATTTTCTGAAAATCATTCATTTCCTCGAGTTTGAATCGAACCCACATCTGTCATGTTTTCAGTCAGTACTTCTGATGACGCAGATGAATTGTATTTAACTTAAAATTATACAAGATTATATATATTTCCATTATCGTTTATTTTTATATACTTAGTAACTTAAAAAAGCCTCATCATGATCTAATTATCTAATTAAACAACGAAAACATATTAAACAAGAAGCTACCGTTACACACTTGAAATACCTACTAAAATATTTATAACATAGGATTTTCAATCCATTTAAACAAGATAATACCTACACTAATTAACGGAGTGAAAAGAAGCAGAGAATATTTACTAATATTATTCTCATTCTACATATCAAATATGCATAAAATAGTCAAAGTACTATTCAAAATGCAGTAAATCACAAGATGTTCTTATACCATATACCTACATATATAACGTAAGTACTGAAGGGTAACGACCGTCCGCGAGACCTTCCTCCAACAGAACAGATACAAAGTGCACCAGATTGTTCTAATCTATGAGGAATCACGCGAAATCCAGTACAATAAATAACCTGACAAACTTGTCTTACTTCGCAGTTATACGAAATAATGTGCTCGATTACGTTTATATATCGTATTCAAAGAAGAATTTGCTATGGACGTAGGTTGTTTTGTTGGGTTTTTATTTTTACGTTGTTAATAAGACAAGGCGCGGTGTTGAGCTCCTATATTGAAGACGCAATGACGTAAAAATTTGAGCGGAAAGTGAAGAATGGTATAATACAAAAAAAAACTAATATAGATTTTTGTAACTGTAAGTAATATTATCTTCCATTATTTCAGTAATAAATAAAATTTATTTTATAACGTATTTAAAATTGTTATTGAATATTTTTACAGTTTGAATTTTGACTCTTATTTAATTATAATAATTTAAAACTTTAATAATGACTTAGGCTTAAAATAACGAAATATTTATTTAGATTCTGCAATTGTCTAACCATAAATAGTTTCCCATAAAGATGACGCCATTATAGCAACTTGTCTTGCTGAACATAATAGGTGTGGGTTTTAAATCCCACTTTATATTATTTTATACATACACCACCTCAGTTTTCTTAGATATATTTCAATAGCTTTTATATACGGCTTTGGTCCTGTGGCCAAATGGAAATAACTAAGAATTATGTATGACACATGACACATTCCAATTGCCCGAGGTAACTGATCGCAGGTAGGTACTGTAGGTTACATAGAAACATTTTTTTAACTTCTCCTGTAGCTTGCACGTAGTAAGGTACACAGACAGAACCTGGAAACCTAGTGTTAAGACACCTCGTTCCCATTAATCAGTCCCAAATAGTAGTAGTAGCGTAGTAAGACTATATTTTCTTAAGAGGAAGCAGATATTAGTGAGTATGAGGCCTTTGATCGAGTTAAATGTATAACAATGGAATTTAAACCTATCACATGCTATACAGTTTTTTGACGTAAATAACAGATCTGAAGTTGTATAGGTATGTTATTACAATATAAGCCAAAAATAGTCAATTTTTATGAATTGTAAATATATGAGACACATATATATTGAATACTGTCTATAAAAATTACACATTTTATAATTTTATAAATGTCAAAATCATTATGTTATCTAAAGATTACGTTATATATAATTTTAATAAAACGTAACAGAATACCTAGATCGATCATAATATATAGTGATTATTGCGTTTCCATCTCACGTAAGCTCACTACGCTAACTAATTTGAATGTTAAGTCTAAGCCAGGCGTCAATGACACAAATGAAAGTTCAAAAGCTCTACCAGTGACGTGGAAGCTTTTAAAGGTCGTTTGTAACTCTGTCTTTGATAATTGTGAAAGTAGGTACTAGATATATATATATATATATATATATATATATATATATATTATGCGCAGGCCAGTTGTGGCGCAGGGACACGTGTCAAGTGTGGCTGAAAACGCGACAAGTTCTGGGTCCGATTCCTACTCGAGGACATGAAATCTTTAATATTTACATTTCTTTGCTTTGATTTCGAAGAAAAGCACGCCACTCAACACGCAATGTCTCCAAAGTGTCTTTATTTGTAAAAATATATAAAATATTTAATTTTCTCGAGTTGAGTCCAATTGGAATCGAACCCACAATCTGTCGCGACTGGCCACGACTGGCCTCAAGATACATTATAATCTATTGTATATAGTAATCAATAGGTATATTGTAGTATGATGAATCTTTGTATATCATTTAAAATGTTATTAAAATTAAGCCTTTTAGGATTATAAACACTAGTGAAAATTTTGGTATAATGAAACTTTATACGTAAAACCAATATATTTAGAAGAATATCTTAGAAATAGCTACGTCATGTGCCGATTTACCTCGTACATTCCTAAAGGAAAGGTTGTGCTAACTTGCACTGTTGAATAAATAAGGAAAATCAAGAATTAATTGCATCTCCACAGGATAGATATACTAAAAGGATCGCAAATAGAATGATAGTACGGTTATTTAAAGGTTATTGTAGCTCAGGGGCACAAACATGCGACTGTTATCACGATGGTTGTTAGTTCGATTCCCTCGAAGGAATAAAATATTTTCATTTCTTCGTTCTGAAAACGAGACAAAAGGCAATGTCTAAAGAATTCGGCGAAAAATCTGAAACTAAAGTATCTTAATGAGGAACGGAGTATCTAACATTAGGTGCCTTTTTTTCCTTGCCTTTTTTTCTTTGGTTCCTTCAACCTACTCGGCTAGGTGCGGGACACAGTGTGAAGCTATTTAAAAATCTTTACCTTCAAAAAACCGGAAAGAGGACAAGAAGTGTATTGATACTAGGATCTCTCTGCCTATAGCTATAAATACCTACTCAATTTGCATACTTATTACCAAAGTTTACAACTAATTTTATCATTATTCAAATTTTAAACACATAATTATAGCTATATATACCCAATTTCGTAACCAAGACACTATTCATTTAAATTCTATTAAAAGGTAAGCTATATGGTTATAATTAAACAATATTACACCTGTACAAAGGTAAGCGATCAACCAGAAAGGCAGTAAGCAACCCGCGACCGGACGGGTCTGTCCTTGAAGGTCGCCCGTACCGGTTACATGGTTCGAAAACCATAAAAACCCACCATAAAACATAGAGCGACTCAATGGAGTAGAGTAATATTTCTAAAGAGCAAGCCTAATATTTCTTTGTTATATGACCTTTTTAGAAGAAATATAAAAATTTGAACGTAGCGGGATTTGAAGCCGCGTCTCTGGTAAACGGTTTGTCGTGCGTATTGTTTGTCAATATAAAAAAGTAAAAAAATAAAAGAATTCCCAGTTACATTAAAATTTAAAAGTAAAAAAAAATGTAATTTTGTTTTTTTATTCTTTATGTACAAATAATTAAAAAAACAGCAAAATTACATATTACAATTTCGACATACTTTTTTTTTCTATATATTTAATACATATTAAAAGAACTTATTAAAAGAGAAGACGAATTATTCCACTAGGTTCTCAGGTTCCCTCTGCATCCCCCCCTACTATGTGTGGGTTACAGCGTGATGTATAAAAAAAAAATTTATATAGTTCTGTATATATAATTCTGTATTTTGTAACATTACACTATATTTACAAATATGTATGTGTGAATTGGTTTTGCTATTATTCGCTAACAGCCGTTTTATGTGGCTGCCTTGTTCTTAGTATAGATTTTACATATTGCGACTAATCGATTATAAAATTTTATTACACGATAAAAATGTTACTTCAATATTTGATACAGATTTATATTAAACAACTTGTTTGCCGTTAATAAATTATATTCCAATGGCCATTTTTTTTATATATTATATATTTTTTAGCAAAATCACTTTCCTCTTATTTAAAAACAAAAAACCTAGGGTTAAGACACTTCGCGCTTTCCACTCGAAATCGAGATATTGCGTACTGAGTAGTGAAATCCAACGTTACACTATATCAGTCACTAAATATTTAAAATTCCAATATATTAAAACAACTAATTCTACTCATTGTTTCCTCTATTCTACGATTACTCTGTTCGAGTAAAAGTGCCAGTCTTCACTTTTTGCCCGAGCGTAGGCTAACAGCCGCGTTATACAGTACGGTCGACAAGTCTTGGCCGCTCTGAAGATATATTTTCGGAGCTTTTGCGCATTATTCACTCGAGAAGAAAATATTAAAAAATAATTAAAAAACTTAAAGAAGAATCTCGCAGAAGTCTGCAGTAGAATTTCAGGGCGGCCACAACTCGTCGGTCGCACTGTACGTTCCCGTAGTTTTAGTGGGCACGCCCTTGCCGCATCTTACCGAGTCGATCATAATTTATAATTTTAAATTATGAAACGTTAGATCTTCATAACGATACGTGAATTACTTTCGAGCTTTTTAGTTCGTTCGCAATTTTATGAGCGGAATTATAACTTTTTTTTGTTTTGTTTCGTGTTGAGACTAGAATTATTATAAGAATGTGCATATTATAATATGCAACAGGTTAAGATAAAGCATTTTTATATGCATATTTTTTTTAAGCAAGCGCCGTCACCCGCAATTTTGCTTGGTTGGACTGTAAGATGTAATATGGAAAATCCAATCGAATCCAATTTTTACACGTACCTCTAGTATTTTTAAAAACCATCTTCATCCTCAGTCACTCAGTAATGGAAGCATTTTATATGATATAATATATTTGTTATAACCCAAATTGTGTTAGTAGAATAAATCATCACTCTCGCTTTTTCTATCAGAATCAATCGTTTTACACACGCCTTTCTGGGCGCGCTTTTGTTTTTTCTCTCTACTATTGTTCTAATTACAATTAAAAGACAAAAAAATGTCTGTAATAACCACTTTTCTTAGTGTATACGGATACGTATACACTAAGAAAAGTATACGGATGTGTATACGGATGAGTTTTCTACCTAGAATATGTAACAAGCTTTTATTCATTATTAATTAATTGGTTTTAATAATTAGCAAAGTACTTGCATCAACGTACATACATCAAAAATATTTGCGATGCGAGATGTTTGTTTCATTTACACGCAAAAACTAATCAACTGATTTCGATGAAACTTTCCAGTTATACAACTTAAATATCAGGGTTACAATTTTTGTAAAGATTTTGTATACTTTGGCAATAATATAACAATGAGTTCAAACAGACGAAGCCGCGTTTCCGTTACTAGTCTTACATAAATAAGAATGAAATTTAAAAACAATGCATTTGATTTAAATAGCAAAGTTTATGAGACTACTATATTATAATTTTAAATATACTGTATGTATGTACGTGATCAGACAAAGATTACAAGTACTCGGGAATAATTATAGTTTATAAATACATAAATATATTATAGAAGTCTATTGTATACATATATTATTGAAAGTAGGATTTATTGAATATCTCTCTGTCTATTGTCCATTTTACCTGGAACTTCTCCATTTAGCTTCAGGTTAGGTCTGCTTTTCCAGTGTACATCTAAAGTAAGTCAGAATAGACAGGACTATACTTTAATATTAAAAAGCTGAGCAGTTCGTTTTGTTGAACACACTAACCTCAGGAACTATTTCGAAATTATATTTCTTTTATGTTGGAAAGTCCACATCATAAAAAGCTCTCAGTTTTTTCCACATGACCGTGGGGGCGAAGCCGCAAAGAACAGCTAGTTAAATGATATATTTAAATTAAACGAACAAATTTTAAACCAACATTTACTTACTAGGTATAATATTTTTTATACAATTCTTATTTTAACATTCTATCGTCGACCGACACAGGAAAGATGAGAATGCGATACAGGCAGGGTTATCTTTGCCGCGTCTACTTTTTTGACGGTAAAAACGTTTTATGGCGTGAATACTTTTTTATTTAGTCTTTTTTTATAATCTCGATGATATTTTTTTCCTATATCTTTATTCATGCTAGTTTTTATTATTGTCATTAAAATACTATTAAATTTTACTATTTTGATAGGACAATGCTTACATTTTATATAAACTAATTCATTTATTAACATTTTTGGAGCTTCGCACTGTATTTTGCAACTAGCACTTCAGAGGTAACCTAGTGTTTAAACACTCTTTTCGATAACCACTAGGGAGAATGTATTATTTTCATATTCCCGCTTTGTTAACAAGACACGGCGGGACGTTAAGTTCACCACTCAACACAAAGTCTCGAAAACCTGCCTACCATCCTATATCCAGGAGAGAGAAGCTGTAAACAAAATCTTCTGAATACAAAATGGACAACGGAATATCTTTTTTTATCTTCTACTTCTCTCTGTCTACCCTGCATGCCTTTAGGAATAACCGCATGAAGTAAAAATTCCGCTAATAGTAAATATTCCTTCCTTAGTGTAAAACATTTAATTATAAAACCAATTACTTCTAATGTCAAAGTATACATTAACTCCGACGTGGGTACGACCTTTCTTTCTAAAGGCCATTGTTTTGCGTAAAAAGAGGCAAATTATTATAGTTTTTTTGCGGAAAATGATGATTGGTCCGACGTTCCGTCTGTTAATTGATTGTTAAAAAGTTACTATAAGTGGTGCTTCTTAGTATTTGAAGCAGGGTAATCAATGAGCTGTGGAGAAAGAGTCGCAAGACAGAAATTAAAACAATAGCGATAAAAATAAGTGCGAGTCGGACTCGTCCTTTAAGGGTTCTGTACTAGTTTTAGAATTGTAGGTCAACACGTAGAACAACTTATAATAAATAAGTAAACAATAAATAATCCCACTCGTGGTATAGATTTTTCTTGTAACAAAGCGCAGCGATGAGTTTCGATGAGTATTTCAAAAATGGGACGGAAAGTAGAGAACGGAATATTTTAACACTAGATACCTCTTACATTATTTTTATTATTTTGAAATATTATTTACTGTAGTATCTCTTAACAGTAGATATGTATGTTCATTATCATCATTAAATAAGTTAATAAATAGCCATGACCTAAGAGTTATGGCCTCCGTCCTATATTAGACCGTCTAGCAATCTACTAGACGTTTATAAAGTAGAGAATATTCATCTTCCCTTAGTGAGAAATCACTCTATATTTTACGTTACTAGTTATAATAAATTTTTGTTTGCGCACTTAAAACTAAGATTTGTAGAAAAATTTGTTTATTGTGGTTATATTTTGGTAATATTTTATATTATATTTTTGGTTTTATTTTTTTAAAGACATAATAATTAAAAATATTTAAGTACATTGAAAATTTTGAAACTTATAAAAGTATTAACTTCGGGGAAGTCGAACCCGTTTCTCCTGGAACCCGTGTCTGGAAGTCCTCGTTTCCTGATATATATGTAAAACTTTTAATACGTTTCTGAATACTTTCCTTAATGTGTCACTTTACTTAATTATATATAATACAGTTATATATGTAATGTACTATGATAATATATGTTTTAAAAAACTAAGGAAAAGAAAAAGAAAAGAAAAGAAAGAAAAAAAAAATAAAAGATTGTCGGTAGGGGTCTCATCCAACCCCTCTAGTATAAGCTCTAGATATAAGTACAGTTTAAATCCCCAAAATTATCAGTCCCAAAATTAAGTACGCCACATTATAATAACTTTGACAAAATAAAAAAAGGCACGGGCAACTATGCGCCCGTGGATGTAGCTTTTAAAATAATAAAAAAAATGTGTCACTTTAGTAAATATTAAAATGTTCATATTGAAATTTCTGGCTTAATATTCTTTTCACAGGTTGGTTTTCAGCATGCGGCTGTCGAGGTGGAGCTCTTGCGACTGCTCGGGGTTCCATCGCCGCCCTACTTCGAAGTCGGGCCTTCGCCCTCGTGTCTCCACGTGCCATCTCAGCTTATCGAGCAAGGCCTGCTTCTGGTAATTTAATATATGTTTAAATAATTTATTTATTCTTCAAAATGTAATATTCTTTAAGATGTAATCTGTGCAGGGATTGTGGAAAGTGGGGAACGGAGTGTCTTATGATTAGGTTCCCTCTGTATACGGGATACAGATCGAAGCTGAATATAATTCATAATTCTTTATCTTAATTTAGTGAGTATGGAAATGGAAATTTTCTAAAATATGATAAGGTTCATATTTTCTTAAGTATTCCGTTTGAGTTTGTGACAGGACGAATGGGGTATTTGCTTGGCGGTAAACGTCGTACAAAGTACAATACAGTGCCGCCGTGACTTCGCAATGCGTCGTCACTGATGAATATGGATTTTAAAATATCTTCATAGCCGTACAAGTCATAAAATATGAAGAAATATATTATTAAAAACGAAATTAGAGGAAAACTTAAAGGTTCTCAGGTTCCCTGCTTCTGCCAGAAAGAAGACATTTTTCAAGTGTTGCTCCACACTACAAAAATATTTGAGAGACACGAGTTCAGATCCGAATCGCATAATTATTATTAGTTGCTAAAATATATTTCTATTGCATACCGTCGCTTGAAAAATCTGAACATTATACCCGACCTCATAAGATAATTTTTGACCAGACTTATAATGAATATGAACTTGGACGAATTGTCCAATTGTTAGAGAAACAAGCTGTTTTCATTATTTCTTTTTATATTCCTCTCTGGTGTTTCTTTATACTTGATACCATTATGACGCAGTAGAAAAATGTAACTATAAACGGAATGATTGTGGGTTCTATTCCCATTCGGAAATAATCATTACATTTAAATTATTTTCAATCCATGCTGGAGTTAGATATAATTAGTGGACTTAATGCTTAAAACATATGCTACTAGAATAATTTTAATTACAAACACCTACATAATATTCTAAGACATGCGTTTAATATTCAAGTGACTTCACAAACTGTTAGAGAAGCTTGAATTTAATCGAATGATAGCGAATGACAGGTTTATAGGTGGTTATTGATTACTACCGTTATCGTATTCAATTTATATCTTATATCTATATTGTGGTGTGGAGGAATTTCTTTAAGTGTATGATGATTATTGTTTCTTTGACTTTTGATGGTCAGAAGGGTAAATAAGATCTCTTACAAACGACAGAAAATGATATATTCGCTCATTTAATGGTTCAATGTTAACTTAATCAGAGTTTTTAAATATATTTTCTTTCAGCTTCACGCTGTATCCCGCACACAGCAGGTTAGGCGGAAGAAATACAGTGTTAAGACTCTCCTTTCCGCAGAATTCTGGATGCATTGCGTATTGAGTGACGAACCAAAGCAATGGAAATATAAATTTAAGTAAATATTTCGTTTCCTTGAGTGGAGATCGAATCTACAACCGTCGCGTTACACACCCTTGTGCCACTGTGCCACGACGGCCTAAAAGTTACTTAATTGGTATATTCCTTGTATGTTACAAAATAGAATATTTATATATATAACATAACATTTTTTTACCTATTTTATATATGTAATATATTTTATGTACAGAAAGTGGCCGAGTAGGCGCGCAGTACGAGCGTGCCGCAGCGCGACCGGGGACTCCCCTCCGGCTGGCCGGCGTCTTCGCTGACGGTAGCAAGGCGAAAGCACCAAAATACGCACAACTTATCGATCCACAAGGAAACGTAAGTAGATTTTATATTTTCTATTTAAAATAATGTTTTAATGTATAAACCTGGAAAATCATTTTTAAAAGACACGGAAGATAAATGAATTTCCAAACAAAACAGCGTTGACTATCGCTGTCCACTGTCTGGAAAACTTTGGAAGAGAAAAATATCTAAAGTACGTTTACGCAAGGCACAACAGCGCCTTGTTTCGTACATTGCATTTCAAATTCGGATTTAAACCTGCACTTGACACAGTATAATAAATTACTTGTCTACTTTTGGACATACAGACGTTACTAGCAGACTAACAATTTCGTGTATTCCATACTAAATAAACAACAAGTGAACAAGTTTGCTTCAAATAAAAAAAAAATCGTCGCGTTAAAAAATAGAAATTTCATTAATGTTACTCAATATTTTTTCTATATGGTATTATTTGGGTTGTGTTACATTTTATTTATTTTTTGTTATTATTTGAAAACTATCGAAGTGTAAATATTTTAAGCACCCTTAAATCTTAAAGAAAATAAAGCTTGCCAAAAATAAACGTCACTTTATCTTTTCTCTTTTATTATAATATAAATTCCTCGTTTCCCATATACCGCAAAAAACAACTTATCTAATTAATATTACTAAGATGTTAGTTAAGGCTATATCATAAATGTATGGAATTTTAAACATTATAATCTTTTACTCTCAACTTCGATGTATATACCGATTTGAATCAAATTGGCTTCTCTAGCGCGAATCTTTTATGTACGACGTAATAGCCTTCCACACCGTGCCTCGTAATTTACCATATTATACTAAAGAAGATTTACTTAATAGTCATTGTTGGGACGAAGCCGCGGGCGGGCACGGATAAAATAAGAATATTACAAATGCTTATATATTGCAGTATATATATACATTTTTTGTTTTAATAAAAGATACTTTATGTATATTCTATGTGCAGATTACTTTTTTTTGTACTAGCTTCTAAAAGAAGTTATATAGCACCCTACATATATGGGATTTCGTCACTTAATATACTGTCTTGATTAAAGTTTTCTTTAGATTCTCCTGGCAACCTAGGAATCTAGTGCTAAGACTCTGTTTATCATTAAGGTACTTCCCTTTCTCACTTTCCGCCGATTATTGGAGGCATTGCTTGTTGAGTAGCGGAGTTTAACACCGTGCTTTACTTCCGCGTTGTTAGATTGAGGAAATTTAAATATAAAAAATTTATTTGCAGTAAAAAATTGCAAAATTGGTAAATAGTGAATAAAAAAATATATATCAACAATTTTGGGCGCAGTGGAACAGCGTCTGTCTTTTAGCTTTTTAAACTGTTGGTTCAATTCTCATCAATTTGAACTCATAACCATCGCGTGCCTCATATATACAGTTAAAATATGGCTGCAAGTTGTCATTTTTCTACAAATAAACAATTCAAAGAAGATCTAGTGCAAGCAAATCCGCAGGAGGTATAATAATAAAGAATTTTTACTCCTACGTTATTGCTAGGACATGTCTGCCCACGGGCCATCAGAAATATAATATACCTAAGTGACATGTTCCTTAGTAAAGTTGGCAATAATAAAATGTAATATCTTATAACAAAAAGTTTAAAATTCATAATGATTATATAAAGTTTATTTGATCGTATTTTAGTAAGACAGAGTACGGTGTTCGGTTCTGCCGCCTATCATCACATAATGTTTGGTGATTGGGGAACGGAGTGTCTTAATTCTAGGTTGGTTAGGTGCTTACGTAAAGCTATAGAATAATTAAAATAATAAATCAATCTTTACCTTCTCAGCAAGGAAGAGGAACGATTTAATACTTTTTTAAAAACGTATATAAATTTCGAGCGTAGCTGGATTAGAACCCACGCTACTGGAACGATTTCCAAATCACGTTACATTCCAATTTTTATACATTTAGAAAAAATGTATTAAAAAAATATAGAATAATATTTTACAAATATAAAAATAGGCTTATTAATTTACTTTTCCATATAAAATATATAAACCATAGGGTTTAAATTTATTACAAAACTGCAATAGTTGACTCGAAGCAAATAAAAGTAACAAATGCGTTTCTATCAAGTATAAACAGCGCATGCCGTACTTTATTACTGAACCAATATCGATTAATCAAGAACATCACGAACGTCGAACAATGCAAAGCGAAAAAATAGATTCCTTGCTAACATCAGCTTAAGATTAGTAACATACTAGTCAAGAGTGTATTTTTTTTTATTTAGGATATACGAGGGTAGGCAGAAAGAATATAGTGTTAAGACTTCTCCGTTCTTCACTTCCCGCCCGTTGCTTCACTTATAAGGGTATTAGATCTAAATTAATTGCTTTGAGTAACTGGGCCAAAAAAAAATGACATTAGAAAAGCAGATTCACAGTTTTTTCCGCTTAGCAAGGAAAACTACAGCAAATCCTCTTCTTTCTCAACTTTCCGCCAAACTTTCGAGACATTGGGTGTTGATTGACGGAACTTAACTTCCTTCTTCTTGCACCAAAGCGAGAAAATGAAAAGTCGCGAGTTATTTCAGTTTTTTTCTTACTTATTATAAGTATATTTACAGCTCATACTTAACAAAACAAAATATATAAGAAAACTACATTAACTCTATTGAACACTTTATTTAAATTGAACTATAAAATAAATATATAGGCAAAACGGCCATTTCGTAATGTTACACTATATACGAGTACTATTATATTGTTTTGTAAGGGCTTCATTATAAAATCGCAATTCTCTCTTTGCAACAAAATTAAAAAGAAATACGTCCTTACACTCGAAAGAACATTAAGTACTTTTGTGTCTATTTTCCGTCGACAACCCATAGTAAGGCACAGCAGGACCTCGACAGTATATATCTAGCCAACTTAACTATAAGTCCATTCATTCAAATGTAACCCTTATTTCGTTTGCAATAGAGTGTTTGTAACACGCAAAATGAAGTAAAGAATTCGTGTCTATACAAAGTTTTTGTAACAATTGGTTGTAGTGAAATGGACTTTATGCTATTGAATTAAATGTGTATATGGACGCAAAGGATTTCCTTTTGTGTATTCTGAGGGCAGTGCCCTCGGTGAACCGTGTTGCTAGGACGACTGAATAGGGCTGTCACGATTTTATTTTTTATTTTATTATTTTTTTGCTAAGAAAATAAAGGCTTAGGTTAGGTAACTATTGGACTCGAGGACTCTATGACCAGTTTGTTAATTTTTTATACTATAAACTTATTTATTTAAGTGTAACCTTTTTATTTATATAGTAATACAGATTTGTTTAAATTTGTTTTATCAAAAAGCATTGTAATCACACATAATAAAAATATTTTTAAATTATGTTAAATAAAATATGAAAATACTGTTTTTATTTCAAAACATTTCTATTATATAAAATAGTCTATTAAAGTAACTATTTAAGTCAATGCTTTGTAAAGCTTGTCACTTGTCAGGTCGACCCATGTTCTAACGATTGATTTTTTTATAGTTACCTACTTGTTAATGTAAATAGGGAATATAGATTATATTATCACTATATTTAAATAAGTAAACAATTAGTTATGTTTTATTTAATGTTATAAAATGGAATTCAATAACACTTACTTCTTTCAGCATAACCTACCACAAAAACTCTTATTTTTAAATGAACAAAATGAGTTACGGGTTCGATTCCCACTTGCGGAAACAAAATATTTAACATTTTAATTTCTTTGCTCAAGTCTGTGTCGATCCAAACCGCGGCGTTGAATTTCGCCACTCAACACGTAATGTCTCCAGAATTCGACGAAAAGTGGGACACGGAGTGACTCAACTCTAAACTCCTTCTGTCTACAGAAAGCGAGCGAGATGTCTACATAAAACTAAAAAAACATAGGTAGTATAAAAAGAGGCCGTCGAGGTGCAAGAACACAGTGTGTGACTGTAAGTGGTAATAGTTTCGATTTACACTCAAATGATTGTACTTTCATTGCCTTTCTCTGCTAACAAGATGAAAGGAAGCAATTAAAGTTTTAAAGTTAAGTTTTAAATAATATTTATTTTCATCACCACAGCCCGCCCCTGGCATAGGTGGTACAAGTGATGCGCTCGACATTTCGTTTCTGGTGTAATGGGCTTAATTATATAAGTACTAGAGACTATTACGAATAATACGAGCACAATACGAAAGAAATGATGCGTTATAAAGAAATTAGACGAGTTATGATAATATGTAAGTGTTTGAAATACTTTATATACTCGTACTTAGTAAGTACTATTTATTTTTGGATTTGTATAGAGTGCTATACAACATTCAATCTTAAATATGTCGAGGTAGTCGTCGTCTACACTTGGTTTGCGTGGAAATGTTCTATATAGATATGCATATTTTATATAGCTTGGCGCTATATTCCGTAGATACCAGGGTGGGCATAGGACACCTGGGGACCTAGGTTAAGGCACTCCTTTCCCCACATTCCGCCGAATTCTGGAGGTCTTCACGCTTCGCCTCGATTCTAAAAGGACGATTAAAATTCACAAATATTAGCGTAGCGTATTAAATATTAGTGTAGCGGTTATCACATCTGCCTGACACGCAGAAGGCCCCCGGTTCGATGCCGGACGGAAACAATGTTTTGCCCCGCAGGGGGCGCCCTTGCGTCGTCGGCACTCCTTCAGGCAGCCAGACAGTGCCTGCATATTTTCAGGGACAGAGTACCCTCTTCCCTACCCACCCGGTGTCGCTGTAAAAGCCAATAGGGCTAACAGCATTAACCTCATAACCGAAAAAAAAATCACAAATATTTTAATTATTATCCATGTAATTTAAATTAGCTATAATTTCAATATATCAGTATTAACCTATATAGTTATATACGATTTCTTTAGTAAGTGTAATAATTACGAACGAACATATGAAATTCTAGAATACAAAAAACTTAAGTAGTGTAGGAAGCCGATACTTATAAATCGACGAATAAAACAAAATTATCAACTTAAAAATAATATTAATATGGTACCTAGGTACTACCGGTATTTCTTAGCCGTGTAATGACAATAGACTGAGAACTCAGAACCCCCAGACCTAAGTCATTTTAGCAAAGCTGAAATTTTGAGGATTAATAGTCTAATATGTAGTTAAGACTGTATGCATACTACCTAACTTGAAAGTGGGAACCTTTAAAAATAATTTGTGAAAGTGTTCCAAATTATTTTCAATACTATGCTTAGCAAATGTTTTATTTAATTAAAATGATTTAATTTCATCATTATAATATTTAAAACATATTTTTTATCATTTACCCTGGTAAAGATATATATTATAAAATATAATTAAGTAAAATTAGTTCTTCTTTATCTAGTGATGTAGTCTAGGTCTAAACATTTATCAGCGTACCGCCGCGAGCTATTCTCAAAGCGCACGACTCTAAGACGAACAGCAAGAAATGGTAATGGGATCCGTAAGTGACTCGTTGTCATGAATTAGCTTTCTTGTTACAATCTGCATGTTGTTTGTATGTAAATTTGCCTCTCAGCCATATTTTTTTTCTGTTGTTAATATAATTATGTATCTATATAAAATATGGGCGTGCCCATTGAGAGCAGTCGTGACGCAGGGGAGAAGCTTGTGATAGTAAACTTGACAGGTCGTAGGTTCTATTCGACACTTGAGGAAATGAAAATGTAATAAATATTTAATATTTCTAACTGCAGCGGTGAGTTCCACCACTCAACACGTACTGCCTCAGAAATCAGCAGAAAGTGAGGAAAGAAAGTGTCTAAATGGGAACAGAATGTCTTGACACTAGCTTAAGTAAATATAAATATATTTAATTATTGATTAGTGATGCTATGATATATATAAAAGTGTAAGCTACGCGGCGCAAAAACGCTGTAATACCCGTATTTATAAACTGCTCTCAATTCTGAGATCGCTTACAAGATCAATCAAACGTTCCTTGAAAAATCCTCTCGATTTTTGGATATTTCAACGGAAACGGAAAAAGATTTTTTGGTATATAGTAGCTATACAAATAATAGTAAAAATTTCATAAACCTGTACATAGTAATATAATGTATTAGTAACCCCATTAGAAAATGACGACCGTCACCATTTGACCGTTGAGTGGTAATTTTTGAAACGGTAAGTGAGCACACTTTCATCTGCTAATGTCTTGATTGCGGACAAAAAAACTTGCGGTCAATTATGTAATTTCGCTGTTTGTTATTTTTCTATCATAAAAGATTTTGTCGCTATTTTAGTGTTATTTCAGAAATTCGAAGTGGTTGTTATATTTTTCTCCTGACTTTAAAATTTAACTAAGTACCTACTAACCTCACCCGCATACTTTATAATGTTTCTATAAGAAATTTTAAAAAAAGATGATATCACACGAGTTGGCGTTTCTATAGAAACTAATATTCTTCGAACCAAGTGTACTAAGAACATTTTTAAAATGGACTACCTGGTGCATCCTAAAATGAAATTCATTTTAACGTAGACCCAAAAAGATCTATACTTACATTATAATTAGGATGTTCTGAGAAGTTCTTATAACTTGGAGCAGGCAGACGATCCCTTGACCCTTCAATCTGTACCTAAATGACCTTACAAGGGCGTTAAGGGACAAAGTCATTTTATAGCTAAAAAGGTGAAAACTCGTGAATGTCTCTAAAAAATTAATAAAGGCAGTAATTAGCATGTATTATTTTTTTGTGTGTTTGTGTTTTTACCAAAATAGATAAATAAAAAAATTATTAATTCTCCGAGTCGGAATCGAACCCACAATCGTCGTCTTTACAATAAGGCGCTGTGTATCGAAGTCCTTCATTTTATCAATAAGAATATTTCTAATTCGTACCAGTTTTTAAGTAACTTGGTTTGATTGAACCTTACGTCGTTTAATTTGATAATATTAGATAAGATTATATTTATACATATATGTCGAAAGTTGTTAGATATATAATCTTTTAGTTCTTTCGAAAACTATGAAATATATTTTATTAATTAAACCATCATGGCGCAGTTGTGTTATGCTTGACTGGACACGATAATTGCCAATTCTAATCACACTCAAATATTTTTTTTAATTTTATCTAGCTTTTGCCTGCGGCTTCGTCCGCGTGGTAAAATGGAAACAAGTAAGGATATGACAGTTGACTCACATTCTCAGTGTTTAGGGTAACTCAGACCAGCCGAGATGTAATATGACTTATACGAGAAGTAAATTTGAACCAGCTATTCCTGGGGTTATCACGCTCAACCAAACAAACTCTTTTTTGCCTTATTATATTAATATCAGTACACACATGTTTTGTTATAAACTTACCAATATGGCGTTGTGAAACAGCTCACTCTGGACATTGAATATCTTTATTTCTACGCTCTTATATTCAGCGGAAAACGGAATATTTTGACACTAGGTGCTTTACTAACTGCTACGTGTGGAATAAAGTATTAAACTAAAAAATATAATTATTTTTATTATAATACATATAGTTCATGTGATAGTAAAGATAATACAACAATTGTAACGTAATAATATTTATCTTATAATTTTTAACTTAACCGTCGTTTAAACGCTAGCTACAATGTTAGTGCGCAAATTATTAAGACATTTAAGAACAAATTGCTTAATAGTCCCCGTGTAATTACCTATACTGCCTCTTTAATTGTAGAGTAGAAGATGGTAGGGCTATTCTCTTTTTATTGTTTGTACCTTTATCTTTTATTTTATGTTCTATTGCTAACTCTCTTTTACGATCTTAAGTGGTTTTATTGTTTCTATATAAAAAATATATTATTAAGGAATTATACCTCACTGTAGTATTTTTAGGGCATCGTCGGGAAAATATCAAAATTTTCCTACACAAGCTATAGATTGCGATTTGAAAAATGGAGTGGGTAAAGGAATATCACCAAAGCCAGACATATGCATAGCTCCCTAATAGGACGCCAGGTAGAATTATTTATTCAGATTCAAATAGTTCATGAAATGCAATGTTTAATACATTGTATGTATGTAGAATGCACATGGCTGAAATTATAAATAATTAATTAACTGCAAAGCTTTAATAATGTATCGCTTGTCCTGATCTAGTATTGGGTCCCTTATAAAATATTAGGGCAGGTTCTTTGATTTTCTTTTATTCGTATATTTAAATCAATATTCTGGTCATTATTTTTTTTTTTAGTCTTTTAGAAAACGTATAAAATCCCCATATGTTTAAATTCTTATACGTTTTTAACCTACTTTCAAAAAAAGAGGTTCTCGTTTTGTTGGAATCTTTTTTCTAAATAAAGTATCTTTGTTTCCTAAATGTGGAATAACACTAGACCACGGCATATCCTGAATTTGGGTAAAAAGTGGAGAGCGGATAGTTTTCCTTATACCGGCTGTATACGGAATACGGTGTAAACCAAAAAAAAATAAAAAAAACTATCCAAAATCTGAGGAACTCTACATTTAGGACTCGTCTCTACCACCTAACTAATACTTAGAAACGTTATAGCTTACGAGAAACGAAGCGCACAATGCACGAACAATATTTAAAATAACAATTTTCAACTTAATTATTATAATAATGAGGCATAAAATAAAACAAAGGGTAATTTATATTCTGCGACAGTTTTTACAGTCACGCTTCGGCCACGGTCAGTTTTATGTATTTGAAAATCATACCACGAACACATTTACTAAGACAAAATTGTCTTTTCAAATTCCTTTTGCCAATCAAAATTAGTTCTTATTGTAATGAAATAAAAGCTACAGCTAATTTTTTCGTTAGTAAATAGTCTTTTTGTGTTTTGCCTTTGACCGAAATCCTAATGCAGTAAGTTTAAATGAGTGGGTGTAAATACGACTTTATTCTAAAGGAATAAAAATTATGGTGGTTTTAAGTATTGAAAGTAGCCGCAGCTGAGTGTTCTATTTTAAACCATATTTGGGTGAACTGTGACATATAACTTTTATTGCTGGTCCGTTAGATACACTATATTTTAAAAATACCAACCAAATCTGGATATATAATAATTTCTAC
Organism: Heliconius nattereri; assembly: GCA_013403645.1. Taxonomy (NCBI): domain Eukaryota; kingdom Metazoa; phylum Arthropoda; class Insecta; order Lepidoptera; family Nymphalidae; genus Heliconius; species Heliconius nattereri. Next base: position 1,991,560 of record JAAIXI010000221.1, read on the forward strand.
AAGTAGAAATCGAACTGACCACTGCCATTTACAGTCATATGCTGTCTCTCTGTTATATCAAAGTCATATATATAGATACCAGGAAAATATCTGAATAAATATATACAGATATTTTTTTCTGGTGACTTATCAAATATTTTTACTAGGCCTACTGTATGTCTACTTTTTTAAAAATATAATTTATTTTAGGTTTTGTACAATTTTAAATTATTTAGTTTTTTTTTATGTTGACATGAAACGTCTCCTCAAACAATATTTAATCTATATATGATTGACATAAAATAGACAAAATTTTTACAACGACATTGTAAAATGGAGCCCAATGAGTTAAAGCCATATAAATGGCTATACGAAGCTACAATATACAACAAAAAAGAGGAGAAAATACCCGTCCAGTGGCTTGAAGAAAAAGCTGACGTTATAATACTTCTTTTCAACGCTTATAATGTTGATAAAAATGGTATTATTGAAAAATTCTACGAAATATATGAAGATGCTAAATTTCTGAACTTCCCCATAGAAGTGATTTATATACCCATGGACGATACTGAAGACGACAGTGTCAAAGCTTACGAAAATCAAGCTAATTGGTTCAAAATAAAATTTAACGATCCCCTAGTAACGATACTTAAATATATGTATTCTGTTACCAGCATACCACATTTGTTGGTGATCAAAATCGATGGTACAATAGTTTCAAGCCATGGTATACTTGATTTGGAACAATATGGGAAAAATGCTATTATAACGTGGACGTCCAAAACCGCCTCTGCAATGAAACCTCGCAAATTGAGTAAGGAGTTCATATTTTATGGAGAGAAATGGAATTATATGAATAATATGAAACCAGGCAAGGGTAGCTATCAGAAAAAATATAAGAAGGACACTGGCGCCGCCAAACACAGTAAATCAGATTAAAATTATCTTAAAATCAAAAATAAAACATGTATTAAAAAAAATACTTAGTTATGTTTAACTTATGTTAGAACTACCAATAAATAATCTGAAAACATTATAAAAAATTTAATATTACAGTAATCGAGTTTACTGTCTTCTTTCAGAACCTAAATGCATTTTTTTAAAGAAATGTTTCTTTTCAAACATTCGCAGTTAAGTTCTTATATGATTGAACACTGAGTATAAGACTTAGTGTTCAATCACTTAAGAGCGACACTATTTAAAGAACATGCCTCATTAACGGATCGTCACAATATTTGACAAGTAATCGCTAAGTAGGCGTGAAGATAAAACTGTTTTGCATGCAAGCTCAACTTTTTATAGCTTTTTTACAACACTAGGGTTGTTACTTGTAAGTTTATTTTTGTAAGAACTTGAACGAACGAAGAACTTTAATTATTTTAATTTCTATTTAATTACTGGGCCAGAAAAGGCCTCCGTTATATTTTTTTAGGTTTTACAATTCTGACATTACACTTACTATAAAGTACTTTTATGAAAATAAAAACAGAGTTATACTTTCCAGTTGACTTTTTTTTATAATTATTTGATTTATCATAACTTTGTTAAGACAACTCAAACTCCGGTGTTCACCAAAATTCTGGCTATTGCATGCTGATCATAATATGATCAAACCCACAAGCAACGCGTCACACAATTATTGTCTTGCTAGTACACTTTAATTAATATTAATAGTAAATAAATATTTGAGAGAAATGCTATAAACTTGTTTGCTCGTAATAAAAGAACCACTAATATATGATAAGTATAACTAATGTGATAAATAGGCGTGAAGATTTTATAGTTTTGCATATACAAGTTCGACTTTTTAACAACTGTTTGCAATATTATCGTGAATAGGGTTGGCAATTATTATCATATGTTTCATGAATACATTCATAATTACTATTTATTTTCTTTGTTTAATTTAATAGCTAATAATAATAAATAATATTTAATTAAAAGCAATATCTCAGTTAAATTAAAGGAATAAACTAAATTTAAAAAATATAATTTCAAAATGACAACCCTACGTGGTGTGATTAAATAACTTGTATTCGCATCAGATAAGAGTTACAACACTACAGTATTTGGGTTATATCAAACAAGTTACAAGTGCTGCGATGCTTTGTGAAATAGATTATGAGATAGATTCGTTGAAATTCAGTATAGTATACAAAGATAAGAAAATAATAGGTGTCTGCTGAACTTTAATATATTCTGTATAATAATTTCAAAATTGAAACTAGTTCTAATGATTAATAGCATTGTGTTAATCAATTATTAATTATTGTCGATTTGTGAATGCTGCGTATGCCTAGTAGTTACCTAATAATATTTTAGATATTGGATATGGGTTGTTAAAAAAGTTGGGCACTCTTTAAATTTGTACTATTTTTAAAATGTACTAATTGTAGCTCGCAACTTCCTATGCAATGACTACGAAACGTAAAATCTAGTTTTTTACCGTTTCCCGAAGGAATTTCGAGAAAACACACCCCATGGAGTGTTATTTATATTTTCGTTAAGTTCCAGCGTTCTACGCCGCGGATTTTCTGCTAAGCCTGAGCATTTAATGAGTAACGGATAAGGTATACCTAAAGATTTTATTTGTTATCCCTTTTTTATCAAATATATAAAGACATCCACATTTTATTTATATGATGGCACAATTAGGACGTAATTATGATTCCATTCCGTTGCTTTCCGGTCCTTCTTAGTACAACTGTATTTCGAGTAGGCGCGGCGGTAGCTTTTTTAAGAATTGACAACAATCAACGCCGGCTCTTGTATTAAATTAGCAAAGTAAAAATTTTATATACATATCATGTATATGTTATAGGTGTTTAAGTGTAGTTTACTTTTTTATTTAATTTTTTTTTTCCGTTTTCTGGAGAAAGGAAACGCGGTGTTGTGTTCCACTTGGCACGCAATATCTCGAATCCAGGCGGAAAGCCTAGAAAAGACTGTCTCTTCTCTACAGTAAGGAGACCAAATCCCTTTTTCATTTTTGTATTTTTTTCAAAAGTTCACGTATTGAGTGGCGGAACTCAACGCTGCGCTTTGATCAGAGCTGGGAAAATTTAAATGATTTTTAAATGTTAATATTTCGTTTATATATTTCTTATTATCTCCATTTTGCTACGTTAAGTATAAGATTAATCGGTGGTCGTAGCGTCGCTCGCGGTGAGACGTGTCGTAGGCTGATTACACACTGATAACGTAATGGTTACATATTTCATGTTGATATCAAAATGTTATGTTTTCTATAAATATTATTTATCTTTTATTTGGATTCACTTTTCTCTATTATATATCTACAGGAACACGAGAGTGACTGTAAACGCTACATGTGTGTGTTGTTGTATATATATATATATAAAATTTTCACTTCTTCGCTCTAGTGTCGAGGCAAAGTGCGGAGTAGATAGAGTTCCGCCACTCAACACAATATCTCGAGAATTCGGCGGAAGGTAGGGAATGATAGAATGTTAATGGGCATGGAGTGTCTTAACGCTAGGTTCACAAGTTCCCTTCCAGCGTGAAGCTAAAAAAACTACGTAAGCTGTGTAACTACTTGGACAAGTTTTTCTAGAAATCTTAAAATTAAAAGCACTACCGCCAAATACACCAAAATCTGCATATTATACTCGTAGACGAAAGCAATTAGTTACTCTAGCAGAAGATTAGATTCATCAAAAAGAAATCATATTGAAATATATATGTTTGTTTCTTTGTAAAATTTAAAATCACGGACGTTAACTTTACGGGCCCGTTACTGGTTCCTTTTTGATCTTTTTGTGATTTGCTATTATCTGTTTATTATTTTGCTATTGTGCGAAGTACCTACAGTAGAGCGGCTCAATTTTAGGTTGGTTTTTATCAACTTTCCATATACTTGTCCATTTTTCTCCGTCCGTGCACCAGCCATAGATGGTGCTTTATCAAGTATTTTAGTGTACATCGTATATAAAACAATCTGAGTGACATTCATATTATAATAACTATCTTTATACTCCAAATCAATTTCCACCATAGCTATTAAAACTTATGATGTTGAATATATTAAGAGTACTAACAGCAAGGAAATACAAGTACATTGTATTGTAAGCATACTTTGACAATGGCGGCCATGTTGGAATGCCGTAACGCGTGACGTTGAATGTGTTGTAGTGAATGGCCCGCCTTATATTTATGTCCCTTGTACACGTGAATCTGAAATAATTATAAATGGGATTTAATTAAATATATTCACGCACTATCCTGCATAAAGCAGGGTAAGAAAGAATTGAGTTTCAAGATCTTAATATTTTTGTTTCCTCGGCTTGACTAAAGCTTGATGTTAACTTTTATCGGACAGAATTATTACATTGTTGTTGAAAAATATTTGATAATGCATTTATATCTGCTAAAGCAAATTAAAAATAAATAATAACTTAATTATTAATTTTTATTAAATAAAAAAATTCAAATTTCAGGAATTCTTCGTCCCAATCAACACTAAGGGCGAAATGTACGAAGTGTGTCCTGAGGAGCTGTCACCGGTGGAGTGGGAAGAGGCTGCACCTTCAGCTACTGTGCCACCTGAAATATCCTCGCGAGCTCATCGTCTCCCCCATCTCTTGAGTTTATGGAGGCTTCCCACACGAGTGAGACTGCTGGCAGGCACAGTTCCTATTGAAATGGCGCATGATGTTGGAGGTGAGATCTTTTCGCTTATTGAGAACAATTTAAAATTTTTGTATATAATGTAGAAAAACAAGAAATATATACAAAGAAATAAATGATAAATTTTAGACCGAAAAATATTTTTTAGAAAACGTATAAAATTTTGAACGTAGTGGGATTGGAACCCGCGCCTTATGGTTGGTTTTCGAAAAAACGTGCCAATACAAAAATAGCAATTAACAATGTTAGATTCTATGTAACTACTTCAAAAAATGTAATATTGTAATAATGCCTATTTTAATTAATTTTTACATAGGTATCTTTGAATTAAACGGTCGTGATTGAATATCTAACGATTAATCTTTTCCTTTACTGATAGTGGCCTTTGAGAAGTAATCTCATATATTTTTTGCACTGTAGTAACAAAACTCTATGATATCATAATTGTAGTTCGTAATTTACCGATACGGACGATAAAATATCGATAATAATCTTTATTGCTTGCACTTCGTTGAGATGATCCTATAAATAAACTTGCATTACTAGAGCCACAGACCCGTCTGACTCGTTTTATTTGTTAATTTAAGGCTTTTGTCATGGCCGTGCACTCAAATAAATCATCATTCTTATATAAACTCTGCAACAATAAATACACATCAATTGTGACATGGTACATGTTCTTGAATAAACGTTTGTTCAATTTATTCGCAGAGGACCTTTTGCTGCGAGCGGCGATCACTGAACCTGTGCTAGTGATGTGCACTCTCCCGGAGTATAATTCCTCGCCGTCCAGTCCGAGCAAGCAAATGGATCCAAGATACCATGCAAAGGAATCTCTACAACTTCTTCCATTGAACAGCAATATAAAAATTCGAAGAACTCAACTCGGATTTGAAAGTGAAAAACGGATGTTCCTCTCTGCGCGCCTTCAAAAAGCACTAACCTTCTGTCAACTGAATGTTGACAACTGGATCAGGCAGATCTCTTATGCAAATTCGACTGTCGTTAGCAAAGCGAAGACAGTTGAAGACCTCATCAAAGAAGACCACGAACCAGTGAAATTTGAAAAAGAAAAGAAGTTTACTCTGCAAGGGCTAAAAATAGACACATCTAGGCTTTTCGGGAAAAGTGACAAAGTATTAAAAGATATACCAGATGAAACAGAAGGTTCAATCATATTTTTAAGTAAAAATGAACTCGAGCATATGAACTATGATGTATACAGCGATGACGAAGGTAAAGATGATAAGAGTGAGGAAAAAATTGAATCAGAACAATTTGCCAACGATAAAATGCATGTGTTCAGAGAAGATGATGGACCCAAGAAAACTAAATGGTTCAAGAATCTTAAATTATTAAAAAGTACGGAAAAATTAAACGGCAAAATTACAGCTATTGAAAATAGTGAAAAGTATAAGGATGTTAAAGATCCGTTTGATCCATTAGGGGAAAAACATAGTTCAATAGAACGCTATCAAGATATGGCTAAATTAATTGAAGACAGATTTGGCGTTTTAAGAAAAACTGATGGAACAGCAGAGAAAAGCCATTCATACAAAAGTCTAACGACTTCGTCTTCTGATATGGGTACCAGTCAATGTAGTTCTAATCACAAGAAACCAGTTCTTACTAAATCAGTATCAGTGCAAACAGGTATGCCTGACAGCTCTTACACAGAAGAAGAAGACAGTGGCATAAATATGAAACATGGCAGAAAAAATCTAAGTGTTGATCAAATTAACTATTGCGGCTCAATGGAAAGTGACTCGAGTTCTGGTAGAAAATTAAAATCTCTTGACGAAAATATGTTAAAAAAATCATCAGCTAGTAAATCTTCATCTAATCTGGAGCGAAGGCAAAGAATACAACCAGATTTAATACCAGAAAAAGCAATGGTAAAATCAGAATCATACAATCAAATCCAAAGCTGCGAAGATATTAATATGTTCGGAGCCGGATCTTTATACAACGACAGTGATTTTGAAATTAATTATAAACAGCACTCTTTCATTACCGAAAAACTATGTTCAGAATTCCACGTTAAAACGAAAAGAGTGCTTAGCAAATCTACTTCCAATTTATTACATCCTAAAAAATCTAATGAACGAAAAGAATCAAGTAATAGTAATAGCATGCCGACAAAAACTGAGCGTTCCAACGATAGTGAAAAGTTGGTAAACTTTAGAAAAAAAATTGACAAGCCAAGAGCTCCTACACCCAAATCAGAGTTAGATGATGGAGTCGCTGTTGACATATCTGAAGAACCACAGGTGCAGAAAAAGCTTAGGCGATCTATATCCTCCATTCAAAAACGAAAGTTACCTGTGATCGAAGATTTGCCATATGGTCAAGTGGCCGATGCGGTGCACATAGAAGAGGAGATAATAGATTCAGATTCCAGTACAGATAATATTTATGCTGAAATATGCGCTCCCACCACTAAACCCAGTGAAGAAGAAACCTATGATTACAATGTTGATGTATTAGCAACAGATCCTGTGATATGCAATGTTAAGAAAGAAGTGAACGATCGTAACGATGAAAGGGCGAAACAAATGAATAGTAGCAAAGATAATCCTTTTAGACACATAGAAGTAGTAGTAATAGAGAGGTGTGAAGCCGAATTAGAAAATACCAGCGTCATGTCGAGTGAGTTGGATGAAACAGAAAGCAAAAATGACGTCTCCATCATAGGTTCTTGGGAACGTGATAATAGTAAAAGTGAACCAAAAATCCACGCTATTAGATTAGAAATAACCAGTAATATAGAAGACTATCCTGTTGACAATCAAAATTTAGACAGCGAGGTTCATCTCAGTAAAGATAATTCATTAAGTTTTAGTAATAGTATACATTTGAATGGTACATATCCCAACGAGGCCATCTACGATACTTTAAAGTAGGTTAATTGTATATTAATATATTGTCTACAACAGAAACAATGAACGGCGGAGCCACATCTTATCAGTTCGATTATTTTTTAAATGAAAATATTTATCGATCCATTGATGTTTAAGTTGATATTTAAAAACATTTTAAAATAATTCAGCGTTACCCGTAGATATTCAAAAATGATGTTTTGAACATGCAATTATATAAAGAAATATGTTATAACAATTTGTATATTCCTCTAGAATTGCTTTATTAGTTTTTGCCTAGTTTTTTAGATACACCGTTCGTTCACATAAATAATGTGTCATATTATAATCTTACATTTGTAAAAAAGAGGCTGATCACATCCATTGTTTGTATGTCTCTTAATTTTTTTATTGATATTGATTTATTGAATCTCCTACACGTTAGTAAAATTTACAATTTATTTATAAATATAAATTCTAGCACCTGCACCAAACCTTATATATTGTTTTGCATAATTTTTAATAGTATACTTATATATAACAAATGTTTTATGTTTATTCAAAAAATATATTAAAAATACATAAAAGAAATCTTAAGTCAGTACATATTTTTTTGCAATATTTTATATTATAAATCGGTGCTATTGTAGGTGCTCAGTGTTACGGTAATTTAAATTTATATAGCCTTATTTCACTTTTAAAACAAGCCCTTAACATATACAAGACAATATTTCTACAATAAAAAATATTATTTGAAAATGTTATCTACCTTTATCTATCTTATATTTATATGCTGTATCATTAGTGATTGTATTAGTATAACAATTGGTGTTTAATAAAAAAAATGGATTTACATAAATAAATAAAATATAAATATATATATTTATATCTGTATAAATGACTGTAATGGGCTATAACTATTTAAGTATCACATATCACATGACAATTATTATAATTATATTTGTAAATTGTGTGTACCATATAGTTCGATATATTGTGTATTATAAATATTGATTTAAGTTTGTCGCTCTCGAAAACGAAATGTAATAAATTGTTGTTTTAGAGCTTTCAACGAATAAAACAATTATAAAAAAATATAAAAATTTTCGTCTATTAACTCAGATAACTTAGATATCCTTAGATTCAAATGTATGTTTAAGTATTCCTATCAGAAAATGAACAAAATACCATGTGCATATATGTACCTAAGTAAGTTAATTCAGACTCAAATAACAAAAGTGGAACTATAAAAAATTATCTTTACAAATATTTAAAAAACATTAAAATCTTTGAGACAATTAAATTATTATTTCTTATATCTATTTTTAAAAGAAAAACTTCAAATAAAAAAATAAAACACAAATAGACAAATATACTGTATTTAATCAAATAATTTATATTTAAAATTATAAATAGTACCGACAAATAATTTCATAACATTGGGACAGAAACATATTCAACATAAAAAAATTACAGTCAACATAACTTTGTAGAAACAAAATTATGATTTGTGCGTTGAATTAAATTTAATAATAAAAAAATTAAGGAATGAAAATTAAATTTCTTGGTCGAAATGCACCTTAAAAGTAAAGCTGAGACCACACTTGATAACCAAATATAATTATATATTAAAAACATATAATTAAATTAACTATTAGTTAATATAATAATAATAAGGGACTATAAAAATTCTCAAGTGCGGGCCGAGCTTATATTTATTTTACAATATACAAGAATATAGTACATACAAAGAGATTACCTGAGCTTAGTCTAAACACAGATTGCATTTGCAGCTACAGGAAAAATGCATAGGCTTTATATCAATCAAATATATGTACATATGTGTATATTTAATTAATACAAAGTAATGAAGATGTTACAATTTTTTCTAGAAATTGTGGCAAAAGTATGTTAAAAATTAAATAATTAGTATTTATAAACTTATTTTTTTTTATTAAAATAATCCATAATTAAATCAAATAATATTAAGGCCCTTCTGAACATTTATTTAAAAAATATTTACATTTGGCAAATAGAATTATAAAATATATTAGAAGGGATATGTTTAATTGATAGGATGGAAAGTAAAAGAAAGATGAAAGGAAGAATACTTAGCCACAATTTCGTGATACTAAAATTATCAGTCGGGGAATCACAGGTTTAGGCTAACCTAATAGATTGAATGATTTGGAAGACGGCCGAGCCACAGACTACAAAAATGAAAAGAGCTAGTAACCATGGTGCTACGGGGTATTGATCGTCCTTTTCCTGGAAATAAAGAAAGAAAATAACATATCAGTCGCAATAAACGTAAATAATAAAAATAATACGCGTAAATAATTATAAATCATAATACATTGTCTTCCATATTATAATTATATTACTGTTAGAGATTTAAATTATAATTATTTTTAAAGTAATACTGACATAAAAAACAGAAAGCTATAATATATGACGCTTCATTCTCCTCCACAAATAAATCAACACTAAGTGTGTGGATTGAACCCACCACCATTGCATTACAGTCAGATCCTATCCCAGTATAAAGGCATGCTTAGAAAAGTTAATCATATCATTAGTTAATATGATTTTAAAAATATAATTAGTTTAATATTAACTAATTTAATGGTTTTGTTACTTAATTACTGTTCTAAATCATTGTAATCACTGTTCAATAATAAATTGTTTAAGATAAAAGAACTAAATAAATTAATACAAGAATTTATCAGTGATAGTGCAAGATTAATTAGTACAAATAATTATAGATTGTTGAGTATCTAATGATTAAATTTGTTAGTAAAGCTGTTATTTTAAGAGTTGCCTTAGTTTCGATCAAATAAAAGTTTTAAAATTTGTTGTATTGGAACTGTCCCATGACTGACTGTAAACATGATGGTTGTGGGTTCAATCTCTTTGAAAGAAAAAGATTATTTATTTTCATCCCTTTATGACAAGCATGGTGTTAGATCGGCCCATTCAACGCACAATATGTTAAATTTTCTTTACTAGGCTCTCACTGCTACTGCTACCCTGCTATGTGGAGAGCCAGAGTAAGATAAAAAAGATACCTTAGTGGATTTAGGAACGTTCCCCCTCATGGTGATGTTTTTGCTTGCAATTTCATTTGCAATACGCATTCTCTGTTTGGGCGCCATTCTTCTTGTAAAAACAGTGATATTTGTCCTGAAAACAGTAAAATTTTAAGTTATTACTATTTCTTTTTTTTATATATCTTCTCAATGTATCTCACATATGACAGGGGTATGCAGAGGAAACCTAATGTTAAAACACTCCATACACACTATCTAGTGTTTGAGATACCTATTGCTTGTTGAGTGGTGGAACTCAACTCTAGGCTTTATCTTCTTACCAGAATAAGTAAATAAAAATTATTATTCCCCTGAATGGAAATTGAAACCATAACTGTCTCATTTAGTCAAACATTTTGTTGCTAAATTATATACATATGAACAGAAATCAACATAAAATAATTAAATATATAAATAAAAGCTACCTCATAGTTTAATTCCTAATAGAAAGCATGAAAATTGCAATTAATTTTACAGTAAAGTGAAAGCAAAATCAAATGAACATTAAAAATATATATTTTGGAAAACAACATTTCTAATATAGAGGGACTCCTACAAATGCCTTTTAATAACATATTAAGAGGTGCAGGTTTTGATCCCACTCTCTTAATTTATTTATGTTTTCTAAAGCATTTTTTATCATTAGTGTGGAATAACACTTTAAAAATGTAAATAAATTACACATATGTTACATAGAGTATTGGATTTTGGTTAGATAAATGGGGTTCCATATGGTAACATAGAAATCAAATATTTAATGCCCAATCATATATGCTATATAAATCAATTTATCTTCATGTGAGGTATATTTAATTAAATAAAGATACTTTTAAAAGCTACAAGATACTCAGGAATTGCGTAGTTTTAATTAGCTATGCATAAAAACAATACAAAAAAGAACATAAAATGTTTGCACAGCTGTTTAATTTCTAAAATAGAAAGACGCTCAAAACAAATAGATTAAAACGAAAATTTGAATTGGGATAAATACTGCTTGCATTTTGCATCGATAATATATAATTTAACGCTAAGTTAACAGCAAGTGATTAACGAGAAATCGTTCTAGATTTTCCATAACGTAAATATTATATCTTGAATTGGATATACATGATAATTTAAATAGAAATAGTTAAAACTTTTATTATGCACCAAGAAAACTTATTCTAAGTAAAGAATTAATAGAAAATACTTACAATAATCTTAAAATTAAAGGCGTTTAAGCCAAACACGCACAAGCTATCTTGACACGTATGTAAAAGTGAAACAATTTGCCGAAGCGAGTTTATTAAACGTCAACACGTCGCGTTTGTACGTCACTTCACGAAATTCCTTTTGTAGTTTGCGCCTGCGCGAGCTGACACGCGTCAGATTTGTGTTGCCATCATTACAAAATATTTATTGTAATTATATTATTTACTGTTTTCAAATATATAAATATATAAATGTTACAAAAAATAATTAAGTTATAAAAAATATTTCACTATCTAAATTCGCGTTTTAATTTGAAATAATTCTGATAAATAATTTTGCACGATGAAAGCGCTACCTAGTAAACATAACGTAAACTATTTGCTAAACAAGCCTATGGGTTGGGAAAAGCTCTTTATTGTATAAGCTTGTCCCCAATAGGTGGAACCAGTAGGATTAATTATAACTTTTGACCACTAGATAGCGCTGGTAAATAATTTCACAGTCACTTTGGCGGCTATATTTTTTTTGTTATGAGAAGTATGGAATTATATTGAAGTTCTCATCCATTCTATTAAGCAATTATAGAATTTACTAAAATAACTTTATTATTTCAGGTGTCGTTTATTATGTTTGAATAAATAGGTATAATTTATTGTAAGCCATAGTTATGTCGTAGTTACTAAATTGAGTTGTGAATTGCCCTCTGTTAATTATAAAGGACATTTAAAGTAGGTACTTATGCGCGTAACTATTAAGTAATTAATATTAAAGAACGGTCTATTGACGTCTTAAGTATTTTCTACATAAAGAGATATGTACATACTTAGTTTTTTTCTGTACGATAAAGATTAAGATCAATGTTAAATTATTAAGGTATTACGAATTATTAAGCAGATATCTATGAAAAATAAATATAATATAATATTTATGTGGCCGTCGTTAATGAGGCCGCCGCCTAGACACGGGATAGATGTGGATTTGATTCCCAGTCGAGTAAATTGAATATTTAATATTCTAATTTCCTCGCCCTGGTAACGAGGCAAAGCGTGATGTTGAGTTCCGCTATTCAACACGCAATGCCTTTAGAATTCGGTGAAACGTGGGGAACTGGGGTATGGAAGTGTTTTAATAGAAACAGTTTACACTTGGTTCCCAGGTTCCCTCTGTCCACCTATAACTTATTTTAAAGAATAAAATGTCTTTTGCATAATCTAATTGTATTCCTACGTATACAGTCTTATTTTTACGTAGGCATGATTGAGATCTTAGGTACCTGAGTAAGTGAATAGGTACTACGGTTATCGATGTTTGAAGTACCTACCTACTTACCTAACTATTAGATAATAAGGATATTATATACATATTACATTACGAAATAGAATATAAATATCCATAGAAATTTGATATACTGCCATTTTTTTAGAAACCTTTATACAATTTATTAGAAGTAACAAGACAAAGACGTAATTTAGATAAGTCAATAGAACACCTCAAAGATAAAAGTACTTGCTCCTTGAGTAGAAAGAGATAGACATACACTATATTAGTAGGAGCAAAAGAGACAGATGTATATAGGATGTAAGGACATGATAGGTGTCAGGAATGTGACCAATCAGAATGATTCATTATCCTGTGAGGGTGATCCTTGTTCTCTGATTGGTGGGAATAGACAACGCCTGGTCACGCCCCTAATAAGTCATTTGAATTCGAATATCGAAGGGAGAAGGTTATAAGTAACTGTAGATAGTTATATCTATAGATACAGGTAATATGTTGATACTTAGTTTATAATTAGTTTATATTATTTTTCTTTGTTTCTTGAAATTAAAATTTTACGTCTTTGAAAGTAATGAAGTCTATTAAATAATGTAACTTAACTCTCATTATAGAAGACTGTAGTTGATACTTTATTTTTATTAATACAAAAACTAATTTTAATCTCTTACGCGTGTACCTACTGCAAATAAATACCTATCAATCTTTTTATATGTTGCAACCCGTTGTAAGTGCCTAAATCTTGACAAATTTCAAGTAGAAATGAGAAATCCTACTAATTATTAAAGATAAGCAAAAGTATCCCAAAAGTCATCACAAGATGTGCTTTTATATAGGTAATACTTAGATAGATACCTAATAGATAAATATCAAACATTACAAACGATGTATTTCTTTAAAGGACGACTGACATGCCTGTTAAATGGTGCAACATAATTCCACGCAGTATCATCTTTTGGATGGAAAATGTATATATATTACCCGGAGTATCAAAATCACTACCAACGGTTCAAATAGTTCACTTATTTACACTATAATAGCAGATGTACTTATCTATTCAAATAACTGTTTTATATTTTAAATTTTATTAGTAATGAGAATTAATTTTTAGATACCCAATACCTAATAAAAAAAATCAAATAAGCAAAACTAGCAAAAGCATAAATTCGACAATATTAATATAAAAAAAGAACCACAATAAATAATAAAACAAATAGTCATTTTTTTAAAAAAAGAGCAGCCCTCATCCCCTATAACCGTAGCACGCCAGGATGTGTATTCGTAACACGATATTTTATTACAGCACTATTGCGTAAGTGACTGTTCACTTCTGGTTGCACCTTACTGGGGCATGGATGTGATGGGAAGTAACTTGCTTTTGTTAACATTTTTGTAGGTTACTTAGTACAAAGGTATGTTTTTGATATTTTTGAAGATAATTTATATTTTATAATGTTTTGGCAGTAAACCCAGAAATTAATAATAATGTATATATTTATACATATGTAGTTAAATAAATTATTTTTTAACAAAAAGAAAAACCGACTTCTAACAACGAACTAAAAAGTTAAAAATAATTTGACAAAGATTTTATAATTTTGAAGTCGGTGCCAATTGAAACAAACACGCTTAGTAATTAGATATTGTAGTAAGGTTGTTGTAGCATTAGCTTGACACCGACTTCAAAATTATAAAATCTTTGTCAAATTAGTTTTCACTTTTTAGTTAGTTGTTAGAAGTCGGTTTTTCTTTTTGTTAAAAATTAATTTATTTTAAGATTTTAAGTGATGGGTAGATCTTAAAATTATGCTTCTTAGACGAGTGGTGATGGTGATGTTAGTGGTTGTCAACGAGTGGTTGTTATTTTGGTATATTGGCAAGAACATACATAAAAAGGATTCGGGCGAATTGGGAATCTTCCTTTTTCGAAGTTGGTTGAATATGAGAACATCCTCTTTTTTGAGGTTGGTTGAAAAGAAATGCAACGATGAGGAATCTCACTTCTGACATCAATTTAAATTTGCTTGTAACTATTACAGTATAATCAATTTATTACCAAAAAAAAAAAAACTTTCTCAATTTTCACCGGATCCCATAATCGGAACCTAACCAAACTTTCACCAAATTATCCTTGAAGTGTTCTTCAAGTAAGTAAGAGTCCTTTCAAATAAAAAAAGAATGATCAAAATCGGTTGGCGCGACATTGAGTTATTCGTCTATCTGTCGCGCACATACCTAATGCGAATTTAAGACTTATGTGATTTTCTCATAGATACCATTGTCAGACATGGACCAAAAAATGGGACCAAATGGGAAGCTTCACTTTTCAAATAAAAAAAAATCAAAATCGGTTCACCCAGTTATAAGTTATGAAGTACTGCTGCTCTTTATTTATGGCGTTCCGAGCGTGCCAATTCAGCACTAATCACTTCGCCAGTGTCACGTTGAATGGAAAACACACAACAGGTTATGAAGTAACAAACATAAAAAAAATAAAAAAAATACAGTCGAATTGATAACCTCCTTTTCTTACAGAAGTCGGTTAAAAATGACTAAAAACACTTCTCCCTCTACTAAATACACAAATAATATATTTGAATATTGTGGGAGCTTTAAATTACGTAGATATAAGAGCCTTAGCTAGAGTAATTTACCGACCTAACCGTTAATCTTTGAAAAGTTCCATTCAATCATCAGCTCGATACCAGTTGTCTCGAAAATTGTGCGAACATTGAGAAACGGAGTGTCTTAAAGTATAGGTGGCCTCACCATAGTAGGCACAAGAGATATATTCCTATCTCCATAAAATATTAAATATATATTTCATTTCCTCGAGTGGGAATTGAACCCACTACCTGTCCCACTTACAGTCAAAGTATTGAGCCCCTGCTCTACAACTGGCCTAACAACTGACTATCTAAAACTCTACGTTAAAAACTAAATCAAATCTAACCATAGATAGGCCTTCCATTTTATTTAATTACCCTCAGCGAAAGAACGCTCACAGCTATCACAATGGTCCAGGATGCGCACTCGAAATACGATATTTTATTAGAGCATTGTTTAAACAATTGCGTAAGTGACTGTACTGTTCTGTCTGCACCTTGCGTGGACGGTTCTATGCTGTGTGCTTCATTATTTTGTTATTTTTCAGATAATAATCTACTAGTAATTGAAAATACATTTCATTTTCTATGCCCTTAAACATATTATTTCCTAGCTTGAGAAGAGGTTCCTAACTTCTAATAGGTACCTAAGTTACTTTTTTTTTACGCCGTAGGTACCATATATAGCAGGATAAACAGAGAGAACACTTCTTTCCTTGTTTTCCTTGCCGCTTCTCTACGACGTCTTTTTCCAAGAGTCGCAGAGTCTTAGACTCCGTGAGAATTATTATTTATACATATTTTTATTTCTTCGCTATGGTACCAGGGCATAAAAATCACGGCATTTTACCATTCAACAGGACAGGAAAGTAAGCAACGGAGTGGAGAACTAGGTTCCCTCCTTCTCTGCTACATGCGGGATACAGCGTGAAGACGCTTTCTAAGCATCTCCTTCAATATAATATAAAGCACATTGTTGCAAATTTCGGCATAACGCCATCCAATTTAGTATTGAGCGGCATACGTTTCGCGTTAGGGGAGGTGGGGTGTATCGGGTTACGCCTGTCCGCCCCGGTTTGTATAATTTTAGATTCACGCTGAAACGGGGGATGGTTTGGACGCTAAGTATCCACCTATCTATCTCATGTCTATCTAAATGTAGCTTTGGAAGCTAAAATATATAATAAATATGGCTTTTATTAAAATAATATATACCTATCTATAGGTATTTCTCACAATTTACAAAACTAGTGTTAATATTATATTTTTTTTTGCTTAACGCTGTATCCCGCATATAGTGTATCGGAGTGTCAGGAGTTCTCTATGGGAAAAACTCGCCACTACACTGGCAAATTTTAAATTATTATTTTGTCTTGTTACCAGAGTAAACAAAAGAAAATAATAAAACATTGATTTTCCCAAATGGAAATCGAACCCACAACACACGCGATTACGGTCGCAGCAGAGTAGCCTCACGACGGCCTCTAATAAAAAACATAATAAAGCTATGACCAACGTCGTGCATCCTAGAACAGATAAAAAATAATATTTTTTTACTCCACAGAGTAAACAAACATTTTATTATATACCTACTTATAAAAAAAAAGAAACGATCGACATCGAAAGATTACGGCCCACACGGATTTCACACATCGCTTGTTAATAATAAACCATTAAATTGGATTTTGGTTAATTTTTCATACGTGTGGTCGACGCTACTTGCATTACGTCGAACCTCTTCACAACTCAAGTCACGCAGAATAAAAAAGAAGAAAAAAACTATTTTCGCGCGCTTTTTATAGATTTTTTAAAAAATTTTGACTAAATTATAAGAAAGTATCAAGTTTTGAGCGTGGTAGGTATATTTTTTTTTCTTTACGTAATAACTACGTATGAAGGCAGTGAGAGCCTATTCTATATGTGGGCAATAGGTAGTGTTCTCTAACTTTTCTTTGTCAATACTTTAATTACATATTTAGCTTCACGCTATGTCCAGCATATGGCAGGTTAGCCATTAAGACACTTCCATTCCTTTCGTTTTCGTTTCCGTTCTTCTTATTTTCCGTCGAATTCTGGAGGCATTGCGTGTTTAGTGGTGGATGGAACCCAAGCTGCGCCCATATCTTGTGTGAGAATTGAACCAGTCGTGTTCCTAGGTTCCTTCCTTCAAAAAACGTTTCATAGACTAAGACTCTACGATCAATATATATAATTGTTACTCCATTAGGTTAAAAATGCGCAAAACCTGTCTGTCATTCGGAGCTTATACGTCTGATACATACATACAAATCCATATATATCGAAAGTAAACTTATTTAAGCTTACAATGGAATAGCGACGCTTCGGCGCCGAGCGTCTGTCTGTGGATAATCCCTATAGAATTTACTTAGTTTTTGTTTATTTTTGCAAATGTTCACGCACATTTGCACGTTTTACTTTAATTCCTGATAACGTTTCGAGATAAACATTTTACTTTTACTTTGTTCTAGAATGAAATTTGTTTTTTTTTCTGGTATTGGTCTCTTGTGTCTTAATGCCGAAAAATTTACAAAAAGGAGTAGGTAACACTAATAACTATTGAAAATTGTTAAGAAAATTAAATGTAACAATTTACAGTCGCTTTTGTTACATATTAGAATAAAGTTATTTTTTAGTAAATCACATAAAGCTTCGCGATTTTTCCCAGCAAACTAAGCAGAGGGACTAATAAATAATTAATGATACGCATCTCTCGCAATTTTCCAAAAAAAATAAAATATTTTGTTAAGGCCTGTAGAGGCGCAGGGGCACAAACATGCGCAACAAAACGTGGTAGGTTCGATTACCATACGAGGAAGTGATATATTTAATATTTACTTTTGCTCACAGGTGATACAGGTGAAGCTAAAAATCTATTCTTTCCCGTTTCTATAGATATTTTAGGAAATAATTCTCATGTCAAAACTCAGTTTTCAGCCTCCTACTTGGCCTAAACTAAAAAAATACAAATACGTGAAACATATAAAAAAAAGATGTTTTTTAATACAAATTAACCAATTGGCTTGAGAAAAGATGAGATATCTTTCTTTAATACATTAGGTACTATTTTATTCCCTTGTCCTTAAAAGATTATAGATAACATTGTAGCGTATACAATACTCGGGTATTTTTAAAGAGCTTTTTCGCTCGCGCGCTTTTATTTAGCTACTTATACTAAGATGTGTATCACGCTTATCTATTAATACGGTAGAAATGAAATGAAATGTACATAATAGGTCGCCACTATGGTTAATGTGAAAAATAGAACAGTGTGTCATACATATTTATTTCTTTTGCTTGTTAAGCATATAAAATACATTTTCATTTGCTATTTGCTATATTCTACTGCCAATTATACTAGGTTTTGAAATAACATTAATATGTTGTTTTTTAAGGACTGTTTTTCGTAAGGACTTACGAAAAAAATATGTAAAAAGAATACAAAAAGTAAAATAATGAGAGTGAACACCGAGAAACAGTGGGAATCACTACTTCTTTATTCGTAATCTGCAAAAATTAGGATATTTCTCTTCTATTGTCTATAGGAATCATAACTGTCATTATTTCCTATCGATAGGTACGAACCTTCAACGCGATAATTAAATAAAGCTTTTATATTCGAAGTCAACGTTCTGCTAATCAACTTAGACAACTATTATATTAACTTATGTAATATTGAGGCCATAGTAGCGCATTTGCAATGAGGACTACACGATGATTGCGGGTTCGTAGTGTGAAACTAAAAAAAAAATTCAAAACTGGCGATAATGGCTTTCTGCTCCATAATAAAATATTTTGTAAATATTAAGAAAATTCAGTATTTTTATCATAGTGCTTGTAGTATTTTTTACTCAAAAAATCTGAAAATCAGATAAATACAGTTAAAATTACGAAATAATTATCTGATTTTCACAGCAGCTAAATTTGGGTTGTTTCTACGATAATGACTGACTGGCAGAAAATTATTCTCTCGAAATTAATTATAGATAATTTATGAGCAAAATTAAGGCACGACGCTAGTTCACGGTGATTGAAAACAAAATTCTTTTTTTGTTTAAAAGTGAAAGCTAAGTTCCGAAGCTTTAGCAAACAATTCGGATCGATGGCGCCACTGGCAAATAAATAACCTTCGTATGTACGTATCTTACTATTGCCTTTCTGTCCTAAAATAATAGGAAATGTCATATCAACGGCGGTGTGTACGTTTCTTAATATAAACCGTTGTGGTACATTGTCACGGTGTCTGTTTCGCGGCGTTTAGTTCCGTCACTTAATACGCAATCCAGAATTCGAAAATGGTGAACAGAATGTTTTAACACTAGGTTCCTTCTGCTTACCCCGTTGTGTGCGGGATATAGCTGGAAACTATAAATGAAATAGGTTTTAACAATTTTCAGCTTCACGCTATATGCGAATCCAGAGCGATAAAATGTAAATATTAAATATTTATTTTCCTCGATTGGTGATCGCGTTTAGTTACACACTTGTGGCCCTGCACCAGGACTGGCCTCAAACGAAGATGTTGACGTAAAAGTTGGCGCCGGCAATACTTACCTACGCTATTACCAATTTTAATGGTCAACTAAACATTTCGTTCTAAAATACAATTGCGTATTTGGTTTCATTATAATTTATATTTCTACCTAAGTTTTTGTCAATTTTAGACGAAACTAGCGCATTATTTGTATGCAAAAAGCATTTAAGAGTTCTTGACTATCACTTTTACTTAGTCAAGAGGCTACGGTCGGGCGGAGATGTAGAGAAGTGTCTTATTGTTGGTTGGAAAGTCTCTTTGTATTTTAGGCAATTTGGAACTTGAGGATCTATATTGTGAAGTTATACGGGTGACAGTTTTTGTAAAAGGCATTGAATACGTGTAAGAATTCTTTTTGAATCGTTTGCGCAATTGTTGTTTATAAAAATTGTATTTAGCATCTTATTTTATGTTGTAAGAGAATCTATAGACGTCACTTCAGTACAGTGAAAACAATTATTTTTCAGCTTCACGATGTATTCTGCACGTGACAGAGGAACCTAGTGTTAAGTAACTTCCTTCTCATTAAAATACTTTCGTTCTTCATTTCTCGCGGATTCTGGAGGCATTGTACCTAAGTAGAATTGCAGAACTTAAGCAAAGGTAGGAATTGAAAACATTAAATATTTAATTTTCTCGAGTGGAAATGAACCATCAACCTATCGCCACGACTTACCTCAATTTTTCTTCTCTTTATTGAAATTAAAATACAATTTTCTAACCATTCTACTTTTCTATCTCGAAACTAGTAATATGTGGGTTGACTCTCCTTGCCATCAAAGCGACGAGATATTCATTAAATGTAATTATGCACATTTTTTAGCATAAACAAAACCTTTTTTAACGATGCCATATAGATTGTATAGAATCAGGTTCAGTAAGAAACTATAAAAAACTTTACAGAATCTTAAAAATACGATATCAATTAAGCTCGATAATCATGCGGGGTACCCGTATCTTCTTTGATGGCATAAAATTTCAAATTCCTTTATATTTCTACTAAATGGGAGTGTGTATCTATAGCGCTACATATTTTAAAAATATATATATGTACGTCGGTGTAATATTATCACATCTATATCCATCTATATCGGTATAGATAATAAAGAGAGCTTTCTTCTTTCTCCCATATCTGGATAGGCAGAGGGAATGTAATGTACCTACCATCGACTTTGAAAAGAGCAACTGTTGAGTTTCTTGCCGGCTCTTCTCAGCAGAACTGCCATCCGAACCGGTGGTAGCTTTTTGTTTATATGTTCATTCGACGATTTAAAAGCGCTTGTCTATTTGAACAGTCTATTTGAATAAAGAATATTTTGAATTTGAATTTAATATATTCCGTACTCTCCTTTCCACCAAATTTTCTAAATATTGCGTGTTGAGTGGCGTAACTCTATATTACGTTTTGTCAATAAATATAATATATAATTATTTGAATCTGTTTGTTTTATAACAAAAGAACCCCATACATAGGAGGAAAACATATTTTAAGCTTTTAATTTCCACCACAACACGCCTGCGGGGTTTCACTGTCGGTGTACATTTTTCATCGTCCCCTGAAGGGTTACGAAGCCTCACAAATTAGTGGCTTTGCTTAAGTTAAAAAGTTAAGGCATTTTGTTTTACGGCTTCCTACAGAGTTTTACAGGATAGGAAATATAAATAATGTTTGTTTTCTTTACTTAAGTTGTTCTTTTTTTTCTTATTTGGGGAAAAAGGCGAAACTTTTTGTTGATAAATAATAATTGTTTTTGAATTGTTGTGATGTTTTAAATAAAATATGTCTATATTGTTCATAAAATGACGAAACATTTTTTAACATTCACTTATGCTATAGAAGAAATCAAACAAATCCTAACCTACCTACTTACTACCAATGCCTAGTTTGAAATGAACTGCAAAAATATTCTTCGAAGCTTTCCCTGCAAAAGTTTTATTAGCTTTTTTTGTTTTATAAAGTTGTGACTGCCTAATTTTACGGATGTATTTTACTGGTCAATTATATTAAAATAATAAAACCTAAAACGATATAAACAACAAAATATCTATACGTAGTAAAAAACGCTTATATTGCTTCACTCTACACCCGACATTCCAACTAAATTAAAGAACAGTGTAGAGCGAGAAAATGAAAATTACTCATATATATATATCCTAAATAATAAGTTAAATGTTATTATTGTTTATCAATAGGTAATCTTCTATAATGAAGGTAAAGCTCGCAGTCAAACATACAGTGTGTTTCTACCGTCACGCCTCGTGAACAATATCATTTTACCATCTTGTAATATGAGGAGTTCGTATGCAACACTAGTTATTATAACGGTAATAAATCTGGATTTTTTTAAATATTTAGTTTTTTTTAAATTACTATTAAATGTCTTTATTTATTTTATAAGTATAACAATTTGTTTTAATAAAATAAAAATCTTAATGATCTAATGATCGGCAAAGAAATATTGTATTTTATCAGTCACTTGACTGTGTGAGTGACTTTCAATATTTTTCCATCTTCGTATATCGTAGATATCCTAATAGCGTACTAAGCCTAAGGGCACACAATGTCTCGACAATTTACCGGAATATCAATCGATTTCTTAATATTAGGTTCCCTCTGTATGTTGTATACACGAAGGTAAGACAGAAAGAAAGATATAATTTCTTAAATACAAAACCAAATATTTAGGATTATCTCAAATAAAAATCACATATAGATATAATTAAACAGGTTTATTAAACAGAGAGCGTGTCGGTGCCGTCACGCCTCGCGCCCAGTGTCACTTTACCTACTTGTAATATGAGCAGTCTCGCTTTGTGACAATGTGAGACAGAATAGACTAGAAAAACTAAAGTATTTAGAAATTTATGAATGTTTTTTTAACAAAAATCTGTCGTTATAAATGGATTATTATTATATGATAAATAAAAAACCCATCTATGTATTTGTTTATTCGAGGTTGATGTAAGATTAACATTAAATATAACAATTACTATTAGATATTTCATTATGATATTTTAATTATTATAAAATGGACTCTCCGTTGTCAAGTTATGTAAGTATACTATAAACTTGTTATAATAAATAATGATCGGAAAAATAATACTAACATTTTTTTATTTCAACTTATGTCTATTACAAGAAGGATTAGGCTGAAAAAACTTAAATAATTAAAACACTCCGTTGTCCATAATTAATCTTTGCCACAAAGAAATAAAAAAATGATTAAAATTTCTTGTTGTTTTGGGTTTTTAAGAGAACAAAGTTAATCTGTTTGCCGCCGTGTATGCGCGTTGCTTCACTGTCAACATTACAGATACCTCGTAGGTACCTACGTACGCCGCGCCGCTCTGTATTTGCTCTACAGTGTTCCGGTTCTTACTGAATTTGGGGTTTCTAAGATGTTTTTTGTAATTTTGAAGTATAAAATAAAATGACGTATGCTTTCTAAATAATTGTATTAACATTGTTTTTATAACTACGGCAATGTATGAAAAAGTATCTGTGTATTAATAATATTTATTAATGTACTTTCTTAATATTTATCTAAAACCAGCTTTACTTAATTTCTTTTTTTATTCTTCGCCCCGATGTCGAGGCAAAGCGCGGCATTAAGTTCCGTTACTCAACACGCAATGCCTTCAGAATGTAGCGGAAAGTGAGGAACGGTTCCCTCTGCATACTCTGCTATGTGCAGGATACAGCGTGAAGCTGTAATTGTATTTTTTCTAATCCATTTAATAATTTCAAGCAGCATTTTAAATGCATCCAAGGTTAGGTATTTTTTGAGTGCGTGTACCTTATGTTTTGTTTGTCAGCTGCGTCCAAACCGATGGTGTTTGCGTTGGACGGGTATTATATTATTTCAAGTGGTAGTGATTTGTGGGCCTAACTGTAATAGCTATTACGTTATATACAAATATTTAAAATAAATAGATAGGTACCTTTCTTATCTATACTGAGTATAAATATTTCAGTATTTATTGCACGCATGGCGTTATGTTACAGGACAAATCTTGTTACCATGGCGAGGAAATGAAAATGACGCTTTCCCCTGAGTGGGAATCGAACCCGCAAGCGTGGCAATTACAATCAAATGCCGATGACGACGCTGCGCAACAATGATTTCAGGTGGTACACACACATAATGAAACTCTTTGTTTCCACTTCATACTTAAACAGACAGAGTTATGTACCCACCTAGGTATATTTAAAATTTAAGACACTTAAAATACTTACTACTATAAATAACTAGAACCAATATTTGCCGCCTAACCGGTTAATTTACCTCGTAAAAGCCAAATTATTATTTACAAAGAATGCTGAAAAGTGAACAAAAATTGCCAACGCAAATGTTTGTTCCATTCAAAAGTATTTCGCCCTCTGTCTTGCCAGTGTCAATAATTAAATAAAAAAGTTAAATACATTGCTAATGAGGTTTTAATGTGTTGCCTACGGAGACGAGAAAAAAATATTAAAATGCTCTTTTTAAATTGACAGTAAATAAATAATAAAATACTGAAATAAAAAGATGGAATAAGATAAAAAAAATGAAAAGTAGGTGTGAGTTGTTAAAGTGTAGTAAAAAAATATTATTCTTTATTAATTTCTCTGAATTTCCGATATATATAAAGAGACAAGTGATATCTTACTCTATTCAAAAATATTGCGATTAAAATCGAACAGTTTCCAAGCGGCAATATCAAGTAGGTACCTAGTTATAGGATATGTTGCTTTTAATCGGATTTCAATTGGATATTTTAAAAGTAAGCTATCGTTTTTTTACCTGTACATCTGTTAATTTAAATATTATCTAGAGCAGCCTTCTCAAAACTCGTAGCAGCACAGTGTTTGTCTGTCACCACGACGATTGTGGATTTGATTTAAACTAGAGTAGAGTAATAAATTAATTTACTCTGTTAACAAGACAAAACGCGGCGTAAAGTTTCGTCGCTCAATATGAAATCTCGAAAATGCGGCGGAAAGTGGGGAACGGGAGTTCTTAGCACAAAATTCCCTCTGCTTACCCTGCTATATGCGGGATACACCGTGAACCAAAAAAATATTTATCTCATGATTAATAATATTTTACAATATACATCAACTTAGGTCGAACCCACACGGTTCGCCATTAAAAGCTTAAGTTCCCTTGAAATGGAGTGTTCCTCAATTAATGACGGCCCTTTCTCATAATAGTAGGTCACGTGGCTCATAACACGTTGCCTTTGTTGCCGTCAAACAAAGCTCCATATTTTATATAAGCCTAATATTTAATAATCACGTGGAATCTAAGCGCGTATTAATTATGGCAGACAAGTTTTCTTGATACATTTCGTAATTATTTTTTTTATATTTGTAAAAAAATTAACGTAGCGGGATATAAACCAGCACCTTTTGGAAAATTTCAAAATGTTCAAAATACTTAATGTTTTTTTATTATTATCGGCTTCACTCTTTATCTCACATTAAGCACGATATGCAATGACAATCTAAGGTTAAGACTCTACGGCCCGTACTTGTCAGGTCTGAGATCGAACTTGAGATTACGTTTTCATTCATGGAAACAATGTAAGTTTCGTATAACATTAATTTAAATTCCATATCTACATACATAATAAGTTATGTATTTTTTCTTTACATATAGCTTGATTTATGTTGTCTTTTAATATTTAAAAATATTACTTTACATTTATTATGCATTTTGAATTAATAAAGGAAAAATCTCATTGCCTATCGTATTTCTAGTGGTTTCATAAATATAACTGACGTATACAATTTAGTCTTTGTAAAATTACTATAGAAAGTGCGGAAATAAACTTTAAAAACAATATAATAAGGTTAAATTTTGTTTTGACTAACATTACGCATGTGATAAGGTCGATTAAAAATTACTTACATTTTCTGTATACGATAGTGGTGTTGGTAGAAAAATAAATATTTATTATTCTTTATTTCCATTTATGGTTATATATATTATATTCAATTTAATTTTAACAATATTATTTAAAAAATTGACAATTTTGTACCAGGCTTTCATAAGTTACAAGACGATTAAAATAAAACACTCGTTTAAAACTGCTCCAATTTCCACTAAAACCAGATGCACGGTAATTTGATATACAGACTGAGTTTTTTCCGTGTATTTTCGTACGCTTCCGCTCTCGGGGAATATTTTTTTAAGTTTTTACCTTATTTTTACTTTGTTTAACATGTCTATACGGTTTACTGAAATAAGGTATTTTTATGAAACTCGGTGGGAGTTTTGTTTTTTGTATTTTTATAGAGACTTAAAGACTTTACAGCTGATGGTGTCCATGGTGCTTATGTAATAAAGTGAAGTGTTGTAAATATGGAACGTTCTTGTAGAAAACTCGTTATTAAAATAAGTTTTATTTAACATATTTTGAAAAAAAAAGTAATAGCTTTCTTGCTATGCTATATAATATTTAGTACGTTTGTGTTTTGTAACCACGTTGGTAAATAAAAAAAAACTTTACGATTCAACGGTAATTTAATCTAGCCTGCCAGGTACCTATAAGAGATGGACATAACTTAAATATAGTCATTTTCCTGATTAGTTATTCAGTCCCCAACTATCACATGTACGCACTTCATGAATGTTCCTCTGCATCATAAAGTAATTTAAAACAATATTTCTTAAATTATACAAATCTTTGAAACACTGAAAACAACTTATGTCCTACTTAAACTATGACTATTTGTTATTACATAGTTCTATTATTCTGTGTATTATTTTACACCCGACGTTGTTTCAAGATTCTTAATGGCTATTAAATGTGTTCCTATTTATTTTTATATACTGTTTCAGTCCTGTGACGGCCCATTGTGGTTGCCTTTGCGGTCGCGGTGGGCCTACGTAACTTAGAACATGCTGTATATATATAGAATGCTTCATACTTAAAGTCAATTTTAAACCTTATCATATAATTTAAAAGGTTGAAATTGCTTATTAAGGTGTTTCTTCGAAGTCATTACAGGAGATATAGCTGTTGCGTTTTTATGATACCCCAATGTAATGATCTAATTACATAGATAATGTATTTTTTTTTATTTAATTAAATTAATTGTTGACTGTAAAATTTTAAATACGCATGTAAATAAAATATAACTATAATTTACGTCATTTTATGTTTTACACACAGCATACGTACAGCATCCGTCACCTTATTCAGCATAATAATTTACCAAAGATATGAAATAAATCTTCACGCTGCTTCACGTTGTATCCCGCGCACAGCAGGGTAGGCAGAGGGAACCTAGTATTAAGACACTCCGTTCCCCTCTTTCTGCCGAATTCTGGAGGCATTGCGTGTTAAGTGGCGGAACTGAACGCCGCTCTTTGCCTCGACACCAGAGCGAAGAAATATAACCCCTGACGGCTACACAAAACATATGATAATTGTTATTATAAACCTCTTATGTATCTACGTACTGTACAATTATTTAAAACGATACATTTCATTTTACAAAGTTATTTAGATATTATTGTGATACGAGATAAACAAAAAAATATCAGAATCATTATTTATTATTATGAATATATAGGCATATGCATTAACTAGTGACGTAAACGCGGCTTCGCCAAGCCAAGTTATACATTTTTTCAAAATAAAATGTAACATATGTTATATTCTTATGTATAAAATATATTATAGTACAGTTTAAGGAAAATGCGGCCAGTAGTTCTTGCTCGAACGTGGAAGAATATTCCATCCTCATATGTAATAATAATAATAATATTTGAAATAAAATGTAGTAAGATTTATATCACCACTTAGCGTATGTGCGTGATATACATATAATATATAAATAAAGATATTAAAGTAAATTAAAAATCACAATTACGCGGCACGCGCCTGATGGAATTAATTATTATTCGAAATCCGATTCTCCCTCGTTACGGTAATAGCATAATTTGACGTGCTCACTACCTATGCGACCCTGGTAACAATTACCTATTAACTATGGAGGTGTGGTTCGTTAGAGAAATAAATAACATTTTATTTTACCTGTAGCGAAGAATACCTGTAGCGTCTATTTATTGTAAGCAATATATTTTATAAAAAGATTTTTTATCTGTGTCTTTAAGCTTGTGATATTTAAAAAGAGCGGC
Organism: Heliconius nattereri; assembly: GCA_013403645.1. Lineage (NCBI taxonomy): Eukaryota > Metazoa > Arthropoda > Insecta > Lepidoptera > Nymphalidae > Heliconius > Heliconius nattereri. The sequence continues at coordinate 2,019,889 of JAAIXI010000221.1, forward strand.
TAAAAATTAAAAAGGAATACAAAATTGTATTTACATAAATATATTATAATTTGAAATTTGGAATACGACTTTAGTTGACAATGAAATTACATAATATAATGAATATTATTGTTATTAATTCAAACTCGCCGCAACAACAAAATGGGAGATTACAAACCCACCTAATATGCAAAAAAACATATACAAAGCATTAAGACTTCTTTAATTAATTAATATTTTATATTATTTGACGATTTTTGAATTATAATTCATAATTTTAAAATACTTAACGTTTCATAAACAAACTTAAAAATGTCGAATTATGTTGTTTTTCTTGGAGAAATGAACCTATCAAATATATAGAGTTATCATAACACGTATGTAATGTAGACGAAAATGACGTAAAAAAACTATGTAATCTGTGCACCAAAAGTAAAGTTTTATAACTCTTATTTAATTTTACATCATATTTAGTAAAGCTAGCCCATCATTATAGCCCACCGAGGCACAAGGGTGGAGTATTTGGAACCGCACGTAATGATTGTGAATCGAGTCCTCCCCAAACAAAAGGAAGGGTCTGTTTGTTTCCATTGCCCCTTTTAATAGAACAAACAGTATAATGGCATCGCCTACATTTAGGCACGATTTGGTTTTTAATTTAATCATCCATTATCGTAATTTAATAGCTTTGCACATTTATCATTTATTTTCTACTCGTCGTCGTCCGCAACTTTATTAACTAGGGCCTTAAGATGTAAAATGGAAAAAATGTTTTTATTCCTAATTCCGTTTTAAAGAATTTCGAGAAAGCCTCTCTTGGTGGTCCTACGCTGTCTAACCTATCTACATGCAAAATTTCAATTTTATAAGTTAAAGTCAAAGTCAAAGTCAAAATATCTTTATTCCATAAAAATGCTTAGCATTTACTTGGACATGTCATAAAAGTAGAAAAAAATGCAAAACAAAATAACCAAAAAAAAATGTGCAATTTTGACTTGAAAAAAGCCCGTTCAAATGGTTGAGCTCATGAGAAGATACAGGCAAAGAAACTCATGGCCACTCTTTTTAAATGCCAACATTTGTTACAAATTACAATTAACAATTTTAACTTAGAAATAGAGCAACTCATTTCCAAACATCTTTATCGCGAACATAATCTTTAACAGAGTAATATGCTTTTTGGCAGAGCCTGTGCTTTACCACTTTTTTAAATTTGTTCAGTGATAAATTAACCACGTCGTTTGGAAGTTTGTTATAAAAGTGTATACTTTGACCTACGAATGAGTGAGACACTTTATGGAGCCTAGAGAAGGGCACAGCAAGCTTATTTTTATTTCTTAAATTATGTTGATGGAGGTCACTGTTTTTATTAAATTTATTAATATTTTTATGCACATATACTAAGTTGTCGTAAATATATTGGGAGTGTAGTGTGAGGATGTTAAAGTCTTTGAATTTATTCCTTAGTGACTCCCGTGGACCCATTTTATAGACTGCTCGGACAGCCCGTTTTTGGAGCACAAAAATGGTATCTATGTCAGCGGCACTGCCCCAAAGTAATAGGCCGTAAGACATAATGCTATGAAAATAGCTGAAGTATACTAAACGCGCGGTGTCAACATCGGTCAGTTGACGAATCTTACGGACAGCATACGCTGCCGAACTAAGTCTACCAGATAAAGTTTCTATATGCGGACCCCATTGTAACTTAGCATCTAATGTTATACCTAAGAAAACAGTTTCATTAACTACTTTAAGTTCCTCATTGTTCATCAAAACCCTGGTTTCTACTTGTTGCACATTCTTAGTAAAGAACCTGACACATTTAATTTTACTACTATTGAAAAGCAAGTTATTGGCACTAAACCAGTGTAATATCCTAGAAAGAGCATAGTTTACATCGTCAATTTCCAATTGCCGTCTATTAACCTTAAAAACTAAAGATGTATCATCTGCAAACAACACAATTTCACAGATATCTCTCATAAGGTGAGGCAAGTCATTAATGTACAAAAGGAACAAAATCGGACCCAGAATAGAGCCTTGTAGGACCCCCTATGTTACAGGTGACCCGTGTGATAGTTTCCCGTTGACATTTACCTTTTGAATCCTATCACTTAAATAAGAAGTGAGAAGATCCAAAGCAATGCCTCTTATACCATAGTGGTGTAGCTTCCTGATAAGAGTTTTATGCTGCACACAATCAAATGCTTTGGATAAGTCACAAAACACCCCAAAGGCATCACGTGACTCCTCCCAAGCCGCGAATACACTCTCTAATAATTAGACCCCAGCATCAGATCAACAAAGGTCAACACCTTCCACGAGTGAAACCAAATTGACCTGTGTGCAATAATTTATTTTTATTAAAATAAGTAAGAAGCTGACTGAGTATCAGCTTTTCAAAAATTTTACTAAACGTAGGTATTACTGAAATTTGTGGGGTCTTGCGTACTACCTGATTTAAACAATGGAGTTATTTTACTATATTTCATCAAATCAGGAAACACTCCACAATCAATACATCTATTAAAAATTGTAACTAAATCAGGAATCAAAATATCAATTAAAGAATTTATGATATTAACTGAGACACCCCACAAGTCGGCTGTCTTTTTCATACTAATTGATTTGAAAGCTACACTAATGTCTGAATAATTTACATGACGGAAAACGAAACCATTATAAAATTCGGGAACATTGTCTTTAATTAACGATTCTGCAATAGTGGTGGAAGAACCTAAGTCGTTTGTTAGACTGACTGGGAAAGTAGAGAAAAACTTTACAAATGCAATAGCCATTTCCAAATCGGAATCAACAATGTGACCGTCAATACTAAGTTTAAAATTAGAATCTTTCACCCTAGTTCTCCCAGTCGCGGCATTAACAACCTTCCAAGTGGCTTCAATTTTATTACTACTATTTCTGATTTTGTGTTTTAATAAATAAAGATTTTGCAATTTTGCAAACTCTTTTGAAAATTTTTGAGTAAGATTTTAAGTACTCTTTAAACTCTTCACCACTATTAAACTGTTTTTCATAATATAACATATACAGCGTCTCCCTACTGTTAAAAATACCTGCTGCGGCCGAGTCACCAAACATAGGACTATCAGTAATTGTAATCTCTTTGGGAGTAAATATTGAATGAAATTTATTAATAAAAGAGTAAAAAAAAAGAATTGTACAAAGTACAATTAATTAGTAATTGTAAAATTATATCTAAAACTAGCAAATTAGTTAATAAACTAACTCTCATACGTTCCAAATCACTAACTGTGACAGATACAAAAGCAATTTTTTCTTAGCCTCCTGTTTTTTCTTACTATAGAATTCTACTAGCTGACCAGAGTGGTCAGAATCCAATTTATTAATAATGCTTTTGTAGCATGGAATAATGTCAGTAAATATGTTATCTATACAAGTACTAGTCGTAGGAGTTATTCTGGTTGGCTTCATAAATAAATTAAGTAAATTGTGTCAGTTAAAAAGATTTAATAAATTAATGGTGGGACTTAAACTTTCCAAAATATTAACATTAAAGTCCCCACACACTAAAAAAGGCTTACCCGACTTGGTAAATTTGCTTAAGGCCTCATCCATTACTTCTAAAAATAATTTTAAATTGGCGGAGGGAGAAACAATGAATTGCTATAGTTGAACACACGCTAATTCGATAATATTCTACAGGAAGGGACACAATATCTTTCCGTTCCTTGAACTTAAGGTTCTTGTTTAATATAATAAGCGACCCCCTATGTATTGTGTTGATTCTGCAGAATGAGCTTCCTACCCGGTGGTTTCTGAAATTAAACATGAGCTGGTTCACCTTTAACCAATGTTCAGTAATACACATAATACTAATTTCCTCCGAGTTCATGCTCTAGCTGCTTGCCCCCCGTTAAGCAACGGATGTTCTGATGGACTAATCTAATAGACTTGACATTTTTATTATTATTTTTGCATGGATATTGTGATGATGGGCAGTGCGCGTTATTATTTTTATTTAATTGTAAAGCTAGCTGGATCAATGGAATATTTAATAATAAATTTGAGCTAGAGGTTGCTACCTCTGTTGTCTGAGAAATTAATTTAAATGTTGAGAAATGTCAACAGAGTGTAAATTATTAGACATAATGCCAGAATGAATTGCAATGTCAGTCTGCTCAATATAAGCAGTTGAAGTAGTAGCCAAGTTCTTGGCTGATAAGTCAAAATAATAGGATAGCACAGAAGCTATCTGTCTCTTAAACCTATGACTAAAATAATATTTACTTTGAGTCAAAAATAAAGTTTTACTAACTATTTTGTTAGTGTCAATTAAATGTAATTTGTCATTATATGTGCTTATGGTGTGCAGAGTAGAGTTTAGCTTAAACCTATAATTAGTTTCCGCTTCTGACTGATTTTTACAATAAGGAAATGTAAACAAAATTATTTTACTTATATCTAAGTTTAATAATGACTCACAATAGTCATTTAACTGTTGTTTGTTTAAATTTCCCCTATTACTTGATAATATAACAAGTTTGTCACACTTATTAAATTTATAACTTAAACTTCTTTGCATGAGAACTTCAAAGGATGCTGACGGATAACAAAAACTAACAGCTGACTGTCCCGGTAAACAAGTATTCAAAATTGAACCCATATTCCTTCCAATGTCATCACTAAATAAAACTATGTTTTGTGCATTAACTAATGAACTAGGTTCATGAATTGATGCACCAAATGACTGCTGTGACCTGAACCTACTACTACTATTATTATGAAGGCTGTCACACAAGGGGTTGGTCAAGGGGACACACACCGGAGTACTTGCAGGCGATTGCTGTGATGAACGGGCACAGTCACAAGAGTGATTGTTGATTAAAGAATCAAAACGTTCAGTGTTATTTGCGGACAGTGTAATAAGATTGTCCATCGCCTTGGAATACTCTTGTATTTCGTTCAATGAAGTGACATACTTTTTATTAAGAATGTCAAGAGAGTCTTTTAAATAATTTATTTCACTTTATAGTGCTTGTGTATCACCTTCATACTTTAACCTACACTTATCTAGTTTTACTGTGCACATTACTAAATCATCATATAGTTCCAATTTCTTCTTACTTAATTTTGCACACTTGGACATATAACTATGCTGTTTTATTAATTTTTTGGTATTGATAATAAACTTATTGATTTTTATGTATTTTTTTAGTTTGTTTCTACTGCAGTGAGGCAGACTTGTTGCTTTTTTAAAATTGAATAATGATGTTTCATCCTTGGTGAGATCAATAATTGAGAGACTATGTCTGTCCAACACAGGAGAAACCAACTGTGGGTCACTCTCAACTAACTCATTATATAAACTAATATTATGTAGCACGGTAGCTTTCTGAGCATCCTCCTGCAGGTGAGTGATGAGTGTGTGAGCCTCTTGCAGCTCCTGCTCCAAACTAACTAACCAAACAAACCGACAAGCATAAAAATACGTTATTTATTATAGTGTGTTAAAATTTTTCCAAACCCTTATTTTTATAAGAAAAACATGAATCTGGATCTTTAGAATTTGCACCTTTGACCTTTATTGTATCGCTGAACCATTTTATGTCACCCTTTGCTAAACAATAAAAGAAAGGGTTAACTTAAAGGAATATAACTTCAATGAATAGCTACTACTGTAGGTAAGAATAAAAATAATGTATAAATAACTATTTTTACGAATATATACATTTTTTCTATAATGTAATTTTTATTTCTTTGCAAGGCACCTTTATACACATGTGATATGAACTGAACCGAAACTATTGATTTTGCTGCCAACGGAATACAACTGTACATTAGTAAGTATGTAATATTGCTAATATATTTTAATAATCTTGAAGCAGAGATAAAAGAAATAACGATTTAAACCTTAAAATAATCGATATATTCATGTAATATCTCCAATTTATACTAACATAATAGAATATAACATAAGCAGAGGTGGGTGGCAGCTTCTCAAACTTTGATAAATGAATATTAAAAATATGATAATTTATCTGAATTATTTTCGAACTTACCATTATCGGTAGTAGACAGTCGTCAAAAGTTAGGCAAAACATATAGAAAAGAACCATTAGGTACATTCTTCTTTGATTATTTATAAATCTAAACTGGGTACAATCTATGATCATATCTATTTACCACACTAGGTACTTTAAATGATCTATCATTGGAAGGCTTTTATTCGAATGTTTTTTCGCCAATTCTCGTAGTGTTTACTTTCCCTAAAGTACGAGGGTAGCGAGGGCGGCCGGGAGTGGTTCGCAAACAAACGGCGCCGACCTGCCGTGGCCACCTGCTTCCTATAATACGTATTTTGATTTGCCTTAAAACTGCCTCGACACTAGAGCGTAGAAATGGATATATAAATTTAATAAATATTTCATTTTCTCGAATGAGGATCGAACCCACACCCACGACGCCACGATTTTTGCACGACCCGACTGTACTAAGATTGCTTGGTACCCTTTTTAGTCCTTGGGCTCCAAATATATGTACTACAATTTGTGTATATCGATTATATGACTATTACAATACAATGATGTAGCTACCCAGTTATACTTTAAAAAATATAACTTACTTAATTAACTATCGTGCTTGTTTTTTTTTTTCAAAAGAATGCTTGAATATTACTTAAACGCAAGATTATGGACTTACTAAGTTCTATATAATATAGATAGACCTATTTGTTATTATTTAGTTCTGAGTTTCTGAAAATAACCCCTTCCAGTAGGATAAATCATAACAATTAAAGCATAAAACATTTAAAGAAATTCATAATAATATTAAAAAATATATAAAGGTTGCTTAAGTTTATACTAAACATGACCCCTGAGAAAAACTGTAACCTCTACAAAAAGTAACAATAGGGTCAATTTGTGACCTTCTTGCACATTTTTTTATTTATTACCCAAATATAAGAAAATATTAATAATTTAACCCTTTTATTAAAAATGAACCCCACTCAATTGCTCGGTTTATGTTTCGTGTGACCTTACTTAATTTTAAATTAGTTATATTCAAAAACATCTTTTATAATAACTTCATAACTTTTCCAAATTCATTTTCGCATAGGTCTCCGTATTAATATTGAAGGTGAACGTTCATTTAAGCTTTGAAGATTAGATTTTTTATGTACACTTTCCTTTTTTCCTTCCTTTCCTTTTCCTATTTTATTATACAGTAGCATGGGAACTCTGAAATCACGTTGATAAATAATATTTCATTTCGGGTGGGAATCGAACCCACAATCGTCGCGTTACAGTCACTCTACCCTACGCCACGACGGTAGCCATAATTTTGGATAAAAATTCTCAAAAGTTTATTTTACGTTTTTTAAAGAAAAATGTTTGATTCTTTAAGTCATATATTATAATTATAATATAACCATGGTATAAAACATAGGTAGGTGATACATGCGACAATCGGAGCGTGAACTAGAAAGCCAGCGATATTCGTGGGACCGCGGCCGTGTGGTGAACCGCGATAGCGTACCTAGAAGTCTAGCTTCGTCGAATGTACTAGGAATGCTAATAATAAAATAAAACTAGAACTAGAGTGTATTGCAATAAATGTAAGATTTTTTTATTTATGCGTAACAACGTATGTAACAGCTGTATGTACTACATATACTTATTAGGGGAACGGAGTGTCTTAACACTAAATGCCCTCTGTCTGTCTTTTTTTATATCTCTGTCGATTTTTTATTTAAATCGTATTAGAGTGTATAACGACATACGAACTTTTAATGTTTAATTAAAACTACCAACTTAACAAACGATTGTCCACCAAACGTCACGTGACCACAGAAAGAAATAATCCGCCCTAAATCCGTCCAAATCCCAGTACATTACTAACTACAGTACCAGGAGAGCATAACGTAGCGGAAAGTCGTTGACACCTGATTGACGTCTCACTCCGGCATGTTTATCTCATTTCTATTTACCAACTTAAAAATATGAATGAAAATCTGTATTTTAGCTTTTATTTACAGGAAATTTAAAGTCAAAATTGTTATTTCTTTCATTTAGTATTAGAATTTGTATGTTGGTCATACGTTACTAATGTATGAATGACTAACAAGACAGAACTAAAGTAAATATGGTAGAAGCGCGCCAGCTGTGTCCGGTGGTTGGTTTAGTTTTAATTGTAAATGGGTTTTAATTAACGGCGGCGATGTTACAAATGTTTTGTGCAGGTGTCGGACAGGTAATGCTTGCCAAAATTTAATTTAAAAAGTAATAAAACAGTTGTGCAATTGAGTACTTAAAGATAATGACAAATATTTCAATAGAAGTGACATTATCATTTTTTGGCCAACTTCAGAATATAAAAAATCAAGGCCGAAATCGTTATTTAGGTAGATTGTAGAAGACGAGTGTTGATTTTATGAAATTCGTATAGTCGGTTATTGGAATTCAGTAAAAATAAAAAAAAATATTCGATCCAAGCGTGTAAGTTAAAAATATACTTATATAAAAAATAACAATACATAGTAAATTAAAGAATAATGTATCCACTGAGGCCTGAGCAACCCTTTCTTTATACAATTAAATAATAAAAAATAGTTCACGTAATTCAAGACATCACATTAAAATTAAAGGTCGAAAAATATTTTTGGAAACATTTTATTATTGTAACTCAAAGGGTCATCGATACAAAGCGATATAATTTTTGGGATTTACGTGAAAAAAAGCAACGGTTGACCCTTTCTATGTATCCATTGTTCGTAAAATGTATTTTTTTATTGATTGAACGGTAACTCTAAACCGCAAGCACATGGGCCGATGCATCTAAGAAAAATAGACTTTTACAATATTCCCTAATTCGTGCAAAAATATCGGATTTCCTCCTTTCTACTCGTCCGAACACAATTTTTCGGTTGGTAGCTCTGATTGTGCATAATATGTTTTTGATAAAGGTTTTACTGATGAAGTTTTAATTTAAAAATGTAAGATTTATTTTTGATTTATCATTATCTATTTTATTCTAAGTCTCTCTGTAAGTAGTTTCCTTAAATTTGATCAGTGGTAGGGAAATATTAGATTGTACTAAAATGTTGATTATAATTTGAATTATTTTCAATAAGAATAATATGTAAAATTAGCACTTAGGTAGATGGTTATGTATGGATAAGTTGATGACAGTGGTCGAGGCGAAAGAGATATGGAGAGATGGTAGCGTTCAGCGATTCATTCTCTCTGGCTACATTACAGTGGAGCTAAGTAAAATTATATAATTTTAAAGTATTTTTTTTATATACATAAGGTAAAAAATATTACAATAGTACAAATATCAAAAATAGGTTTCTCCGATGATGAAGTAGTACAGCTTCAGACACAACGCCCTAGCAACTGCATTCAATATCATGAATGAACTAGTATAATTACATGCACAACTCACATATTACGTCAGCATGGAAAATATTAATAGATTATAATAGACGTCTGTCTGTGCGTCTTCCGCATCTAATGTTGAGAAGTAGAGTTAGATTGGCTCCATAGACTCCATGGTTGATATATATCTAGTGATTTGATTTTTAAAATTGCATTTTATACATAGTTAACTTATCAAAATTTTGACATATAAATAATTCATCAATAACATTATTTATTTCTTTAAATGTGAATAATATTTCTTATCTTCACAGATACAATAGTAAAACAAAATCATCATAATTAAATAAGAAGAATCAAAATAAATAAATGCATTTTTTTAACAGATAAAAAAACCACAGACCCATAAATAAACAGCACATCAATTTAAAAAGTAAACATTCTAATTTTAAAAGCGCTCATTAAAATGGATACGCAGAAGTGTCGTACGCTCTAGGTATGTTTTTAAACGAAAACGGTGTCGAATGGCAATAATATTTATCATGTCAAAGGGTTTGGTTTTCTTCGCCTGTCAGGGAGGGGGCGTGTTCGCTAAATTTAGTTTAAATACTATTTAAAACTTACTGACATGTATCAGTTCAAAAAAATATAGGTAGTATATTGTTACAGTAAATAATAATGTAAAATCCTGTTTTTTTTGTGAAGGCAGAACATTTCCTCATCAATTATTCATATCTCTTTATCCCTCGCTTTCTCTATTAAAATACACTAATGTATATATGTTATTTTATATTTTCACGCTGTATCCAGTATTTAACGAGGTAAACAGAAAGAACCTAGTGAGAAAACACTCCGTTTTCCAACTTAAGATAGAATTCGAGACATTCCTAAGGGGGATCGAACCTACAATAATACCGTTTACAGTTGCCGACTCCATATCCTTCGTGTACCGGTGCTATATTTGATTTGTAAGTTAAGAAATTTTTGTTAAAATATTTAAAGATAACAATAATATATTAAGATTTTACAATACTAAATAATAAATATTAGTCATATGTAATTTTCGTATTTTATCACCAGAACTAGGTGTTTAGGTCATCTGCCCTATAATTGTGATTTATGGCCGTCGGGCGAGTGCAGTCATGCTTTAGTCATCCAGTTATCAACTCATTAAGATAATGTACTCCGTTTGCGTACTCTATACAATAATAATAATAATGTGGTAGATAAAAGTGATTATTATTATTAATAATAAATAGTATTATATAACAACCGATGTGACTTAGTACAAAAGCGATGGTGGTGGGTTTGATTCCCATTCGAGGCAAAAAACAAAGGATGACATTGAGTTCCGCCTCTAAGCAAAGAATGTCTTCAAAATTGTGCAACACTACGTTCCATCTATCAGCATTGTGTCAATATGCGGGGTAAAGCGTGAGCTAAAAAAAATATATAAAATAACTAATCATAAATATTTTGAATATGCATAATGTGTACACAAACTTTGTTTTATTCCAATGTAATATATCAGAATGAAACAGAAGGCTAGCATTAAATCGATTTTTTCTATTTAATAAGAAGTTGACAAACGCACACGCTTAATCGATTCTTATACGTATTAATATACAACTACCACCAAAACAATTCGTTCATCAACCAAAGGATCACACACGATACAAAAAGGGTTTTTGAAAAAAAAAACTTAAAACGGGCTCCAAGATAAAAGTCCTTTGCCTTTACAAAAAAAAAGAAAAATTAAAAAGAAAACTTAAGGCCGCGCCACACTGTCTGCTATCCGGTTTCCGACATATTGGGTTACGGTTCACTCGACTGATGGCTTTACTTTTATTCGGTGACGTAAAAAATTATAATTTTTCTTTATTAAGATAAATTGTACGCGACGATGATGTTTTTTATGAGTTCATTGTTGGAATATCAACATGAATAACAGTTTTGAAATTATTCATGAAAATTGTCAGTTATGAAAAAAGTAAGCTATCTAATACTTGTTTTTGTTGGACTAACTAAGCGCGGCGTTGAATTCCGCCAATCATCACACAGTATTTTAAAAATTTACTATAATCTATATATATAACTTGTCCTCACTGACTGAGGTAAGACGCACGCACAGCCGTAACCGCTGATGGTAGCAATGTGAAATTTGGACAGATGTTTACTTTCGTAATCTGGACATCCACTAAGAAGGGATTTTGAAAAATTTTAACCCTAAAGGGGTAAAATAGGGGTTCAAAGTTTGTATGGAAAAAAAATTAAATCGGCACCGATTTTTATAAAATTTGAAATTTAGATTTTTAAAAGTATTTAATTGAACACGTGTTTCATCGTTTTCTAGAATTCTCCCTCTAAGGGTGCAAATAAAGGGTTGAAAGTTTGTATGGAAAAATTCTTAAATCGCCACCGATTTTTATAAAATTTAATATTTAGACTCTTAAAAATATTTAATTGAACATGTGTTTCATGGTTTTCTAGAATTCACCCCCTAAGGGTACAAATAAGGGGTTGAAAGTTTGTATGGAAAAATCTTTAAATCGCAACCGATTTTTATAAAATTTGAAATTTAGACTCTTAAAAATATTTAATCGAACACATGTTTCATGGGTTATTAGAATTCACCCCTAAATACGCAAGCGAAGCTGCGCGCGTCCGCTAGTAATATAATATATTCAAAAGACAGCATTTTAAGATATTGCAGTTTGGAAACACTAAAAACATTTTAGTGTTGTAGTGCTATAAAAACTGTATTCAATGCTAAAAACCAAACATTAATGAAAATTTAGTTTTTTAAATTTGACGTCGTTGTTATACGTTCCTGCATAATAATATAGGTTGTACCTATACCTATAATCTATAGTGAGTAGGCAAAGGGAAGCTCCGGGAAGTTGACATACTCTACTAGTGGTGGAACTCAATGGTGCGTTTTATCAACTTATTACAGCGAGGAAATAAAAATGATTCATTCCCCCGAGTGAAAGTCGAACCAGCACCTGGAGTCACACACTGTGTCGTTGCGCCACAACGGACATTTAAATGATACAATTATATCGAGTAGGTATATTTACATTTGTAATAATTGAATGTAAGACTTTAAAAATAAACACAGAAGGAATGTTCATTTGACTTACTTCCTTTTTTTACTATAAAATTTTTGTAAGGGTTTCAAGGAAAGCTTTAAATATTCTAAGCTCGTATGCACATCGTAAAGCAAATAACATAAAAAAATATTACCTCGTACCTAATAACATCGACATTCCAAAGCGATAAGAGGCCAATTTTATTATAAATATACTAAATTTTACAAGGAAATTGTTATATCATATTTTGCTTAATGTCTTTTCGACGAAATAGGATGAGATGGAAACAAGGTCGTAACAATTTTATAACTTTTTAAAATGTTATTCTCATACTAAGACAAGATAATTTAATTAAAAGTTACACAAAAATTCGAGCCCGTCGTGGAGCAGTGGGGCAGCGTGCGGCTGTACACGCAATGATTGTGAGTTCGATGTTCACCGCAATATCGAACGAAAATAGAACTGACTGTGTGAAAACGGAATTTCTTAACAGTAGATTCTTTGTCTCTACTCTCCTATGAGCGAAATTGGAAAAAAGAAAAAAAAATAATGCAACGGATTTAATTGAGCTGAATAATAATAATAAGATATACCTACTTAACTTCGGTCAACTTTAAATATGGATAGTTGATTGAAGTTATCTAATCTAATATCTTCTCTAGTATTTAACACAATAATAAAATGAAAACCTATACGTAATTAAAAATGTAACATACAGACGTACCTATTAAAGGTAAAATAACAGATAATCTGAGAAAAATTCGCGGATTATAATCTTAATTGAAGAATTTCATACTTTATCTCATAGTTTGAACAGTATCTGAATGTAACCAAATCTTTTTTAATACTAAAATGTCACGCTTGTCTAGAAAATTTCTATTCTTTCTAGATTTAAAGAGTTCCACATTGTATGGAATAGGGAGTACGTATGTAAAGTATGTTAGAGGAGAAAGTTGAGATTGGAATCATTTGCATATAACTACAATTCCTAATCTGCAGAATGATATAAAATGCGTAGAGCTAAGACGAGTCACACAAAAAGGAGTTTGACATGCTCTTTTCTCCGCTTTACCGCATTTCTCTCAGGTACAGTGGAAAACACAATTGCTCCGATTGAGAACGTACAACCATGGTGTATACAATTACATATTCACCACTAAGCATCGAAAGTGAATTACATATTATACAGTACGGTCAACGAGTCGTGGCCGCCCTGAAGTTATCTGCTAAGCTGTGCAGATTTGATATTAGTATTTTTCGTTCGTAGCAATTTTCTGCGATGCTTCCTTTTCCTACAACGCATTAAATTCGGAGCTCACAACCAAACGTCCCGTACTGTAAATTAAACATACTACGAACATTCCAATGACTTTCAGATTACCAGGCGAACATAAGTGCGTAGTAGTAATACATTTCTGATAACACCGCGTCAGCAACACGCAGGCGGCGCCTGCGCGACACTGTAGGTACACTTATGTGTCACTGGTAATATATTATATATATTATAGTAATAATTTTAATTTGTTTAATTAATTAATTTAATTAAAATGTAATTGATGAAAAATTATAATAACGTTTTATTATTATAAAAAATACCGAATGAAATTACTGACTAAAGTTGATTGTTCAAAGTGGGTTTATTTAAGCTTAAAATTGGAGTGGAATATTATTTTTATTTACATATAGCTGCGGTGGTCTAATTATTTTTATTTACCTTAACGCAAATAGCAGGGTAGGCAGAGGGAACCTGCGAACTTGGCGCTAACACTTTTCTTGAAATTTTGCAGAATTTTAGTGGAATTGCGTGTTAAGTGGCTTGTGTTAAGCCACGCGCCTCACGCTATACCTCACTGGGTACTCAGAGTTAGAATCGAACCTGTACCGAATATGTATTTCACTCTCTCTGTTCTCTGTCAATCTTATTAAGGACAATAAGAAGAGACAAAGGTTGCTAAATTTATGGCTTTCATTATTATTTAACACAATTTATTAGCATTTTTGCCAAATAAGTAATCATTTGAGATAACATATAGACGTTTAATTTTCTAGTTGTAAAATATTATACCTAATGTTTGAACAACAGTTTTAATATAGACAAGCAAATAAAATAGTAATAATGTAATACGATTCTCTTTTTATTTCTAAGAAAACTTGTATAAGCAAGCCTTTCATGTACCGAAACTTTTGCAATAGAATTACGTAAAATAATAAAAATAATTATAACCTTGACAGTGGTGACACGTTTTTTACAAAGAGTATGGTTTGGTTCGTAGAAATGGTACATTTCAGTTATTGTACCTACCTATATCTAATCTTAATAGGTAAGCGTTGTAATAAAAGTTGTTAGAAATTTCAATTTTTGTATAAATATATATTTTTTCGCAGTAAGTATTGTATGTATTGTATTTTTAAAAAATATTATAATTAAATTTATTTAAATCAGTAAGAATAGTTAAATGTATTACATTATATTGTTCCTACACGAAGCAAGCACAATTTTTTTTATAAATTTTATTATAATTAAAAGGCAGCCTACTCTGTGATGTATAATCACACTTCAGACTTTTAGTAGGCAGAGAATTTTTAAAATCGGTCTTGTAAATAATTGATGACCACTTTTCTCATTGTATATGAGCAACGCAACATTTTTTAAATATTTTTTGCAAGTAACATCTACATGCACGTTGCTCTTTGCCCGTAATCGCCAACTTGCTGTGATCGTAACAAAGCAGACGAGTCAGCATCGGCGTGGGAACGGCTCGTCTACTCTTTATCAAATCGACACTTTTATTTTTAACGACGCTGTATTTATTAAATAAATTAAATATTTATATGTTATATATAAAACTTATTTAGAATAGAATAAAATGCGTATCCTATAGGTACTAAATGTGTTTTACAAGTCCCAGTGAGGCGTGGCGCAAGGGCAACGAGTGTGACTGTAGACGACACTGGTTGTGCTTTCGATTCCCACTCGAGGAAATTAAATATATACTTAAATTCATATTTCCATCTGTTTACTCTGGTATCGTTTCTCTCTAAGCTCTTCCAGAGTCCCTCACTCTTCTTCTTCCGACGGTTGTGAGTTCGATTCCCATTTGAGGAAGTGAAATATTTATTGACGTGTCTATTTACATTTCTTCGCTCTGGTGTCGAGGCAAAGCGCGGCGTTGAGTTCTGCCCCTCAACTTCGTGGGGAACGAACTGTCTTATCACAAGGTTATCCCTATGCCTACTCTGATGTGTGCGGGATACAGCGTGAAGCTGATTTTTTTTAATTTATTACAACCCTTTATTTTGAGGCACACTGTGTTTGGCGAAACTTAGATTTCGGAAGCCGTGTAAATTATTACCACCTTTATTAATAAACGAGACACTATATGAAGAATAATCAATAATAAGTATATAAATTTATTTAAGTTAGGTAAATAGATATATTCAAGGTGTGTAAGATGAGAAGAGCAACAAAAGCTATCGGTGTAAACGCACCTGACATAATCCACGTCGGAAGTCCGTCTGTTTGTTCTCCAACTTTGTATGGGTTCCGTCACTTCCACGCCAGTAGGTATAGTGAAACCAAATTTATATTTACGTTTATAATTAATAAATATATATAATATCTATATGATATCTTATGAGATACCCTACAAGTTTTAAAAGGGATAAATAATGTTGTACCTATCTATTAATTATTAAATTCATTTATCTATATCTATTTTCTGTATATAGCAGGGTATGCAGAAGGAGCCTAGTGTTAAGACACTCCGTTCTTAATTTTTTCCCGAATTAACAAGACATTGCGTCGAGTGGCGAACCTTAACGCCGTGCTTTTGTCTTGTTATCACAGTGAAAATCTATTTTAAAATATGTATCACTTCTAACTATAAACGCGCCGGTAGTACATTAGATTTCTAGTCGGCAGAATATTAAATATATAAATTATTTTCATTTACCTACCCTCGTAGACAAAGCCCGGTGGTGAACATTACTGTTGCCATTTCTTTAACACGCAATATCTCGAAATTTCGGCAGTGGTTCGTGATCGGGCTGTCTGAACCCTAAGTTCCCTTGTCTAATCTACAACGCGGGAAAAAGGGTAGACCTTCTTATTGCTTTATTCAATAATAATACCTATATTTTTTCAAGATAGAAATTTATTTTATATAGAAACATCATAAACCAATTCCTAAATATTTGATAAAAAACCATGAACTAAAATCAATTATATAATAATTATAAAGCTAGTATAACGTCCATTCTAAATTCGAGTGTCCACCGTGTGACAGCTGTCACAACGGCGTCACGCCGCGCGTCCGGTTACCGTCGCGCCGTGCGTAGAGCGCGCGACGCTAAAAAGATCATTTCCGATATCGAAATAGTATTCTACATTATTAATAATGTTATTTATTATTAATTTGTTTGTTGTAATAAGTTTTTTTTATGTTGCTAAATTCTTGAAAATATTATGAATTACAATGTTTTTCCACACTCCTTTCCCCCCTCGAGCGTCGCTTTTACAGGCATTTTATAGACACACGACTGGCCTCATATTAGAATGGAGGCTGTATATAATAATTATTTTCTAAGAAAATAAACATACGAGGTAGGTAGTAGGTACTTGTTAACTTCTCCGTTTGCTACTAAGATACAAAAAAATATCTTTCACACTTCAAAATGTTACTACATACTTTCAAAAGACAAAAATGTAGTTAATTTTATAGATTTTTGAAGATAAACAAAAGACTTTAAACAAAAATAGTTTTCCAAGTTTCAAATTTTAAATATTTATAGGTACATACATATTGAAATCTCTAAAGAAAACAAAA
Source organism: Heliconius nattereri (assembly GCA_013403645.1). NCBI lineage: Eukaryota > Metazoa > Arthropoda > Insecta > Lepidoptera > Nymphalidae > Heliconius > Heliconius nattereri. Next base: position 2,037,151 of record JAAIXI010000221.1, read on the forward strand.
ATTACCTAAATAAAAATCCATCAAACTCCTCGCAATAAACATATTGAGAGAAAATAGAGATAGTCACGAACTAGGAGTAGTATAACAAAATATAAGCATTATTTCACCGGAAGTGTCTAAATTAGTGTTCATTTTGTAGCGTTTTCATCGCATTAGGTAAATTTAGTGGAATAGTGTAATGAGAATAGACACTAAGTTAACAAGAAAGCAATTTAAACTTATCTATTTAACATCAGAATTCATAATTTCTTAGTGTAAGTTAAATTGAACTTGGCCGTGTGTCTAATGTTATGACTTGAATTAAATTGACATTAAATCAAGTATTTTAATGTTTTATAAAGTAGGTATTTTTACACAATAAGGGAAGGAATATATTAGGAAAGATATACAAATTTTACCTCAACGGGACTCGAACCCGCGTCTGTAGGATTTTTTTTACTTCACAATGTATCCCTGTCATTCCTGCGCGTGTGGATCGAACTGTGTGTACAGTCTGACGCTTGTGGCAATACGCAACGGCGGTTTTTTTTTAATAAGTATAACTAATTATCCGACTTATTAAAATTATTGAAAATAATAGAATAATTAAGCACTAAGCTCTACCTGCCTATAGAAGAAAGCTAGAAAAGTGACAAGATGAAAAAACGAAGCCCTAAATACTTATTGAAAATATTGCATAACAGAATAAAATAATGATTGACAGTTAAAAATAATGTATACAATTATTTTCTAGGCCTACCTACACTCCCTACGCAAAAATAATTAGTAGCATAATTTTGAAAATAAAACCATGACTATAAAAGATAAATCCAATAAACTCCCCTCTTGCCACGAATAATGTTCACAGTTCATCTCTAGGGACGGGTTGTTATGGGGGAATGGTGCTAAGTTACTTTATTTTGTGTTGTAAGCTTTGGGAATTGATTTTTATACCTTTGAAAATATAACAAATATAAAGAAAAACATATATCATAGCTTCACGCTTTAGTGTTAAACATTGGAACTCAATGCTTTTTTTCGCTTTTGCCTCGAAACCAGAGTAGAAGTAATGAAAACATTTACCTAATATATAATTTTACTAAAGTGGATGACGAACCCATAATCTGTTGCGTTTAAAGTGACACTTTCTGCCTTTCCACCACGACTGACTGATATGATAAATAAAAATATTTTTTTTATAAATTATTTTTATTTTTATGAATATTTATTGAATTTTATTGAATATTATTTTTATGAATGTCTTATATAAAAAAAGTTCTCTGCTCTGATCTTTTTCACCTTCACGCAGTATTCCATAGAGAGGGAACCTGGTGTTAAAACAATCTATTCCCCACTCCACTCTCCATCCAATGTTTGATAAAATGCGTGTTGACTGGCGGGACCAGCGCCGCGCAATGTCTTGCTCTATTCGAAATTTAGATTAGACGGTCAGCCGACAACACCGGATCTCCATTTTATGTTACTAAAGATAAAGATAGTATTATAATTAACATATAAACAGAAACCAATACTCCAATATCACAATCGCTTATCTAACAACATATATTAATTAACCAGAAAATTACCATAAAGTTGCCATAAAATTATAATTCAATAAAGAAATTAATATAGAAACACAGTATTAGCGCACTCAATTACTTCCACTTGTTATAATTTAGCATTTGACGCGATTTGTGCGATAGCATCGCTATACACGTTTTCCCCTGTTATTTGTCACTCTGAAGTCTTTTAGGGTGTACGTAGACAAGGAATAATATGGTAATATCATTTTTTTAGCTTATGGCTCTATATCTTGCATATTGCTTTACTCACATTTGAAATGACTAGATGTTTTTTTTAAATATTAAAATAACTTTGAGAAGATATAAGAAAAATCAAAAGATTTTAAGATTCGTTAAGAATAAGTCGTTATTGCTTATTTTTTTTTACACGTCTTCGCAAGAAAAATCCTAAACTATAAACAGAATGATTTATTCCAAAAACATACGTTAGCATAATTTACAATATAAACAATAAAAATGCTCAATACAATGTTATGAGCTGGCACTCGAGGGATCCCTCCCATGGGCGTGCACGTCCTAACCGATTTGTCCGACATTTTCAATTTTATCCCCTGAAACCTCACACCGCGGCTCTGGGGTATAAATTAAATAAGTTTATCTCGATGTTGGTGGCTTAGTATGATCTTCTATACATTATCTTACTGTATCTTTTATCTATATCTATATGTATTCATAAAACTGTACGGTTTGATCGTCTCGTAAAAATCTATGGATAGCTATTGATGGCACGTTATTGTAATAAAGTGTAAACTTGTGTGTTTATTGCTTGTGAGTAATAAATTAAGCATTGATAGATCTGGTTTTGATTGAAATATATTAGGTATTTATATAAAATGTCACTTTATTCATTAAAGATATCTCTGTTAATATAAAATTTATTTAAATTGATTCATATTTTTACTTTATTTATACTACATGTACTTATATAGTTGTATATTTTTAATTATACAACTATATAAGTACATGTAGCAACATAACATATATATTTTTAATTAATTATATAATTTAAGGCCATCCCAGCACAGGGAGACAGCGTCCATCTGTAAACAGGTGAAAACAGTAAAAAAATCAAATTCCAGCATCGAGCTCGGCCACATGAATTTTAATTTTAATTCATGATACCTTTATATAAATCACTGCATAAGTGTAAAATAACTATAGGTACCTACGTATATATAACAATTTCTCCTGTGTAACCCCACACCGCCGCCCTGGGGCTTAAATTAAACAAAAGTGTATTTTGATGTAGGTGGCTATAATAATACCTACAATGTCACGCCTCGTTATGTCAGTCATTGTTTTGTAGGCAGCTATCTGATAATAACTTATTAATTTATGTTGTTTGTATTTTATTTATCATCGTATTTGAGTTATTTAAAAAAACTGAGCTTTGTTTTTTGTGTTTAGGGTTCCGTACCCAAAGGGTAAAACGGGACCCTATTACTTAGACTGCTAGATCTGCTATCTAGTAATCTCTTAGTAATAGAGTTTGTGCTTGTCCGTCTGTCACCAAGCTTTATTTCTTGAACTGTGATAGCTAGACAGTTGAAATTTTCACAGATAATGAATTCCTGCTGCAGCTATAACACCAAATATTTAAAAAAATAAATATGTTCATATGGTATGATAATGGCTCCCAAACAACAAATATGAATTTTGCAGTTTTTATAGATAATGGTACGGAACCCTTTGCAGCGAGTCTGATTCGCTTTAGGTCCCATTTACTTTATTTTACGAATATACTGGTTGCTGGAGCTTCGTTTATATTGATATTATAAGCCCATAGGCGTGAAAATAGGAAGGTCTCCGTGTTCGGCCCATTCGAAAAATTTTAGTGACTCTAAAAATTTAAGACAAAAACCTTTACAAGAACAAGCTAAAGTGCAAACGCTCCAAACTTAAAGTGACATAAAATAGGATTTAATATGAAACTACTTTTAACTAATATAATATTATTTCCAAGCAATGACAGATGAAATATATTATCACTCTATAACACGTTAAACATTTCAATACGCAACACTCAACTCTCCTACATCAGTAACCGGAGGATATCCCGTTACTTCCAATAAAGCTTTAATTAGTAAAAATTAAAACAATAAACAGCGGCCGTTAAATTTAGACGAATCGAAAACAATCACGGCTTCCGCTAAATAATTACTGAGTTTGAAATGAAAGCAAAAAGACAAACTGTTTTGTTATTGAAAGCTAATTTGTTAGCTTAGCGAGTAATTGTTCGACAATGTAGCCTAGGGTTGCTGATAACTGGAATTTATTTGTTAAAATATTAATATGGCTATATTAATATTTTAACATTAATATAGCCTCTCTAGAGATCTGCTAATAGAATGTATTTTTTTTTCAGAAGAGACAGAAACCAGAACGTACACGATGCAAGAACCCTTTATTACTGGTGTCTGTATTATATAGATTTACAATAATAACTATAAGCCTATAATTATAACCTTTTTAATTTAGAAAATTTGTAGACTCTTCTATCTATTAATTATATTGTACATATTATATTATATATTATATTATATGAAGCATTTGTTTGTGTAAGTATATATATGTTTATATGTATTTATTTATAAATATATGTATTTGTGTATTGTGTATGAGCTTATGTATTTTTGTATATATCATAAGTATTTTATGTGTTTACTTAGTATTATTATTATTATTTAGTTTGCACTTACGTTATTCCACCCTTCTCTTTTTATATTTTAAGTCCTTTGCTGTTATCAAAGGTTGCCTGGAAGAGATTGCTTGAAGCAATAAGGCCGCCTTTGCATACTTGTTTTTTTTATGTCTTTTCTGTTCTATTTGTTTTATTATTTTTATTTTATTTGTGTGCAATAAAGTATAAACTAAACTAAACTAAATTATAAGTATATAACTTATTTCCGACCTCGCTTGAGTCTAAATACATCTTATTCGGAAATATATATAAAAACATATATCAGCATAAAAATATACCACTGTTGCAAAATAAATACAGATATAGGAGATATGGTAACTAATTGGGAATACTAAGAAATTTTACGTTTCATATCATAAAGACCACCTAAACGAAATTGCAGGCGACATCTACTTAGTAATAAGAAATGCTAAAATAAATAACTAAAAACTATAATTATATTATTAAATGATAGATAGCCCTGCGCTGTACGTGTTATCGGCTCGTTAAATAGGTACATTTGATATTTTTAGTTTAAACTTAGACATAATATAGCGTGGATTCAAATCCTTGTTGTACATATTAATTTGTCAATCTATCCTTGTGTATTGTATGCTTATATTAATCGAAAATTCAAAACTAATTATATTAAAATATTTCACTAAATCGTTTGTTGCTAAATTTTAGATATAAGATAAAAATTCTATTGAAATTTAATCTATATACCGATAAAGCAGGAATGAGCTTCTTCACTTAACATGGAAGATCACTCTGTCAACGAGGTAGAGAGAAATTAGCGCTACTAGCGCTGCACCTTTTTTCAGGTTACCTCCCTTACGTAGTGTTAGGAAACTGTGTTCACTTTTGGCTCGTAATTTTCGAGCTCTTGCATGGTGAGTGACAAAACTCATCGCCACGCTTGCTCTCTGTTAATTGCATAAAAAGAGAAGTCAATACACAACCTAACACAAGACTTGGCTAAAACAAAGCGACATTTATTTATTCAAAGACGCAGCTACTCGTAAGTGTGAACTAACGAGAGCATTAGTTTAAATTAAAACAGCAAAGGCCGTTTTCATTTGCATCACACGTGACCGTCTGTCACGTCGTCTAGCCGCTTCATCATCGCTGAGAGCGATTAATTCGTATAGAGCGTGCTGAGTTATGAGCTGAAGCGATTTTAGACAGTTTGGAATGAATATTGTGTGTAGTTTTGTCTTATTTGGTCAATTACCTTGTACTATTCAAGAGTTAAGATAATTAATATTTTTATTTATGTAGGAATGAAGCCAGATTAGTATATGTATAATTTGATATATGTATATCTTTTATTTAGACTTGTAGACTTATATCAACAAATTATATTATGTTATATAATGTGAAATTTCTGTTACAATAAAATATAGGGGCATATCGGTTATTATTTTTTTTATAATTATTTGGTAGGTACATACCTATTATAAATGGAAGATGTAACATTAGTTTTCCTATATTAATTTATTTAAATTTATAGTGTTTCCTTACTACTACGATTCCAATTATAAGACTGTCAAAGCACATATAAATTAATTAACATACAAGTATCATTAATAATGTGTTAAATATAAAATTATCATCTTCTATATTATGGGTAATTTAAAACTGCATTTGTCGCGACTGTGCAAATTATTAGTTCATTAACTAACACAAGTTACAATCGGAGGCGATTAAATGAAGTAATTTTTAGCAACACTTTTGTCATTTTAAAAGTCATCCTCGTCAGAACCAAATTGAAAACTGTCATTTTTATTAAAGAAATAAGTATTAGAGTTTTGGTTTTATACGTAGAGTAATTAGTATATTTGTAAATGTGATAGCAGAAACTAAACTATTTAAATGGAGTAGATTCTTAATGAATCTACTACAAATAAATTTTGTTTCTCATTAATTTTATATCTACTTATTTAAGTAAATCTTTGCAAGATATTTCATTTTCGTTATTTTTATACATTTTAAACATAGCTCTTTGACAGTGGAAGACTGATTCTTTTATCAGCCGACAATAACTGTCGTAAATTCTTTTAGAAACTTGTAAATAATATCATTAAATTGACATAAGGAATTCGCTTGTAAATTATGCCATTCGCTTATCATTAGTGCGTCGAGCCGGATGGTCTCAGTCTCACACCTATTTACGCTTCCTCTTGTGTCTGTCTGGTGTCCTAGGACCATTAGATAAACATTAGCTTATCAATTAGGTATTTGGTAAAATTTATTAACCAAAAAAAAATTTATTATTTTATCTGTCCGCTATTTAAATAAGATTATTCTTTATCTTTATCTTTTCTTGTTTTAAAATTTTCTACGCTACCCCCGTTTAAATGAAACAAAGTGCAAAAATTGATATCTGATTGTAAACGTAAAGGTTTTGGGTTCAATTCCCTTTAGAAGCAACGATTACGTTCTGTAGCTGTACAAATACAAGCCGAGTCTCGTACCTAGACTACCTGGTGTTAAGTCATTCTTCACAATCCGTCGAATTTTCGAGATATTGCGTGTTGAGTGGCAGATCTTGTCCTTGACCTTGTCTTGTTACCAGAGGGAGTCAATGAAAATATTAAATAGCTCATACTCCCTATTGGGAATTGAACCCAGAGCCACAGTGAATGAAGCCGTCGTAATATGTATTATATTTTCATCAGTCTTATCGGTCTCGTTCAATACGAACAGGTGTTAAGCCCTATTAAATCACCCTTTATCTTTAAATTACCAAGAAATTGAGAGCGTAATTACATACTCGTATACAGACTACAAATAATTTTAAATAATGTTAAATTAAGAGTAGTAGGATAAATTATAGTAACGTAGAATTAAATACAATGGTGATAATATTTAATTTTGTACTAAATAATTAAAACATATTAATAGAATTCCGCCATTATACGCCTCAAAAATAGGTACCTCAAAAATTTGGCGGGAAGTGGGAAATCTACAAAAACTCGCGAAACTCTACAGAGCGCGGGATGCAGCGTGAAACTGAGAAAGTAAATAAACAACTTACTATATTAAATAATTTACTTTAACAATTATAAATAAGATAAATACCTACTAAATATAATTCAAAATTTTCTTAATTTATGTGTACATCTGTAGTCTATACACATATTTATTAAAAACATTGTTGACCAATAATCAAAATAACACAACTGAAAGAAATTAATGGACAATAGAAATTCATTTTATAAATAGCAACATACCCACAATATAGGATCGATCCACCTGTGTTGCCACGCGACGGAGGGCGCTATTCGACACCGGCGCGTAATTTGAAATTTGACACTCGATAATGTCTGTGTTGCCAGTTGATCCCCAAATTACATGTTATCCCTTTAATGTTGCCATACCTTTTACTTGTACGTATTTAATTAGTTTGATTTTGGTTTTAAAGTTTTAATGAATTGCAAGTTTTTGGGTTTTGATTTGGTTTATTATAATTTTATAATGATTATAAAGAAAATATTAAAATATAATTATAATAATGTTATGTTAAAGTACATTTTCGTATTATATAAGAGTTTCTTAATATTTACGCCATGTTTTTTTTAGCTTCACTCTATATCCTGCACATAGCTGGGCAGGGAAAGGGAACCTTGTGTTACGACACTTCGTTTCTGGTCGCATTGCATGTTGAGTAACGGAACTTAACGCCGCGTTTTATGTCGTTACCAGAACAAGGAAATATTAAATATATAATTTTCTCAAGTGGGAATCCAACCCTCAACTTGTTGCGTTTACACGCACGCTTGTACCCCTGAGCCACGACTGGCTTGTTTTTAAATAATTGTTTTATGTGCCTACCTACATTAAAACAAAACCCCATAGGAATATACCGCAAATTGAAACGAGACGAAAATAATGATGCCCATTTTGCATAACGGTCCTGCGTCCATAGAGACGCAGTTGTAAAATAATATTCATTAATTTATGCACCAATATGTTATATTTCACCTACATACATGCAAACAGGCGTTTCAATTGAGCAATAATGTGACTCCCGAGTACAGAGTAGCCTCTTGACAGAAACTTTAGTTTTTTTAACACGTAAAAATTAATATAAAAACTTAAAAATATTATTTGTACAGTTTAAATATTTTTTTGTCTCATTTATTCAAACATATGCAGAAAAAAAATAGAAAAATTTGCTTTAATCGACCGTTACACGGGTAAAATATTAATGGTTATAGCTTTGGGTACAAATAAAAAAAACTATTAACTTTTGCTTAGGTCTAGATGAATATATTGCAATTTAAGGCTTTGTTGGCAAATATAGGACCATCAAACTAGCCGAACTATAATTTCCAAAAACTAATAATTAAACGAAAACTCCAATTACAAGACAAAGAAAAGAAAAGAATATTTTTGCAAAATATATATAAGTAAAATGACCATCAAACTACCCTACATACAAAACATAGCATCAAATGAACATCTGTCGGTCTGTCCGTTTGTCACACACTCGCACGGGACACAATTAACGTCGTTAATTGCACCACTGCGCTCAATTAGCTGATGCGCGAGTGCGTTTAAATGCAACCGAATTGTTTTATAGATTTTTATGGTTGTTCGGAATCTGGGTTTTAATTTTGAAATCAAAATAAATCAGCTTCACGCGGTGTGTTGCGCACAGGGTAGGCAGAGGAAACCTACCGTTAAGACACACCATTAAAAACTTATTAACTTATTTAATTTTTTAACTTATTTTAATTATGTTTTGTAATTTTATTATTGGAATGGGTAGATTTGTTGTTTAACCTCTTTTACAAAATTTAAATCAATAATTTGAAACCGACATTGTGGGTTCGATCCCCACTCGAGGCGATGAAATATTCTAATTTCTATTTTTTCGCTCTGCTGTCGAGGCAAAACCGCGGCGTTGAGTTCCGCCACCCTACACGCAATGTCTCCAGAATTCGGCGGAAAGTGGGGAACGGAGTGTCTTAAGACTAGGATCCCTCTGCTTACCTTGCTGTGTGCGGGATACAGCGTGAATAATAAATATATAGGTATTTCCTCTATTGGAAATTGAACCGTCGCGTTAACCACGCCACGAGCAAGAAGTGACTAACAAGTTACTAATCTACAACGGAAATGCCACAATGATTTAGCACACATTAAAAATAAATATTTTTATAGAGAGTATATTCTATACATGTCGAAATCAAGTCACCCCTACCTACCTATATACATAATACTATAAAATAATTTGGCTTTTATTGTCTGAGATTACTTGCTGAGTTAGTGAATAACAACGTTCAGCCTCTCAGCAGAATGCTGGGTACGTAGGTTCCTTGGTGAGTGTAGAGGAGGACTAGGATATCCCGAAATTCTTACGACATTGCGAAAAACAACACTTTAAGTTTTATAGTCTACAGTCTACGCACACAAAGCTGTACAATACGACTTATTTATATTATATTTATCTACTAGCGGACGCGCGCAGCTTCGCTTGCTTGTTTAGGGGTGAATTCTATTAAACCACAAAACATGTGTTCAGTGAAATATTTTTAAGAGTCTAAAAGAGACAAGTTTTATAATAATCGGTGGCATTTTAAAGAGTCGGTGGCTTTAAGAGTCGGTGGCGATTTAAAGATTTTTTCATACTTTCAACCCCTTATTTGCACTTTTAGGGGGTGAATTCTAGAAAACCATGAAACACATATTCAATTAAATATTTTTAAGAGTCTAAATTTCAAGTTTTATAATAATCGGTGGCATTTTAAAGATGTGTCCATAAAACTTTCCACTCCTTATTTGCACCCTTAGGGGGAGAATTCAAGGAAACGATGAAACACGTGTTCAATTAAATACTTTTAAAAATCTAAATTTCAAATTTTATAAAAACCGGTGCCGATTATAATTTTTTTCCATACAAACTTTCAACCCCTATTTCCCCCATTTAGGGTTAAAATTTTTCGAAATACCCTCTTAGTGGATGTCCAGATTACAAAAGTAAACATCTGTACAAATTCCACGTTTCTACCATCAGCGGTTACGGCTGTGCGTGCATCTTACCTCAGTCAGTGAGGACAAGTTATATATATAGATTATACTATCATATTATTTTTGAAGTGAAACGAATGACAGAAATTAACTGAAAGAGGTAGATCGTAGTTTTGTGCCATTACTTCCTCTCCCTGCCTGCATAGTATGTGAGATATACAAAAGTATAAATTGTATACAAAAATAATACATAATTTAAATATAATTAACATTTTACACTGTGACATTTGTAACTTAACCAGCTTTTAACCCTGAACACCAGGAAACCTAACACCAGGACGCTCTTCCTGCCCTGTGGAAGTGACATAAATAGTTTAGCTAGCATTCAATTCAAAATTTATATTAATAAAGTTGCAATTACCTATTAGCCATTTTTACTTATTATTATATCTTGCATTTTGTTTTGTTTTTATGTTAACGCCGCGCTTTACTTACCAGAACAATGGTGGGGGAAATGAAAATAATTATAATTCTGAATGACAGTCAGAATTCCCACCACCACGACGAACTCGACGCATCAGGATTAAAAGAAAAAAAAGATCTCTACTATTATTTACGTATGTTAGACAAAGTAAAATACAGTCGAATTGATAACTTCCTTTTCTTACAGAAGTCGGTTAAAAATCTGAATTGTGGTAATTTTGATAAACTTTATAATATTCTTATTTATATTCCTGGCGAAAATAATTATTGTTCACATAATCTCAAGAATCAAAACGATGCGTATTGAAATAATATGCCAATTTTCTTTTTTATATTTCTTCGTCTTATCATAAGATGACCTATTAAATAATCATTGTGATAATAATTTAAAATATGATTAAAATTGATCATAATTTGATAGCATTATCCCTTCCTGGCATTAATTCTGGCTATTACCAGGGTCTGCCTAACTTGATAGCAATTGATAATATTTAGTAAAAATAATAAAAAGAGATTTAATCACTGTACTCGTATATATTAGTAGGTACACTAAAAGCAATAATAACATTTTAAAATATTTTTTTAAGCAGATTCTTCAGTTCAGTATCTTCATGTATTTTTTAAAGATTGAGGATGTGTGAAGGACATACCCTGTTATGCAACAGGGTTATACAGAAGGAACCTAATTCTAAGACACTCCATTCCCCACTTTCGGTCCAATTTTTTTGGAATTGAAATGTTGAGTGGCGGAACTCAACGCTATAGAATTACGTTTTAAAAATCTTATCTTATCTTACTTACATATTTTATATACTTAATTCTAGAACTTTATTAATATTGCTTTATATACTGGTGTACCTTTTACAACCTTCTACAATATATGTATATATAAAGGTATACAAGTAAAATGCAACAAACAATTATATTTAAACGTTACCTTAAAGTATACTTAATAACCTACAAATTACTCTAGACACATGTTTTTTGTTTATCTGCCATTGACTGTTCCTTATCACTGAGCGAAACGACCACGCCATCAAAGTACTCACACGTTGCTGTCAATTGAAGTGAATCGCTACAACTAAAAACCGGTTTTTACTATAAAGAATATCATAAATTATGAATTTAAATCATGTACCATTGCTATAAGGCTTAATATAAGATTTTTTAGCATATTTAAAATAATATTTTGTTAGCAATTAAAACGCGGAAGCTATAGACAGTTGTGTGAAGTTAATCAAAATGTTCGGATATAAATATTTAACGCGGGCCCATTTGAAAGGATTTGATAACTATAAGGTCAGTTACGTTACTTAAATAACTGTTATTTATTGTTTTTAGTGTATTATAGTTATATAATTATGTGTATACAATAGAAGATATAATGTAAATATGATGTATGTGTTATTTACATATATATATATTATGCAAGTGTCATTTGTATACTGTGACGTCATAGATAATGTGTGATGTATGTACCATCACTCAAGAGCTCGTGGGTTCAAATTCCATATGGGGCGTATTTAATATGTATGTTTTTTAGCGTAAAAGTTGTGATAGTATCCAAATTTCACTGCTTCTAATGTTATGAAACTAGAGTGAGAGATAAGAGAAGCAGGGAGAAATGTCAAGGGGGTTTCGAGAACACAGTATTGATGATACTAGAAGAAGGCAAATTAACAATAGGAAAATCCTCCGGAGGCCATGTATGTACTCGTATGTGCGGGTTGATTGATGGCAGTGGACGACACTAAAGAGGCGTACAGGGACCGTAGCGCTTGGTTAATTTTTCACAATTTGAACCAGTAGTTGCTGAGATTAGCACGTTCAACCAAACAAACTCAGGGGCTTTATAATATTAGTATACATTTACTAAGTTGTTGTGAATCTAATAAGCCGTCTGACTACAAATAGGACACAAAATCATTCTCACTATCTGAAATACGAAATGAGCCGTCTCTTTATATTCTTCTACACAGCTTAAAACGGAAAATGTGTTAAAATATGATTTAAGCAATCATCTATAATATTATTATATGGTCATTCGATACGTTCACAATAATATGTGTAGTTTATTCTCAATTCACAGTTACGATAAGGTTATGACCGTAGTTTAGTTCTCAATGTCTAAAGTTACTCGTCTCTATAATTAAATTAAAAATTATATTTTAGTTTATCTTAATTTTATGGAGGCTGGCGTGGTGATTAATAACGAGACGGGTGTGGATTCGATTCCCACGTAGGGGAATATGTTATTTATTTTCATTTCGTCGCTCTGGATGATGTTTAGACTTACTTTATTTAATTTTTCTGCTCTGGGTTGCTCTGGTTGAGTTCCGCTTCTCAACACGCAATTTTGAAAATTGAGCGGACAATAGGGAACGGAGTATCCTAAGTCTTAATCAGAGTGTCTTAGGATCCCTCAGTCTCCCCTGCTTCGCTACGAAAAGCGTGAAGTTCTTTTATTCACTGATTACTTACTTTTATTGATATAACATTTTCTTACAGTACAGTGCTATAGATACGAGCCCTCTCAGTCGATATGTTATGCATCCCACATGGAATTTTACAGTTAAGGTAAAATATATACTTACATATATATATTCTGATAAAATTCATGAAATATAATTATTAAAATCTAGTTTATTATTTAGTTTATATTAATTAAAGTCTGAAGGAATTAAACTAAGTCATCGTAACGTCGGATAGCGTTTCTATCTTAACACGACGGTTTTGGAAATAAGAGAAGAGAATTATGGGAGATTTGACACTAAGTCTTGTAAATAAAAATAAATAAAGTCATTACGTATCACTATTCTTAAAAAAAATATTAATAAACTTTTCTCTTGCAGTTTATACCCAAATGGATAGCGCCAAACTTGCTAACATTCGCCGGTTTCCTTTGCATGGTAATATGCGTTATACTATTACTTATTTATGACTTCGACTGTACCGCTGTGGGTCGTCCTGGAGTCAAAGAGATTGAAAGCTATGACATACCTGATTGGGTTTTCTCTACATGCGCTGTCCTGCTATTCCTAGCGTACAATTTGGGTAAGTTTACATTTTTTGAGATGAATTTAACGTATTTTTATTAGCATGGTGACAAGAGATATTTCTAAATTATATTCCTCTGATATAATAGGCTATATAAACAGGGCAAAATAAAATAATTAATTTATAAAAAGTTTTAAAGTGTGTGTTGAAATGAGGTAAGATTTATTTAAAGTTTTCTTTAGACTTATTATTTAATGTTTTAGCTATAGGTACATGTAAAACGGAGGCGTCACTCATAATTCAAATTTTCAAACAACCTTCCTTCGTGCAGCCTTTATCTATATTATAATGTAACTTAATTTAAATGTCTAGAATTCAATAATTGTAAATCTATCCGCTGAAGCAATTTCTAGGTACATTGTCTCTTGTAGTTGTAAGTCATCAAGGCTGCGGTTAAGATTTGAATGAATCAACATGAAACTATAGTAATTAATAGTATTGTATTATATTACAAATCTATGTCATAACCAATAGTAAGATAATACATATAATTTCATAAATAATTCCACTTTTATATATTTTTTAAAAATGTAAGTGACAAGTCATTCCGTTCTATTCTTCCTGATTTGCTTTGTTTATGAAAATCTGTAAACTACGTATATATATAAACGTTGCTTTAATAGAATTTAAATCCACAGTTGTTGTGTTCATTTAAAACAACGTTGTCTCTACATTAAATAGCATGTAAATAAAAAAAACTTTAAATTAGCTATACATTTTACTGTTCATGTTAGGAGAATATTTTCGTAGTAGAGCAATAAATAAAATATAACATTTTTTTTTTTCTGCTAAAGTTCGACCTACCACTTTTATTACAGACGGTATAGATGGTAAGCAGGCTAGGCGTATCGGAGTATCTGGTCCTATTGGAGAAATGTTCGACCATGGATTGGATTCGTATATAGTTTTCTTAATCCCATACTGTTTATTCTCAGTTTTTGGTAGAGACGAGTGGTCTATCCCTGTATTCAGGTATTTATATATATTTTTTAATATATATTTCACGTCATGTTTTATATATTTTCCATTTTCTTATATGTTTTGCAAATTAGACGTACAAGTTCATCTTATAACTCTATTTTTAAGCAATTACCGAACAATATCATTTCAGAGGATATTTAATCACTATGAGCGTAGTATTGAACTTCTACGTGAGCCACTGGGAGAAATACAACACCGGTACGTTGTACCTGCCGTGGGGGTACGACCTCAGTATGTGGGTTAGTTGTTTTTATATATGATTTAAATATTTTTATTTATTTTTATAAGTTTATCGTAATTTGAGAAAAAGAAAATATTTATAAAAAATTTACGAAATTTTTTTTTTATATGTAATTTTATTTTATCCGTAGTCGTGCGCTTTATCGTGAGACCATATTGTAGAACGCAAAAAGATCACAGTTTAAAGCTAATCATTATTAGAAAATATCCTAGGAAGGGTTATGTAACGATTGGTTATTTCATGTGGGTTTACCACAAACTACATTTCTCCAAATTATTCTGGGGTAACGGGAAAAAAAAAGAGATTTTTCCATTATATTTCATAAAATCGACTACTATAATAAGCTTTTATTCCTAGGTTTCAACAATCCTCTTCTTAGTCCCAGGCATATATGGAACCGCTGTATACAAAACATATGTGTTCGGAAACATCACTTTCGTTCAAGCCTTAGAAGTGGCTATCCATTGTACCGGGCTCTTGACTACGCTGCCGGTAGCGATATACAACGTGTATTTGTAAGTAAAATTACATAATATGAAACATTTTTTTTTCTTATTTAGTAATTTGTACTATGTAAATGAATATGGTAATATTAGTATAAAAAATAGACGTCGTAGTAGCTCAGGGACACAAGCTTGCGCCTGTAAACGTGACGGTTGTGAGTTGGATCCCTACTTGGGGTAATGAAATGCTTAATATATTCCTTTCCGAAAGCGCGACGTTGAGTTCCGCCACTCAAAACATAATGCCTCGAGAATTGGGCGAAAAGTGCGAAACGGAAATGTCTTAATGGGAACAGATGTTCTCAGGCTACCTAAAAAATGTTTAATTTAGCTTAACCTGTTATTACTTGTAGTAGGATAAGAAGAGCTCTATTCCCTACTTTTTGTCCATTTCTTAGAACCATTGCGTGTTAAATAACGGATCATAAAACTACGCTTTGACTTGTTACGAACGAATAATTGAAAATTATTAATTCCATCAAGCTGGTTTCAAACTCACAATCGTAGAGTTCACAATCAGATACTATGCCACTGAGCCATGACGGCCACTATTCATATTAAATTCATATTTAATTCTTTTTAGATCATATAAAAACAAATCCGGCAAGATGTATCCAATATTGGAAGCTCTACGGCCAATATGGCCCATGCTGATCATGACAGTTGGTATGACGGTGTGGGCGCTGAAGTCACCTAATAATGTGTTGGAGAGAACCCCTAGAATCTTTTTGCTGGTTTTTGGAACTTTATTTAGTAATATTGCTGTAAGTATATTCTTCGTTTCAATGTAACGATGTATTCCGCATGTAAAGGGAGCCTTAGGTATATTAAGACACTCCACTTTCCACGTGGATCCCCACGCCGCGTTGTGCCTCGATACCAGAGCGAAGAAGTGGAAATATAAACGTAAATTAATATTTCACTTCCTCGAGTGGGGATCGAACCCACTACCGTCGCGTCACACCCTTGTGCCGCGACGCGGCCTCTTCAAATAAACAGTTACCAATAAATATTTTTTAAGAAAATATAAAAACACACAGAGTTATATTTCAGCTATATTTATATTTGGTATTATATGCTAAATACCTAATCTATATATACAAAATCGAAAGGTCACTCACTCATCACGAAATCTCAGAAACTACATGTGCTAGGAATCTGAAATTTTTCATAGGAGTTATTTATAGGACGTAGGTGCACGCTAAGACGGGAATTTGCAATATTCAACTTCTAAGGGGCTGTTTTTGGGGTTGAAAGTGTGTATAAAACTTCGTTACTACAAATGCTAGGAGTCTCAAATTTTGCATGGACGTCACTTATAGGACGTAGGTATTCATGGAGACAGAAATTAATAATAACGTAGTTCACGCAGGCGAAGCCGCGGGCGGGCCGCAAGTAAGTTATATTTCTGTTGACCACACATTATGGAAAACAAACATTGTATTGTGATTGAAAGACGAGAACCCGGCGCCTAAAAGAGAAACGCTGACCTGAACTTGCATTTGAGATGACTGACAAAAGTGGCGGGATTGCAACTTAAATATGATGCCATTAAAAATAAAGCTTTTGTATTGTTTTGACTTACTATCAGCAATTTTAAAAATGTTTATAGATACTTCATATTTTCCTTTATGAAAAAAATAACACCTAATAGGTTTTTTCCGATTTCTAAAGTTGTCGGGCGGAAGGTGGAGTTCGAAATGTATTAACACTGAATTCTCTCTGTATTTCATTCTAATAATTAGACTATAAAACGTTATTTTATTTTATTATTAATAAATATGATTCTTAGTGTCGTCGAAAACCGACGGGAAACGGCTTATCTGTTTAAGAAAAGATATTACCTTTTTATATTAGTTATACCTAAAATATAGTCTTGTCTAATATTCTAAGTTTCTTATTGTAAGAGTCCGTAGTGGCGTAGCAGCACAGCGTGTTATTGTAAACGCGACGGTCGTGGAATCCATTCCCATTTTAGGTATTACTATACTTATATATTATCTTGTTCTGGTAGAAAGAAAAAAATCCACCAATCGTTAACGTGGATTTGTATTAATACAGAATGTCTTGAAAATTACAAGGAAAGTGGGGAACGGAGTGTTTTGACACTAGGCCTTGTCTGCCCACCCTGCTATATGCGAGATACTGTGTGAAGCTAAAAGATATATCTAAACACCAAAGTTTCTTATGGTATTTAGTAATTTAAAAGCTCTTTTTACTTTGCAGAGTCGTCTTATAGTTGCAGAGATGAGTGAGCAACGTTGCGATACTATCGGGTGGATTAATCTACAATTAATATTAGCTGTAGCAGTATCTTTGTACCAGCCGCAATTTGAAATTGCTATTTTACATTTGTTTTTGATATTTGTTATATTTGCTCATGTCCATTATGGGGTTTGTGTGGTGAGTAGTATTTCTGTCAATAAATTGTATTTTGTACTTTTGAAAGGAGATAAATTACGAAAAATTATACCTTCTTAACATCTTTTTCTTTTTAAATGAAATGTAAATTTCTATTGAAGGAATTAATGATTAAACTATAATATTTTTAAACTGTAATAATATCTATCATGTCCATGTATAGTCATTACACATAGTCTTTTAAATTAAAAAATATATGTTTGCTGTATATCAAACTTAAAAAGATTTTATTAACTCAATTGGGTCAACAACGATTTAAATTGCCAATTTTTTTTTATATTTTTAATATTTATTTTTGCAGGTCCGACAAATGTGTAATCACTTTAAGGTGCAATGTTTTACAGTTCCCAAGGAAAAAAGAAAATAAATGCACGTCATAAATTGTAAAAAAAACAATTACTTTTTTATTTTTTTGTTATAATGTTTTTAAATAAAAAAAAAACCTATATTTTCGGATTTTGAATTGCACAAAATGTGAGCATCAACCTGCCTTATCCTAAAAACACCAGGTAAGTAGGTACCGAGCAAAAATATGACACCGCACAATCTAATTCACAAAATAATACGTAATTCAATATAGAATAGCAAAAAATGAGCAATACGACAATATCGGGCCAAAAGATGTGCTTTTTAATGGGAGAGACAGAGACAACTAGATTCGCTCTCTCAACATAGTAGCTCCGTCTTTAAATTATACGTTCTCATAGCCTTGTAGCGCGCCGGGCGTTTTGATGAATGCCTGAATCGACATTACTTGCTGCAGCATTTAGAGCTTTACAGCGTTAAGTTACGTATCAATTTTATGTTATAAGTTAAAACGTATAAGTCGTTTTAGTTTCTATTAGAAATTCAGTAATGGGGGGTGCTGGACACAGACACCGAAAGCGGGGTTTAGAATTTCAGTACAGCTTCGGATAGCTGCGGAGCGCTGTTTGTTGCGCTTCCAATTGTTTGCCGAGGATATATCTATACATATTTTTTTTCCATTCGTCTATTATCGTGAACCGGATCCTCGAAAGCTTCAATTTAATACGTATTATATTTCAAAATAGTGTTGTGTCTTTGTGCTTGTGTTAATTTCGAGTTATGCTGTAGATTTTTCGGGTAAGTGAAGTGAATGCCGGTACGATTTGGATGAAACTGTGGTTGGTGGTGTTTTAAAACAATGGCATGATCGGTTTTGTAGCTATACGCATGCGAAAATAAAAATACAAATGTAGCGGGAATGCAGACTATGAGGCTGGAGGTAAAAATGTTTTTCAAACTTAACTTGTACGGATGTTTCTAATAAGAATAGGCTTTTGAATAGGTTTTTGACGCTTGAAATTAATTTTTCTATTGATTTAAAATACAGCTTATATTAAATGCCTAGTTCGGTCATTAAAATAACTTTTATAATAATAATGTTACCAAAACTTGAGGTAAAAAGAAATTTTCATCCAAGACTTGTCTATAGTAAGGCTTCTGGGTAGCTAAAGCGCGGTTAAAAGTTAAAGCCATAAGAAGCTTGGTAAACGGAGCGATAAATAAATACACGTTAGGTACAAATTCCATATCGACGGAAGCCTAATACAATATATATTTGATATAAATATTGGAAATAAAATATATTTCCTATATTTTTTGTAACGTTTTTTACAGTTAAGTACATTTTTATCTAGAAATAAAAAAAAAGTATTGTAAGAATAACAATTTCTACGCTAAATAATATACATAGGTACTTTTTGTAAGAAATCATTTTTATGACTTTTTGTCATTTTTATAAAATTCAAATGTAAAAACTTACCCCAGTTCAAATTTAAGGCTGATCTTAAAATATTATCTATTGTCATAAAAAAATATGAATTGAAAAACAAATTTTACTATTTTTTTATTTTATTTAATTGTACCTATATTTTTTCTCTTCTTTTCTTCTAAATAATAATATGTTTAATACAAAACAAATATCAAACTCGTAAACAGTCCTATTTAAGTTAACCCACTGTTAGAAAACTAATATTTATAATATAAACTATAAATAGATAATAATTATACTAAATTTATTTCAATTTTCACTCATCTGCAGCGTCATATTTGCGGTGAAGGCAGATAGAAGAAATTTATGTATCTACTGGAAAATTCTAGAGAAACTCTGTACTAGCCGGCGGAACCTAACACCACACTATATTCATCCAGATAATTTTACTTCATTTGAAATACCTTTCCACATAGGTATTATATAACTCTCTAATCTTATAAACATAATGTAGAGAAGCGCTACACGCTAGGATTTCTCGAAAATTTACCTAAAAAATACTTAATTATAAGGACTTATTTATAATATATCCCATTTTTACATATCAATGATTTCTAATATGCAATAGCCGTAATGGAAAAGTTAATTATTACTGAAGTATAACGACGAATGTGTTTATAAAATTTTGCGATTTGTTTTAGTTTTTACTGTTGTATGAACGATTTCCAAATACGATGAAATTTGTTAAATATTTACATAATATTAGTTAACTAGTTGGTAGAGTTTAATACGTGATATACTTACATATACAATCTTCATGTATTAAGAATAGAAAGACCAATTAAAAATAGTGTTGAAATAATAATGAAATAAACTGTAATTGAATAGGTATTATCAATGTATTTATAATATAAAATTATTCTTAAAAGAAAAAGTTAAGGCTTAAATGTAAGTTAGATGGTTCTCAAACTAGTCTGATTAGAATATTTAGGGCAAAAAATAATTTCTAAATCATATACAAAATACTAAGTGAACATTAAGATTTTTTTTTATAAGTATCTATGTGATTATTTTATAACTATCTCTGCTGCACAACATGTATGTACGTGTAGGTACAATGCTGTAGGTAGGTTACATATAAAAAAAGGAAAAAAAAGACATAAAACGAGTTGCTGAAAACTACCTATATTTTTTTAATTTTCATATCTCCTGCAAATCGTAATCGCAATTAAGTAGAATCTAGTCTGAAGACTAGACTAGACTAGGGTCTTCTTTAGTCTTCATTACTTGGATAGAAACTTTTTTTAAAATGTACCTTCACAGTAGCTATAGGGAACCTAGTATTAAGGCACTTCGTTCCTAATTTCCGCTGAATTTTCGAAAAATAATACGCAGGTATTGAGCGACGGAACTCTATCGCCGCGCTTTGGCGAGAGCAAGATAAGAAAATATTTAATATTTCCTTCCCGCTAATGGATATCGAACCCATAAACGTCACTTTTACATTAAATAAACCAGGCATAAATCATTAAATTAATAAAAGTCATTAAATTAATATAAAAAAATTAACGTTTAAAATTTGTAAAAAATTAAAAATTCGGGCAAAATCTTTATAAAGCTTTCTGTATAAATAATAATATGATTATGAATATAAATAATACCCTTATAGCTTTTACATTTAAACATCGATACATCAATAAAAATTTAATATTATGTAAATTTTACATATGAAAATATTTATGTATATGTATAGATTATGTTAATATTGTAGCAATTATAGCCGATTTTCGATTTACAACTATCCTTGTATTATACACTTATATTAAACAAAACCGATGCCCAGCGATGAGGAATTGTATGTTCGGGCTGCGTTGGGTTCCGTCATTAAATATGCGATGTGTCTAAAATGGAGCTGAAAATTGGAAACGGAGTATTTTAATATTAGGTTTTCTCTGCCTATCTCTGTATCAGATCGAGAAGTATCATCATCTAAGTAAATATTTTTATAGAATTTTGGAACTAAAACAAATACGATATTTTAAAAGCATTATGACATGCAATACAGCGAGTTTTTAAGATGAGCTGATTTACATAACATACAAACAAATTTGATACAAAGTTACGTTGAGTTCCAAGACTCAACACGCAATATTATTATTATATTAAAAGTTCTTTGAAAAGAGGACTACCCGTGCACGGAAAAAGCTGCCTAAGTATGTCTATTTCAAAGAAAAATGTGTAGGGGGAGATTTATCGTAACTAAAACAGAAGAAATCGTGGATATATCATTTTAACATCTCCAACTACTTTACTATTTTAAATTATTTCCTTTACATAGTATTTCCAAAGGTAACCATAAAATAATGGGTCTAAAACCAAGTTACAACACAAAATGCTCGAAAGAATGCTATAAATACTTGTAACATGGAGGCAGTCGATGTGGAATCTCCTATATTCATTGCTTTGAATATCTTAAAATATTTGATACAGTTAGTCTGATCGAAAACACGCTTAGATAGAATCTAAATGTTCTTGACGTACAAGTACGAGTTATTTCTAAGCTTGAGTGTTCTGTACGTTAAATTAAAAATAATAATAAATGTAGGTGGTTATCAATTTAAGAGTACCTACTTAGTTAATTTTATTGATATATATTATCATTCGGTTAGTTTTTTAAATTAAAATATCGTAGAGTCTATGTGTCTTTTAATAAAAAATATACATCATACTTAAAGAATGTAATTATGGGTGCAAATTTAATTAGAACATAGGAGAATAGGTAGAGGGAACTTAGTGTTAAGACACTTCATCGCCCATTTTTGGCTAATTTTCGAGACATTGCGTGTTAAGTGGCGGAAATTTAGGGAAAAGTGGGGATCGGAGTGTCTGAACACGAGGTTCCCTCTGAATGCTGTATTCGGGAAAGAACATGAAAATGATATGTTGAGCTGAAAAAATATTTTCTTATGCTTACAAAATTATATTAAAAGATATTACAATATTAAGATTAGGTACCTCATATTTACTCGTACATACCTAACAAAACTTTACAACGTTACGTACCTTGTTACAGAGATATAATGTAAGAACACTCAGAAAAAAAAATATAAGCTATATGCAAAATGTATATTAGTATGTATCTATCTATACCTAGGTATATATTATAACAGGTATACCTGCCCATAGATATAAAGTAACACCAGAAGCACGTATTTGCTGTTCAATTGAAATTTCTTAGGCGTAAGGCTACAAACAATTGCGTATATTTACTACTTCGCGTTCTCGCTTGAAACGTAAGAGACAAATAATAAAATAAAGCATTGGAAGGGCTTAAGGAGTTAGAGCTAAAGTTACTGTACCTACTGTTATACAGAAAGAAGGTTTTACATAATATTATATAATATTACTTATATTGTGATTAAATAATTCTTTACTTTTCTGATTTTAGAGTTTAAATTTCAATGTAGAGTTCAGTTAATATAAGATATTAAGGGTTGAGTTTGTACGTTTGGGTTTAAAACTTCAGGCATACTATACATATATTGCGGAATAGATATGGGGAACTTCTATAATTCAGTGTAGATATATTCCAACTATTTTATTAACTATTTTATATTTTCTCTATATCGAATTCTTTTCATTTCATTTAGTTAGCTTTACGTTGTTGTATTTCAAATATAAAGGTAGGCCGGCGGTCTTGAGACACTCCGTTCTTCAGTTTCCGCTCAATGTTCAAGCCGTTAGGTCTTATTGCCAGAGCAAGAAAATCAAAACAATTCGATCTCCCAAAAAGAAATCGAACCAGCAATCACTGCGTACAGACAGACGCTATACTACTTACTACCTTATCAACACATTAACATAATATTTCTTCTTAATAAAAAATAAATAAATCTATCATCATAGCTTCACCAACTTCTTCAACCACCAATCCGACACGTCCCACACAACTTTACATTTACTCCACACAGCAAATATTACGTGGTAATATTACCACGTAATATATACGAGTGTCTCCCATAAGTGACAACCCTGTTGGTACAGGCGTGTGCAAATAGCAGGGCCTAATTAAACAAAGATAGGCAAAAAGTATAAAAGTGGACAAAGGAGCGCTGTCTTTGCCTACCGAAGCGTAGTAGTTGGTTTCTGCGAATCTCTACAGTTTTTAATATGTGTCGGGGATACTTAGCTTATTCAGCCGTGGTTAGGGTTGATTGGAAGTATCGATAAATTGTGCCTAGAAAGTTATGGAATGTTAATACTGTGTTTTTATTTAATTTCTTTAATAGCTACTCTTAGCTATATTTTAAATATAGTCTTACTTTCAAATAGAAAGTAGGGCCCTGATTTTAATAAATGACATTAATTGAAGCAAATGTATAACTATACCAATAATTAAGTACCTTGCGTAGAAATCACACACGGAATTAATAAAAATTATTAGTTGAAGCAGTACTAAGGTGTAGTAGAATATTAAATAAATTATGTAAAGGCCAAAGACAATATGAGTAAAGATTATATTTACTAAGACCACCATCGACACGTCCACGCCCGTCGCCCATCACTAAGCAGCTCGTGCCTGTAAAAAGAGGACAGTGCACACTTCATTAACAAAAGGTTAAATAATGTCGAATACATCATATTGCCTTCGTTCCGAGACAAAATTTCATCATCGATAGACCAAGTTTTAAAAATTAACGAAATTTATGCTTTTTACACGGAATAAATCAAATCTTTTATAAAATAATATTTAAATAGTATTAAATTGATTTATCCAAGCACGTTATAAAGTAATATACAAATTATTATATTATAAAAATCGTACTGAAGGAAAATGTAATTATGTGAATGTCATCCGTACCAAAGTACTAACAAACTCATTTTTTGTTAATAAATTTATTATAATACATTAGGTTTATTTGATTAATACATTTGATTGAAAGTTCAAATTATAATGTAAGTCCTTAAAACTTTGAACGGCGCACATAAATCCAAAGCTATGCGTTAATGCTATCTTAACGACAATCACGACAGGATTAATAACGAATATTATCAAAAAACATAAATTTCCTTACACGACAATAAAATACTCCCAAAATCATCTTGTTAACTTTAACGTAGCAGCGCATATGATCGTAAAATATAAGCTCAATATTCTTCATATATTTAGTTAGATAACTTATCATTTATCAGTAGGAAACGTATTAATTAAAATAACACTTTCAAAGTTCACCATATTCTAAAATGGGACAAAACAAACGAGACAAGAATGACCATAAGGTCCAAGAACAATCGCCACATGTGGCCACAGATTAACGAAAAGAAAAACAAAATTAATATCCATCTCCCCTCTCTATCTTACTGCTTAGTTTTATAAATATCTGTCTCGCTCTCACAACGAAATCATTCTTGGAAATGGGCGCACAATGCGGGTGTTGTGGCCACGAATTCGAAATTCAAAAAAAAAGAATCGTTCGACGGTCGGCTTGTGCTAAATAGCATTTCGTTTAATTTCTCAGTGCGTTGTTTAATAAAACGCGTAATTATGGCGGTGTTACTATTAACTAGTTTTCTATACTGTTTATTGTTTTTCTATGGATTGTAAATTTCTAATGTTACGTCATAAAAAATATTATAAGACAATAAAATTAAATGGCAAAAGAACTTGCGTGTGCCTATTAAACTCTGGATTTATAGTAAAAAACATCTTACCAATAACCTTTTCAGATACTACCTTTTATGTAACCATAACTTACTACTATTACACGATATAAATAGTAAATACTATATTATTAGATATTAATAGTGTTAAATATTATATTTATAATAAATTAGTCGAAGAGCACGGATTTACCTTATTATATTTTTTACCCGCGTGCGGTCCTAAGCGGATGTATTGTTTAAGTCCACTCGTTATTTTCGACCATTTATTCATGAGTAATCACTGTAAACATTATTTTTAATGCGACGGTTCCGCTTCTTTTCAAAGTCATCAGTTGAGATTCGTTTGACTTATATATAATATGAATAAAACTAGTCAAAGTGATGTGACGACCTAGAAGACACACTCACATGAAATAAATTTGCTTTCTTAAACCTACTAGTAATATATATAGTTCGAATACTGAATACATATTTGTTTTAAAACTTAGATATTTTAAAACGTTATAACTTCATTTTCTATTTACCTACATTTATTTATAAACACAAAATCTCCAACAAAAAAATATATTTTTAATCTGTCAACGACCAACGAATAAAAAAAAACAACCAGTCAATCATATAATTAATAATTATATATTCATACATTGTACCAGGGACACAGGAATGTGTAGGAGATTAACATCTCGCTTTCAACGGCCCTTATCTCGTATAGTCAACCTTCCAGCCACGAATTTTGGTTCATATCTTAACATAAAAAAAATGATTTTCTACTGTATAAAATAATAAGCTAGTTTAGTTTGTTAATGGCTATGATTTTTAAAATATTTTTCTTGTACAATAAATAATTTTTAGTATTTATATTTATGGATTTCATTAAAAAATATATAATAATATTTACATAAATAATACTATTTACATGTAACTAAAGCAAAATCTACAATTAAATAGAAAATATTGCTGTGATGCACAGGCAAATATTGTTTTCAATATTAAGTATATCACAGAACATAGAGATAAGCGGATAAGAAAAGTATCTTCTAATGCCATTCCACACACCTAGGTGCCAACATGTGGATTGATTACAAAGTAGATAAGTATTAGTATTATGTAATAGACTAAAGTAAAAGATAAAATAAAAGAAATAAGAGAAAATAATGATTGTACTTGGTACTTTTCTACGTAACCAAATTTTGTAAGGGTGGTGAAGGGCTAATGTTCCCAATCGCACTTGGCCAATTTTGGGTAACCATAATATTTTTTAAAGAGTTAGTTATCAGTCCTTGGTAGGGAAAAAACTAATTTTGTTATAGAATTTAACTTCACTCCGCTTTATATTTTGTACCTTGCAATAACATAGAGTCCAAAATTTTCTCTTGGTAACTGTTGCCCAGGTAGCTTATGTGATAAAGTAATATGCATTCAAAATTATCGTATTCTGCCAATAATAGTACCTATTTAAAATGTGTTATTTAAAAATCCAATGCTTATGGCACAGGAGGATAACGTCAGCGCTTTGGTTATAAATTCGATTCTCACTCAGGGTTCAAATTAATTGTTGATGATGAATGTTGAATATATTATTTAATTTCGAATCAATTATTAAAACATGAAGGTGTGTTACATCACCCAAGTTCCGCGTCTCTGGGCGGTATGTGGTTTTACTAGCTTCCCTCTGACTAACCTATAGTATACTACTAATCGTGAATCTAAAAAAAGCTATACATATATGTAATATATTTTTCCTCATCCTTGTAATATACCTTTCATCATCCTAGAAAAGGTGAAAGTAAAAATGCTTTAACATATTTGATGGAGATTATTTTAGGATTCAACCGAATTGGCTTACCTATACTTATATTTAAAAAATATCTAACTAATATTTTATTTAATTATTATATAAACTATTTTCTAATAAGGAATTGTTTACGCGGCTTACCCGATATTGCATATAATCGAAATACAATCGTGGACGTCGGTACTTTGACATCGACACCCGTCAACTTGGCACAACGTGTGTGCGTCACACAACATTGTTTTACTTAAAATGTATGGACTAGGCTTAATAAGTTTATATCTATAAATTTTATATGTAAATAATAATAAGAAGGTATGATAGTAGTTGGTTTGATTCCTTTTTAGACAATTTACTTGTCACAGAGCTTTCTATAGAACTTTCGAAGAATTCAGAGGATATTATTTAGTACAGTCATATTATAATTTGTTTAAATAAATTAGTGTTTTGAGTAGACCAAGCAACTGAATTATCATTATATTAATCCTCCATTGCGTATCCAGTAAATAATAAGCAGCTTGTAAAAATTCTTGCTTTGCTTGCAATCATTGCATTTTATCTTCGATTACTAAGAGCTTTTGGTAATGGTAAGCATCTAAGGACTTTTTATAGGAAATAATATACATATTCAAATTCAAATTTGTCAAATTCAAAATAGTTGGTGGGCGACGGTGATCACCATCAGGTGGCCCATAAGCACATTAATCTTTTCAAATCACAGTGATATTTCAACTAGAATAGAGTCTAAAGTAGAGTAGAGCTATTTGTTTAAAAATTTGATATACATATAAATTGTAGTAGGTACCTATTTAATAATAAACCTATGACATCATCTAATACGACCACCATGCGAGCGAAACTTAAGGTGCCCAGATAAGGCTACAATGTAAACAACAAACTGTAACGTCTAAATCTTTTTGTTATCCTCCTCTAGGAATTAATATCATTAGCCTTCACATACCTATGCAATACCTATTGGTCTTTATTTTATTGTATCTGTTTCCTATGACTGTCTAATAGAGTCTTTCAAAAAGTTATTTTTTTAGGTATTAGGTACTGCAGCGAGCAAAGCGATGAGGGGGCGAAGTTCTTTAGTACAATTTCGCTATTAACAAAAATGTAGACAAAGGGAACCTAATGTTTAGACACCCCGTTATCCACTTCCCACACATTACATGCGGAAATCAACACTTAGCTTTATTTACCAGAGCGGGGAATGAATATATTGAAACTGTAACCATCATGCTTTGATCTTTCACGAATAGATACCTATTTAAATAAAGTTGACATATCCATCCCATAGCAACAAGCAGCCATCTAACTGACGCTAATACGGTTTATCCAGTACATAAATCATTGTAGAAGCGTTTTATCCTGAATACCTTTTTACAAATGTAATAACGCACTTACTAAAATAGTAAAGGTTAATTAATTAAAAAAAATGGTATAAAAACATATCAATTAAACATATCTAGTTTATTGTAAGGAATTTTAGTTACATATACATTCATTTAAGATAAAGGTGATGGTAACCTTCCGAATACTAAGAGGTTTTGAATATTCATATTTTGATTAATTATGTTAAAAACGTATTTTGTTAATAAAATAAAAAGAATCTTTAGTATTTATCGCTTTATTTCGTATTAAGAGATTAACTTAATTAAGTAGGTACAATGAGTAAGTAAACGCAACACAGAGTTTATAATATGTGAAAGGTATCATGCAAATCTGTTTAATCGTGTTTGAGCAATTATCATACAAACACATAGCATAGACATCTATAGTATTACTATAATTAACTGCTGAAACTACCATCAAAATAAATATTAACTATCAAAAAAGATAACATCAAAGCAAAATAGATTCTACTCAAATGCTAATAAAGTACACATCCATAGATCCTAGTATTGCAATTGTTCGAAATTCAATTTAGTTCGGCAGGCGGAAGGGGCGTGGCTTCGGCTGGGCGGGACGCGGGAAGGAGATAGGATGGTACGGATGTTCCAAATTCAAAATTTGCAGCTGGCCATTGTGTACTTGCTCGTATAATACGGGTTTAACCGTTTATACTCTATCATAAATAGATTGGGACAAGGTATTATTAAGATATTTTTTTAGTAACTCTTAAATATACCTATGTCTAAAATATAAAAATATATACTTTTTTTTTCAAAATTGTGCTGGGTATATAGTATGGCAATAATTTATTAAAAAAATGTTGTCTAAAAGGTCTTATGTGTTATTATTTTCTATAATGTTAAAGTCACTATACCTACTGGTAACAAACCTATAGTAGTAGGCTATAAAATATTTAAGTACCATAGTTACAACTTTAATATCTTTTCATTGTAATATCTTTCGTTCCTAATATTTTTTGCTTATAAATATATCACTTAAATGATTTCTACGTAACTAAAAATAACTTCTTATAATATCTGATACGACATATAAATAATAGCTTTATAATTTTGTCGTAATATATTGTTTGCCCTCTTCAAGGTTAAAATGTCATCGGAAGTAAAAATAAAGGCAATGCATAAAAATATAAAACGCTGATGTGCGGAATTTGCACAAACAAACTTAACCTACATTACGTAATCAATAAGAAAATTCAGTTTTTAATATACAATGTAGTGTATGTTCAGAACGTCATTATGAAAATATCAATAAATTATAACTATATTTACCTTTGCAAAATACTGTTGCAATTTTCATATTTTTGTCATAGGAGTAGAAGAAGAGAGAGAGGGCTTTCCCTTTCCCCACTCCAGAAATTTTAGTAACAAAAGTTTGCTATATAAAATAAAAAAACCTTTGCAAGAATATATCTGTTCAAACATAAAGACCAGGTCCACCCCAGAAAACATATCTTGATAACACATAACATTCATAACATTCAAAAGGCAACGATCACATCTCACCGTTGACATTAAGAATTATACAAAAAAAACAGAGTAAATACGGAAATAATACAATAATATTTCAATTATTAAAATTATTATTGCCATTAAAATCCTTTAATCAACTTCGTCTGTAAAATAAATAATAATTACACATAAATAATTTCTTATTTACTTAAAAAGTATAAAACCTTCTCCTCCTTTTGCCTGCACATTAACAAAATCCGATTACGAGTAATTTGGCGAGCCATCGGATTAAAATCAATTAATTTATGCGTAACGTCGATGCTATCTCGCAATCTTTGTACCGTTTTGTCGACGCCGTGCCGCGTTTAGTGCACATTTTATGCTAATACTCAATACGAATATATTTAAAATTTTACCTTACAAAGCTAAAGGACTCTTTGTATATTTACTCGTATAACAATACGTTTTGTTTGATAGGTATTTATTGCCGTTATAATTTGTATTTATGTATATTAAAAACAACGTGGAAAATCTGGCAATCGTGAGTTAAGTAGATATTTTTCTTTAAGAGAAGAGAAGAAAGTACAGTACTGCTGACAATAATGCGTAGCATTCCATGAGTTCACCGTGCTCGTGCCGGGACCATCACGTTGCAGGGTGAGCTCAGAGCAGTGCATAGGACTTACAACCCAAGGGTTTGTAGGTTTAAAGTGCCCCTTTATATACGCACTAACATCATCTCCATTGGCCAAGGTCCTGTGTCCACCTAATGAAATTCGAAAATATTTTTTTAAGGCAGGCAGAGAGAACCTGGAAACCTTAATCCCTGCGCCACGATGGCCTCCAAATAAAATTCCGAAGTACTAGGAATTTGGATTTATTTTATGCTTTTAGAAAATATTTATATTTATATAAAACGGTTACTTACTCATTTTCATGGAGAATTTTTATTACCATAAAAGCTAATCTAACTTAGACTTTATCTAATAATTTTCATCGATTAACGATAATTAGGTAAATCTTAATGATGTTTAAGTGCCTATTAATTAAATATTCATATCCATATAGGGTAATATAAATATTAATAATATTTACCTAAGTATGTTCAGTTTATAATCTAATTATTTTACCCCAGAGTTACTTTTAATATCACATAAACACTTAATGAACCCGTAATGTCTACATTTACAACTTGTAATATGCAAAAATTAAAATCTTTGATAGTATCATATTTCGTCTTGACTAAATTATATTATAAACGACAATAGAAATAACTAGATAGTAGATAGGAAACAATTGTTCTCAATACATTTAGTTTATTTAACCGATAGTTCGTCTACAACATCAACACGATGCAAACGAGCCTCAACGATCACGAGCAATCGATTTTAATTCGATCGTAAACACTATCACATTATCGATACTCGGAGCCACAGTGACGTACTGGCCATCTGCTTTTTTATTTTAAATTTAAATCGAACCAGTTTGTAACTTGGATATATAATGAAATAAAAAAATAATTTGAAATACAAAAGTGATTTGTAAATGTTTGCGTTAAACAAATGTTAATCGTGTTGATTTTGCTACGGTAACGACCGTAGTTTGAGTCCGATGAATATTCAATTAATAATATTTTTCAAAACCTTCTTTACCTTATGTCTTTTTTTAAAACAATATTTATATATCCTATGTCGAAATTATTAACTCATTTTTGTCTAACATTTTTATGAAAGTATGCAAAAATAATGATAACAATATTTTTATTCACAATTCATTTAATTTTAAACCTGAAATTATAAGCGCAAGCGTATATAAATAATTTAAAATATAATTTCTGTTTTATTTCACAAAAAGAAAAAAAAATACCAACGAACATTACCGTCATTTTGTGAAATAATATTAATAAAAAAACATTTTTTACGATCATATCTAGGGAGATACGCATAAAATAGTTTTATATGGTCAATAATCATAACGTCATACACCCGCGGAATGCCAGTTAGGTTCCTTTATATATTGCCTAGATGTGTAGACTAATATCATAAGCGACCAGTCTTAAGCTTTTAGTTATTTAAGAGTTTATTAGTCAATGTAGAATTTTATAAGGTACACTGGACAGTTAAGACAAAAGTTAGATTTTTTTTATTTTAAAAGCGTTGATGCTTGTTCTTTACGTTTGACTTCAAACGAGATGGATGTGGGTTTGATGTCTACTCAGGGCAATGAATTATTTTCAATTCCCGGTTCAGTTTAAAGTGAGTTATGTTAACACGCAACGTCTTGAACAAAATGGAGAACAGAGTATCTTGCCTAATTTGCTATATGCGGAAGCTACAAAAAGGTGTCGTAATATTGATAATACTGTTATAGAAGGAATATGTACTTAGATATATTTAAACTATGTAAAATTAATTTTACCGTGAGGTAGCATTAGAGTAAATCAATATTCGAGATTTTTGTAGATATATAGGTATAACATAATTACAAAATAAATATTCCATAATTATATAGAAGTAATAAAACTAGTAATAAAACATATTCGCTTCAATAATTATCTATTAATAAATCGTGTTCAAAGCAGTTTGAAGAGGTAACGCATTAAACTCTCTTGTTTTAGACGTGACAGCGTCGCCCCCCGTCGCGAGGGGTCAGGTGTTCTAATATGGCGGCCATAGAGTGACGAATATTCTATATTTAAACGGATAGTACACTTAATGTGTATAAATTAATTATTTATTGTATATATTAATTGGAAATATTTATATTATAATTAATAAAAATATCATCATTTGAGGGTGTCGTGACTCGTGAGTCGTGACAGAAGTATTAAGAATTAAATTACAAAATTTTATATCATCAAAAATTAATGCATACAATTAGTTTATCAATTAAATATATATAGACTTATAATTATAATATAATTATTAATCGGTTTATTAAATATTATAATTCTTTTTATTATATATAAATTTAATTCAGTCTCTACGTACCTACTAGGAAGCGTATAGAAGAATTTAAGATAAGCTTTAAATAAATAATTCTCTTATAAAAGGTTAAATTTTCTATGTACATTTTTTGTACCTTACCTTTATACTTTACCGTACCTTTGTCATGGTCACACATCGCATCACGCGGTGAAGAACGCTACCGTAACCCCCTGCCAGGAGAGGCCTCACCTGTAAACCATACTATATATATTTTACAACAAAGTAGCTAGATCGAACATAAACGTCATATTTTATTTGTATACTTTCCATTTTTTATATTTAATGAGGAATTAATTTCAAAAGACTTGTATCTGCTTGGGACTTTTTATTTTAATACCAGAAGCTTTTATGGGATTTTTCCTCGTTATAAATTCCAGAATGTAAAGAAATATTTTAGGGTGGCGTCTAATGCCTACCTTAAGAAGTAGTGGCTAAAAATATATCAGGTATTCAATTGAAGTTTTTAATAAATAAATAAACATACACCGGTGTGATAACTATTTTACTTGCAAATGAAACAAATTCTTTTATGTATACCCTTAAAAAAAAATCAAATCGAAAAACTAGCTCTAAGAACTGCAGTAAAAATTATCGCTTCTTATTTCGTACTCTACTTTAGAAATAACACATTCTCACACTTAGAGTCATGGTTAAAATTTTGCGGTTAGCACTTTTAAACCTTATAATTAATAATTTCCTTTAACAGAAGCTAGACCTTAAAAAATGCAATAAAAAACATTCCTGATTACGTCAAATCCGATTTGACAACTTGATGAACACGTTCCATCGACATTCGACATTCGAATTTGAAAACCTTGTGGGTGGTCCGAGCGTGTAAATTTTTTTCCTATATTTTTTTCTTTTGTTTTTATTTTTTCTTTGATGTAGGGCGATTACTAACAGCCTTTCAACTAGCCACCAGCGTAGCGTAATGATCGATTCTTTTAGCGTGAAATTCCTAACGCAGGACTATATTATTATTTGCTCATTTTAATTGGTTGTCATCAGAAGTAGCTGAATCAAAAAAATAATTGGCGTCTAAATAATAAAACACCATTACCATACCATTCTTAAATAAGTATTATAAAAGTAATAACTAATTTTCTTACTGAATTCTTTAAATTTGTAGAAAACTCCTAAATATAAAACATTTTAAAAGTGATGGATGACAAACTTAATAAAACAATTACACGCAACATTAAAAAGTAAACAATATGTCAAAGAAACTTTCCCGCCCGAGAACTGTCAAAATGACCACAACCAAATAGTGAGTGAAATGATCCGTTGAAGCATCATGGTGACACTGATGCCGTGTGGGTACCTCGGCGGTGCTTCCCCGCGCTGCAACTTGGACCACGAGCCTAAGGTCAGGAAAGAAACAATTTTAAGAGCACAACCCAAGATTTGTACATTATTAAATTATTTATTTTTTTATTTTTACGCTCACTTGCACTACCGCTTAACTTACCGCTGCACGTTTTTTTTGCATGTTTGATTCTTTTCGCATGGTATTAAGATATATATGAAAATAGATAAGTTACACCTATTTGTATATAGAAATATTTTTAAAGTGATTGAAGACAGATTTTAAAGTTACCCCGAATTTATCCTGTAAGCTGGAAAAGAACATAAGCTGGAACAAACTGTTTATGTTTTCCAGGTTGAACGGCGTCAGATCTCACGTTACCCATTCATACCCGTACGTTAATCTTAAGAGCCCATTAAAAAGTCGTAATACATCGATGTGGTGTCATTCGTACCTACGGGACAGTGCGTCGTTAGCCACCCGATACCTGACTATCATAACCGTGTAGGGTTAGTTTTCAGACAGACGACACTTATGTAGTTTTGGAATGCAGGATAAATATGGCGACCTAATCATTATTTAAGTATAACAATCATTAAGTGATTGAAGATAAAATATTATCAATTTCAATTCCAAGATGTAGCAGAAGGGATTATATGTTTAGCTTTAATAATAATCCATATCGTTTTTCCCAATATACTGAATAGTGATTTCCAATGACCGGTAAACAATGTACGATTTAAAAAAAACAAAGTCAAGGTATCGATACACAAAGCCACCCAAAGATAACACCAATAAAAACAAATTTGTACAAGTTGATTGCTTACACGAGGCGATTTATCGAGCGAGATGTCTCTCTTGATAGTACTCCTTAAATTGTAACTTATTCGATTCAGGTCCAAAATGCCGTATGGAAATGTACCTGTATTTTGATATAAATCTTAAATTTTAAGGGGGAAGGTGTGTTTTTCTTTATAAAAACTCACAATGCGATTCGAGGTTACGAATATAATCAAGTAAAGCGAGAGCGATAAGTTCGAAATGAACCGCCTTGTGCTTCATGACGCCCTGGTACTTTCCGTAATAATTTTGTGCTAAAATGACACATGTCAAAATTGATACGTACCATTCGGGAGTAGAGAGTGACGTCTGTACTTTGTTATTGTTATATCCTATATAGTTTTTAGATAATATGAATTATTACAATAAAAAATGCCTTCCATTTTTATAAGTACTATAAAGATACTGAAGCATGGTTACGGTACGAGTTAATATTTTCTAAAATTTTAACTGGACAAGAAAAAAAGAAAATTTTATCAACTAAATTATTTTATTTATTTAGCTACATATACGCTTAACCAACGTAAAAACACTAGAGCCGCCTTATTAAATATAAAAAGTATTGGTACCAACATTCCGAACAACAAAAACAAAGAAAGGTACCTACTAGAAGTGTGCCACTAAAATAAATCACTATTATAATTGACATTTCACACGATTCCCAAAAATATATATATCGAATTAATATAACACCGACATCTTTCGTATTATCAGCCATAAATATGGTTGACGATAAATTTGAAAATTTATTCGTGGTGCCGGGAGCGCGCCGGGGCGAGATGAGGACCAAATCGTAAATAAAATGAGATAAAACAATAAACGAATTACGTACAAATAAATAAGAGTTTTGTTTAACTTGTTTAGATTACAGGCTGCTCCGAGATTAATTGAATTTAATATTTCATTTCACATGCCACAAAAGGTGACATGCTTTATGTAAGTGCCTTTCGCACAAAGTATCTTGTAAATATCAATCTCGTGTTTTATTTTATGGCTGATATATTAGGGTTTACCAGGGAATGCTGTTACAAATTACTTCTCAAAATAAAATTCTTAGTTTCATTTTTAATACATTGTAGGTATTTTAAAACTTTGTGTATAGAAATTGAAATAGTTATTTGTCCATAAATAAAATATTATTTTCACATTAATTTTAAACATAATGCAAATTTAAAAAGAGTAAAAACTGTAATTAATTAATATTAAGAAATGTCGCTATAAGAATGTTTTTAAAAGTTAAGCTATAACCTATTATTTACCATATAAAAAGAAACAAAAAGCAACGCACAGATTAAACATAAAATCGCATATTAATCGTTATAATTTCCACAAAAGATGAATCACAGCATGGCGATGGGCAAAAGTATCCAAAAACAAGGAACAGCCTGTGTAACGAATGACGGGGCGCGTTGTCGCCGCGTAAAACGTATAAATTAGGGGCTATCGCGCGATCGGCCTCACACCTCGCGTTATGCGCCCGTGATTTACGTTCACAGTCCACACGACACGGGGTTACGTGGTTACAGATTGTTTGTTCGTCTATCACAAAAAAGGCTTAAGCTATAACTCCCAAATATAGATGATTTGAATTATATATTTCAGATATATTCATGACAATTTTAATAATAACAGTGGAAGATTTATTTTTAATTTACTAGCGTATAAGATGGATTATGGTAATAAGCTAAGAGTTCAGCCACCCGATAATAATCTCTAAAATAATAGAATCCATTACTCTATGCCTTTTCCGTCACTACTCTATGCCTAGTTTTTATCAAATGTGGAAGATGCGTCAGGATAGACTAATTAATTATGGCAACATCTTTGACGACATTGTGTCTATTAAAAGGAAATGACAACAAACTTATTGATTTTATAATATAACATTGAACATTTATTGACAGCCAATTGAGTACGTACTATATTTGACGTCATAACAAGAATATAATTAATTGCGTCGACAGAATAAACTCCAATATTGTAAGACTATTAAGAAATTGTTATATTCAATCATTTCATCTCCTGACTGACTTGACTTACGCACTAAGAAATCTATTTAAATTTCTTACATAGTAGAAGCAACGTAAGAAACTTCTTCACCTTTTATAGAACTTTGAGTTTTCAACCGATATCATAATCGGCTGGAAATCATTTAGTTACTCTCCATATAATGCTAATTGTTGCATAAGTTGTTACAATAATTACCATAGTTATACCTTTTAGAAACATATTAATTGCATAGAAAATTTGTAAAATTGCACCAAAGCTTCTCTGGTTAGTGTTACTTAATTTAAAAGTCCATATAAGCTTTAATAATTAAAGATAACATAAATGAAAGTAACGACATAGAAAACTCATTGGTATAATTTATATATATAATTATTAAGTTTTGTTTATTAAAATTATAAAGAATACTTTTATTTAAAAGAAAGTTTTTTTTAGTCGACAAAAGTGACGAATCACACACCTCACTCAGCCCCTTTTTTTTGGACGGGTAATAAAAAAAATCATACTAAATAGTTAACAAAGTGTACCACAAGTACCAGGCGCACATAAAAATTAAGGAACGTGAAAGTATTCGAACGATCCACGAAATTTATAATGACGCGATTTGATAAATTAAACCTTGTTCTATTAGATTTAAAGTTTATAATTTTTTAATTTAGTTTTAAAAAGGTCACTCAAGCAGCCTAACAATTTGTTAGGTACAAGGTTATATTATAAAATATAAGGTAGACAAAAAAATATTTGATATACCCTCTTAAAAAAATTGAAAAACGTTTTTGACATTTCATGGATATCTTTTCCATCTTTCGTTTGTTTCACAGATTAGGCTGTAATTGAAATATTATATATAATGTTTCCCACTTGCCGTCGAATTCAGATTTCTGCAATGCCAGCCTCATTACCAGAGCGAGGAAAAGAAAGTACTAAATATTTAATTGTCTCGAGTTGGAGTCGAACCTATAACAATTGCACGCTTGTTCGCCTGCGCCGCGACATTTCAAATATTGTACACATACATTTTATTTTTTGTAGGAAATATTAAGTTTTTGTGAACTCGTCGTATAAATACTCAAAGTGATGCTTTTTTGTCCAAATATATGTACCTACAGAAACACGAAAAGAACATTCTTAAGGAATAAAATTCATCGATTCGGACGGAATAAATTGTTGTGCAAATTCATACTCTATAAAAGCTGTCTCTACAAAACATATTTTTTTAAAAGTTCATTTGGAAATTGGTTGAAAAGATAAAAACATTTTTTAAAATTTTTTAGATCATATATTATTTAGATTTAGTAGTAGTTGGTAGGTTAGGGAGTGTAGGGTAGTACTTAAATAATATTTATCGAAATTCTTACAGGGACGAACACGGGATTTCCATTTTATGACTTAACCCTTAAAAATATGGATAAGTACGTTTTTATAGTTAAAAAAATGTCGAAAATTATTCTTAGGCCACATCGACTCTAACAACTAATTTATGCGTATATATAACTAATTTATGCGTATAAATGAGACACGGTGGCGCCCTCTCGGCTGTTAAATAAATTCGGCTTGATTTTATTAATGCTGTTACCCCAATCTTGATCTGAGGGGACATTTAGAACTTTTATTATTTATAACTTAAGATTTATCTTAAATCTTATGTAGAAAATTTGGGTTTGTTAAGCACTGTCGTGTTAACTTGTTGGATATTAATTTTGTATGGACGTAGGCTTTTATTTTATCTGTACTAATTGTTGTATATCATAGACTTAATGTGGTAAGGTTTTAAATAAATATACCTACTTAAATCTAGTTGTAATTGCAGTATTTGTTATTTAGTTGCTAAAACCAATTTCAAAATTTTTATTTTTAAAAGCTACTTATGCAATAATTTTATTTTACAACATAGTTAAAATGCAAGAAATTTTAGATTTTATTTTCTTTTGAGGATATTTTTTAACTGTTGTCATCTCTGGCTACAAGTACGTAACTTGTAAGGGTGCGTGATTACTAGCCACGCTATTACCACGTGTTAACCTAAATCCTATATTTCTACGCTTACTCTTCCGCTATCTTAACCTATGTGCACAGTGCTCTTGACTTTCTCCTTCTATATTATTGTAATTCTGCGAATTTATTGTGAAGTGAAATATACGCTTATATACTATAGATACTTATTCATTATCACACACGCACCCTTACAACTGGTATGGTTAGGTCCATACTTTCAAGCATAACGTCAAAACATCGATTACAATGTGTGTTTCTTAGAAGAGCACCTTCGCTGCTCTACATTTGAACGTATTATTGAAAACCATTGATATTTCTTGCACTTACTATATATACTACCTAAAATAGAGGTTGGCTATTGAAACTTTATATTGAAAAGTTAGAGTAAATTTTCCGGTAATCGTCATGTTAGGACGTAATCGTAATATTCTGGATCATGTGATTCAAAATTGCAATTTTTAGATTCCCATGATTTAAATGACAAACTACGGAAATTTACCTAAATAAAGTAAAAAAGTTAACTTTGCACCTTTTCTCATAATATATGAACTCAACTTCGCGCTTTGTCTTGCCAAAGAGGGTAATTGGTAATATTTTTTTATCTAGGTGTGATCGAAGTCACAACTATGGGTTTTCCAGTAAGATTATCTCCCGCTGCGCCACGGTGGGCTTTATTAATTATTAGCTGACCCTCTTATATTTAATATTCATTAAAAGTTAAATAACTTTACCACGAGCGATAAAATTAAAAAAGCAATAGAGACATTTCTTACATTGTTTTAATACCCGTAATAATAAAATTTTATCCCTCAAAAACTATTTTTGTTTAATAATATTTAATTAGCAACCATCCGCATAATATCTAGTTTAGCACAGCTTTTCGCATAATTTCACTTTGTTGCATGTATAAGGAATTTTATAGGCACTAAAGATAGTTTAGATAAATAAATAATACTTACAAATCGAAGAATGTGGAGAAGTTTATTTTTATTATTTTTACATTTATGTTTAGGTAATATGTAAATTAAAATTTAATTAAGGGTTTTTCTTAATTTTATGCGTATGTAACGAGGTAGGTAGAGAGAACTTAGGAACCTAGTGTTAAGACATTCCCACGTTTTGTCGAATTCCGGCTTTGCGTGTTGAGTGGCGGAATCCGACGCAACACGTTTCCACAGCGAGAAAATGATGGGTAAAACTCGTGCCCCTATGACACGACTCGCCTCTAATGAAGTTTCCATAATTAAAAATGCTCTCGTATTGTTACAGGCAAAAAGATCCAGACCCGACACGGGCACTGATGTACGGTAAGTCAATTTGCTATTGTTATTAACATTATAATTATAAGTATGTAATAATTCATTAGCTTGATATTAAACGGTATATTAATGGAATTCTGTAGGTAATGTTGCTGAAAAAAATAAACGTACCTATTCTTTTTACAACTGTAGAGCATCTTATTACGTGAAACATACATTTCGTTTATGAATTTGTAAGTTTCTATCTATTTATATTAAACATAAAATCTACTTAATAAAAATATCTTAAGATATTATTTGTACCTTATCGATGTGCATTTCAAGTAAGAATACGACGTACCTACAATACAATCCTATAAAAATATAATAACATCTATAATAATATAAAAGTTAAAATTTAAATATGTGTATTTGTAATGTTGGCAATATTGATTGTCAACTGTTGGGTCTGTACCTACTCAGTAAGTACTTGTCGTTTCGAGCTTTGTTTTATAGCTGCATTCAATTTTAATATGCTTTCGAGACATCACAGAGACAATATATAAATATATTCTAATATTGCGTTTATTTTTGTAAAAACTATAGGTAGGTTTTCAAATTAGATTTATCTTCTGAATAAAATGGATATTTCTCTGATTTAGACGTAGAAATGTCC
The DNA here is from genome assembly GCA_013403645.1 of Heliconius nattereri. NCBI lineage: Eukaryota > Metazoa > Arthropoda > Insecta > Lepidoptera > Nymphalidae > Heliconius > Heliconius nattereri. Next base: position 2,078,165 of record JAAIXI010000221.1, read on the forward strand.
AATATTGTTAGTTGTTTTTATACTTAAAATTTGGATATAAAGTAAAGAATTCAAGTACTTATAAATATTTTTCTTATATATAAAGAAATGGTACTTCCACCGTATTTGTTTTGAAGCGTCGCACTCCAGTTGATGTCATGCCGGGCTACACAATGTAAAGGGTCCTTAATCTCGTGTAATCCCTATATTGTTGATACACAATTGCCGTGAAAAGAGCTACTTAGTGAATACCAAATGAAATTCTCCCTTTAGAATTTCACAAATTATCACGCCTCGATCAAAGGAAGTGATTCGAATGCACAATAGGTTTAGTGTTACAATGTGTCAATTTTGAATTTCGATTTTAAAGATTGGATTTTATGAAGTAAAAGATAAATATATTTAGTTTTTAAATTCTGCGAAATTTCAACGATGGGTACCTTTATTATCAGCTTCACGCACAACCTAGAGTAGACAGAGGGAGCTTGGTGTTAAGACACTCCATTTTCTATTTTCCGCCGAGTTCTCAGAGCATTGCGTGTTAAGGGGCGGAGCTCAACACCATGCATTTGCCTCGCTGGTAACAAGCGAGGAAATGAAAATATGAATAAATAAAAATTCACTCCCCTGAGTGGGAATCGAACTCACAACAACAGGCAGTCACACGCTTGTATCACTGAGCCACGACGGCATATAAGCACAATTTATTTATTTAAATATATAAATAAAGAACAATTAATTTTATATTTTGTATTTACACTATAACTTAATGGACTCTTCCTAATTATAACACAATTTTGCTACGAATGAAAGATTTTTTTTTTCATGTTAAAACATAAAAAAGAAAACCATTTTTGGTGTTTAACAAGCAGCATTCCAATTTAGATGACACATTTGCTGGGTTAATTAGTGGTTAACACGACGTTCCACAACTTTTTAGGGAAAGGAAAGGTATCTATTTAAAACGGCAATAAGTTTTGTGTATAATAATAAATCATTTTTTACGCAATTCCGTTCCGTTACACGTTATGATTTTTTTACATTTTGACAGACAGGATTTAAGATATCGTATGACGCGATGCGAGATGTTCATCTCAGTTTATTTTTGTTGCTCTTGATCTATGAATATTGCTGATGTTACTATGCTGACAATGTTATATTATAAGAGATACACTCTGTATCATTTTCATAATGTTCTACATTTTTTTTTAATATATTAGGTACAGTATATTGTCGTAAAAAATAGGTTAACACGTGTACGTGACAAAGTCGAATCTTTCATTTGTCATAATAATATTAATGGTTACGATGATTGTATAAACATATGCAATTTTTATTAAGGCCTCTAAAAAAATTAGCAATTAATAGAATTTCAAAGCACCCGAGTTTGACACGTGGACGCCAAATGGCGGTTACTAGAGGGTCTACTAATGTTTAGGGTTCAGCGAGTTCAAATGGAAATAAGTAAATAGGAAATAATGTAATATACAAATAGTAATATAATTATTATTAAATTTTTAACACAATCAAGGACGTTAATATCAATAACGTATTTTGAAAGTTTGGATGTTCATTCAAATATAAAATGAAGGAAATTCTAGTATATTTATAACATAGGTCTCCTCAACTTGCTTAGTATATAATTAATGTATATAAATATATCTCCAAACAATACAAAGGGTTCTTTCAAACTAAATTTAAATATAGATATTTTAAAAAACCTAACTTTTTCATCCTTTATTTTACAGGTAAAAACAATCAATTATTCAACCAGCCACCAAATCTGTTATAATATATCATGCTAGATTCTATCATATATTAAGTATTCTTAAAACCTACATACAGAACCCATACGCTAAGTTTAATGAGAACAACAAACTTATTATTTTTTCTTAAAGCTTGGAGTGTGCCGTCCATTGTGCCCTTGTCAAAGGGCAGGGTATATATTGTTTTCCTTTCGAGAGCTTGTATGGGATTAATAGAAATAATACTTAGCCGCACAATGAAATAAGGAGTGTCAAGCGCAACGTATAATGATTTATTATTTATTTATTATATGAGAAATCTTAATGTAGCTTTTTTATATGAAAGTTTATTTGGCTAAAATATTTTCATGTATATATATATGACAGATTTAAGCTTATAAGTTCTAACCTAGCCCGTTATGTATCTAAATGAGTAAAAATTGAGAAAGGAATGATATAACATAAGGTTTGCTAGATTGGCTACTTCTTACAATATTATAAATCTAACAAACAACTAATTTCAATGTAAATTACCAAATAATATGGATTTAGAAAGCATTTAAATTTATGTAACTATACAACAAATTATTTTCAAAGATCATAACAATTTGCCGGACAGAACATAAAACTTAAAATGTGACAAGTAAACTGTCAAACCATATGGATTGTCATTCTTTGCTCTAGGACGAGAAACTATTAAAAGCGTTTGAAGTCTTTTGTTGGATAATTTTAAAACGGTTTTACGACGACTACTGCAAGTAAAAAAGTCAGTGAAAAAGAGCCGAAACATTAAAAAAGCTTTCAATTAAAAAGATAGTGACAATACTTGCCAACGTTAACAGCGATTCCACTCTTTTGATATACGATAGTGTTGTTTGGGAGCAACTCTTGAAGTGGCGGCAAAAAGCAAAGTGACACTTGTAAAAGGCGCGAACTAATATAAACAGGGGTTCTTTTTTCTAGACAAAGACCATGGTGTTCGACTTCTCGGCTAACTTATGAGTAAATACTTATTATAATATTTATAATTCGTTTCCTCTTGAAATTAAATATGTATTATGCATGTGCATATATGACGCCACTTTAACGACTAATTAGTCAAATAAAACATGAATATCTATTAATTATAGTAACTATTTAAATCGGAGATCAATATGTTAGCAGCAGTAAAACAGTTGCCATAAATAAAAAAAATATCACAGCATGCTATTAGTATATATTTGCATTGATTATATTAATTTGATTACGAAAGTTATTAAACGTAATAAGGTGTGGCTATATATTCATAATTATAGATATATTTTATGATTATATTAAAATTATTTCTAAAAATGATTGCAAAATGCGTGTTCCCATTATAATTTGCATGTCATAAAATAGTCATAACGAATTATTAAAAAAAATATGTAGTGTCACGTGGCCATTTTGTACGTAGACTAATTGTCAGTCACCCATGACGTCATACTCCAGTTGTCGTGTACGACAAAAAGCTTAGTAAATGGCGCGAGCGCGTTCACAGGCGTTGATAACGAGCTAAATTAATCGAAACACATGTAAACAGTTTGTTTGATAAATCCACTAACCACGTTATATGAGATATGAGGGGTCTGGTGGAGAGGCATCTGCTATTTGATTTTGGTGATTACTTTTTATGGTTTATAATTTAAAACAAATAGTTCGTGATTTAATGTCGGCATTCGTATCTTAATTGGTACCATATATTACATTAACATCTCATAGCACATTAGATATCTATTAGATGTTTAAATAGAGACATTTGTACTATGCTAGCGTTGCGTTCATCTTAAATAACTTTTTACAGTCGGTTTTAAAAAATGTTTGTTTACCATCTCAACTTCCGAAATTAAGACATTTGGGATAAGTGATTGTTTAAGTAAAGACGAGCTTTTGTAAACAGAGCGGTACCGTTTAATAGGTTTTTTATATCGATCGTTTGAAACGGAGGAACGCGAACGTGTGTAATTACTTTACCGATACGTCTATTTTACGATCTATTTTTTTACTTAAATGTACACTTAAGTTTATTGATTAGATCTTAGATGACATCCAAATGACGCAGATTCAAATCCCGCAACCTTTAAATAAGAATGATAAAAAATGAAATTTCCTTTTTACAGGTTATCAGGCGAAGTCAACACAAGCCCTTGCGAATCAGAATCAACATCTGACTCACCGCCTTCCTTACTGCAGGATGGTACGTTACCAGCTCTGTTAGTATCTGGAGCTACAACACTATTCCAAAACACAGCTTCACCAGCTAACAACGCCTTAAGCTTGACATCTGTAGACAGCTTAGGTTTAGCTGGCAATTCGGAAGTGGAAAACTGTAGCTTGGCGAACGGATGCACCACGAGCTCGTCGCTAGCCGGCTTGGCTCTACCTTTAACGTCGTCTGGCGGGTTGTGTTCCACGACGTCGTCGTCGGCGGTCGCTTGGTTGATGAATGAGGATAGTACGGGTAAGTTATATTATTTTTTGTAGCAGATATTAATATATTGATTAATAATTAAATTTTATTTAAATTTTACACAATATTTTGCAAACTAGGTGGTGGTGTCAAGAGCGAAGTGCGCAGCCCGGGGCTGTGCGAAGCAGACGTGGCGTTGTACGGGGAGTCACTGCCATACGACCAGTCCACGCTGCCTTACCAGTATTATAATAGGTTTGATATATTTTATTATTTATGTATAGTACGGTCGATGAGTCGTGAACCGTAGATGGTTTCACACGTTTGATTTCTTCCCGAAAACTTTACATGTCATGGAAGTCACAATAAACAAACTCTAAGAACTGACATACATGCATAGTAATAATTTTATGTTAAAAAAAATAAAAACATATGTTTTTCAAATATATGTTTGTCTTGATATTAGTAGTTGTCTTGATAACTACTTAGTAAATCTGTTAGGTGATCCAATATTTATCTACTTATTTGGGTTGCTGAACCTTTGAGGTTTTATCGGAAGCCACAAAAGAAACAAACGTAAAATTAATGAGATTAATGTTATATTGTTAATAAAATAAAAAGGAAATGTTTAATAGCTACTTTTACTTTCATTCTAAATCGCTAATGTTAGTACCTATTAATAAATGGGCACGTTTAATGAGGCAACTAAAAGTAGTTATTATTAGTATTAAAGAATAATGGGCATGTAGGTCCTATGTCGGTAAATCATATAATCATACAGTCGAAGAGTCGTGGCCACCCTGAAATTAACTGATGCCTGTGCGAATTCAATTTTTCGATTTTTCTTACATTTGATTATTTTCCACCCGAGTGAACAATACACAAAAGTTCCGAAAGCCTAACTACAAGTTAGCCACGACTTGTCGACCGTGCTGTACCTTAATAAGGTTTCGTACACACTAACTAAGCACAGTGACAGTAGAAAACGGTGTGACCTAAGTATTGATATCCTGCTAAAATAAAATTTAAAAAAAATTGGAGAGGCCTATGTCCAGCAGTGGACGAGGACAGGCTGATGATGATGATGATGATGATGAAAATAAAATAAATACCTACTAAAGAAAATGTTTTTGACACAGTATGCAGCAATATGGCGGCGGCGGCACAGCGTCGTCGTACGTCGGCTCGACGTTGTACAACCAGCCGTACGCGGCGTACCCGCCACCGCACAACACTAATAATAGGTAAAAAAATTATTTTCTTTTTGTATTTCATAGATAATGTTGTAATTTTTAACAATTATATTTTGTTTCTAAATGAGTATAGTTATGAAACATTCCTATATTAATTTTGAAACTTTTAGGTCGTCATGCAAAGCGACGCCGACGTATCTAAGTTACGGCGTCGGTAGTGTGGGTTCGGTGCCTAGTAACTTTACAGCGCAACCTTCACCATACTATCCCTCTTATAATGGAGGGTTGACACAGTCGTTTACAAATACACAGCAGGTAATTACAATTTGCTATTCTATTAATATTTAAATAAACAGTTAATTTTAAGCTATCTTTAAGTAGTAAATGGCGCACAAATAGCACAGTTAATGAGTGTACACGCAATAGCTATGATTATTATCTGTACCCGTACTTGGGGATGATAGTATTTAGAGTAATGCCATTTTTTAATTTGTTCGTGTAGCAAAGTACGACAATTGTTTTTTATATGATGAGTCTCTATAATACTTATCCTATTACATGCGTGTATACGAGAAACTAAAAAAATATACTCTCTAAAAATAGCCTTAAGTAACGCCATCTATTAAACATATACGCTGTTTAGTATTCACTATAAGATATAAAAAACAAGCATCGTCTCATAAACCAAAAGAAGTATATCTAATCATCGATTTATTTTCACAGGACTATAGCACCTACGCAACAGGCTACGCAGACCACAGCGTGGCTCAATATGGTGGTTATTATGCAACGCCTAGCTATTCCCCCTATGTGAGTTCGCCAAGTAGCAGTGGTAGTGCTGGCCATACCTCTTATCACCTTGGAGGTGCTTTGTCGGGTAAATAGTTTTTTTTTGGTATTAATTTGACGTTTTTATGGCATAAGAAGTGTAATAATAGATTCATTTCGTATTAGGCTGAATGCTTACATTTCTGTCAGACGAAGAAATCGCGGTGGCTTATTTTATCTTATATCATTCGAATTTATTTCATCTTATATTATTTGAAATTAAATATTAATATCTAGAGTCTGGCCAACAAAAACTGAACCCGGCAAAGCGCGGTAAATTCAAATAAACTTATGCTGGTAATACAATGCATACTAGGAATTTTAAGTTTTGATACTATTAATTTATTTTTTTTATATTTCTGGTGAATTTATATAACCTATGGTGTAGATATTAATCTTATTGACCGAGCGAAGCGAGGTCTCCGTTTCGACAAGATAGGCCGATTTTGCTTTCGTCAGTTTGTCCGTTTGTTTGTTTTGATCTAGAGATCACAGTTTTCAAGGGTTTTGAAGGGCACGAAAATTGGCACACGTGTTTCTTTTATAAAAACTTAGCGAATCTCATGGGTTTTTTTCGATTAGGGGAAAAATGGGGGAGTAGAAGAGGGGAACCCCCTCCCCTTTTCCCGTAACGTCGAGTGATACCTCAAAAGACGCGTCTCTTTTAGTAGAACAAAGGTTACATTAAACACTTTTTGATTGGGGGGAAAATGGGGAACGGTGGTGGGAAATTTGAAAGTATTTTTAGTGAGGTATACTGTCCACGGGACCACTAGTTTTGTAATTTATTAAATAACCCTCTAAATTAAGGATTCCAAAGTGGAGATGAAATTTTCACACGCTCTAGGGATACCGTTTTTTGCGTATGATGGCTTGATAATTATATGTATAAAGGGAAAAAAACACTACTTTAGTATCAAACTGTTTATTTATGAATCGTAGTCAAAATCTAATTCTAAATATTCCAACCCATATTCGATTCTTCAGAGCTGCTGGATTGACTATCATGTAACAGTCTTGCTGCCCAATAAAAAACGGAGTTCAGCTTTTGTTGGCCAGACTCTATTACATATTTAACGAAGAATGCAGAAGAATATACATAAGATATGTTATCTGTACACATAAACTTAACTGCGATATTTTTAATCTGGCTACCAATAATTTTACTAAAAAGTTTAACCAGCGGTTTCAGAAAACAAAATTAAACTTTATTTTGCAGTATATAAAGGCTATTTTGAAATATTATTTTTATTTGTAATCCAGATATTTGACAGCCGCTTTATATTGAATTTGACAGACTCGAGATTTGTTTTCGTGTGTTGTTGTTTATGTTTTAAATTTCTTTAAATCTTTTAAATATGTTGAAATAGTTAAGAACATTATCCTATTATTTTATTTTGTTTATAAAATAATACATTCCTTTATTTATTTTTATACCAATCTCAATAATCTCATAAAATTATGGTAAAGGAAAACGAAAATATTCCTAATAAACGGAGAAAATTACAAAATAGTGATTCATTAGTTGATTACGATGATAATTCAGATTATTGGCCGGATTCAGATAGCAATGATGGTAAACAAAAATGATTCTTTATATAACCTTAAAATATTATAAAAGTTAATTTCAAACTTTCTAAGCTAAGTGAAATGCTGTATTAAATATTTCTAGAATTTTCATAATTTCATGGGGCTATGATTAAAGAAGGAAAATATACTTAAACTTATAAAAAATATTTTACATTACTGTTTCAGAATCTCCTTCATCTATGTTGCCAACATTAAATGATACTCCGCTATCCCCAATAAAGAATGAAGTACATGCTGCAAGTCGAAGATGTCGGGAGAACTCTGGGTAATTATTTTATTTAAGAAGAAGATGATTTAATACTATTTTATGTTAAGAAATGCTGTATATCACACTTTTTCTTATTACATATTCAAAAATATGTGTATTGATTTTTATTTATTTAAAGCATACAATAACTATAACTAAACTTTAAGTGATGCTTAAACAATTTGCTTATGCAAATCCGTCTATTGTATATATAAATATATAATATTGTTTGATCTAAATCTATACTGTGATAAATAATATTTACTATATAGTTTGTATATAATATGGTTGAAGACTTGTGGCTGCCCTGTCATATGTGGTAGATGGCTTCTTATTTATGATTATTTTCATGAATAAATATTGTGTCAAAGCCTAGTTTCAAAGTGGCCACAACTTCCATAACCATACTGATAGTTACAGTTAATAAAAAATATCTAAGTCTAAAATCTAAATAACATTTCAATACAAGAGTGTTGAGTGCTTTGACCAAAAAGTGCAACTTCCTAATTAATACATACACACTTTCCACAATAAATAGATTTTCATACAAAAAGTATATTTTATAATTATCTCTATTTCCAGTGAAAGTACAGCAAGCAGATCGCGAGGTCGCGGCCGTCGTAACACTTCGTCGTCGCCCGCACAGCATGTCCCCGAACCTACTACAGAAAGAGTATTCATATGGGATTTAGATGAAACTATCATTATATTCCATACTTTACTAACTGGTACATATGCACCTAAGTACAATAAGGTAATGCATTTGTTTCTATATCTTCTACTTTATTTATTATTTTTAACAAAATGTTACCAGTGTTAAGAACTGAAAATATTAAATATTTCATTCCCCCTGAGTGGGATACCCATAACCGTCACATTTATAGTTGCATGCTTGTGCCCACCACCACAGTTGCATCATTTATATAAAAAAATATACAACATTTTATTTATTTATTTTATTTCTATTTCAGGATACTCAACAAATAATGCAATTAGGTTTCAGGATGGAAGAAATGATATTTAGCTTAGCAGACACACATTTCTTCTTTAATGATGTGGAGGTAAGAATTTTATGCTGAAATTACATATTAACATATTTTTTTTATTCCCAACATAGCAGCGTAGGGAAAGGGAACCTGGGAACCTACTATTAAGACACTGCTCCCATTAAGCAATATTTACATTTCTTCCAGGACTGTGACCAAGAACACATAGATGCGGTAGCGGCAGATGACAATGGTCAAGATTTGTCCGCCTACAACTTTGCTTCAGATGGTTTCCATGCCAGTGCTGCCCCCAATACTGGGCTGTGTGCGCCAGGAGTACGTGGTGGAGTGGACTGGATGAGGAAACTGGCTTTCAGATACAGGAAGATCAAGGACACTTATAATAATTATAGGAATAGGTGAGCCCTTTTGTGTTATTATATTCTGGGTTATGTGCGCCAGGAGTATGTAGTAGAGTAACGGCACTGGAAGATCAAGGATATGTTTTTATTTGTTTTAGCTTCACGATGTATCCCGCGTGTGGAAGGGTAGGCAGAGGGAACATGGTGTTAAAACTCACTGTTCTTTACGTGTCTCCGAATATTCGAGACATTGAGTATTAAGTGGCGTTACTAAACTTTGCGCTTTGTCCTAAAACACCTTTTATTTTTTATCATTATCGGAGTGAAGAAAAAGGTTATTTTTTAATTCAATCCCCCCCAAGACTCAGAATAAAGATAATAAGACAGTTTGTAGGAATGTGGAGCGTTGAGTTCCGCGGCTCAGTACACAATATTTCGAAAATTGGACAGAAAGTGGAAAATGAAACGTAACATTAGGTTTCCTCTACCTACTCTTATATATTAAAAAAAAACAGGATTTAAATTTTTGGTTGGAATCTTTCTGATGAAAAATATACATTTTTACTTATGTCAACTATGCAAATAATACTCCCATACATACATAGTTCTAATATAAAGATATTTTTTTGTTTTTAGTGTCGGTGGTTTACTTGGACCAGCGAAAAGAGAACAATGGTTGCAACTGAGAGCAGAAATTGAACAAGCGACGGACAACTGGCTGACATTGGCTTGTAAATGCCTTAATATGATTAATTCTAGGTATGGTGTCACTGCTTTAGTTTTTGTGGTTATAAAGTTTATTTATTTCTCAAAACAGAGATTTTTAACCCTGAATGCAATATTTTTTGAAGGTATAAATAAAGTAGGATGAAGTAGTGATATATTAGGACGAAAGGTATTTTTAAAATTTAAATTTAGCTAGTAGATACAGTAATTTTTAAATGATTTTTTTTTGCTATATAATATATGTATTATTTACAAATAAATAATTATAGGTTGTGAACTACAACCTACTTAGTAATAAATTTTTACATTTTGTTTATAATATGTTGCAGGGAAAATTGTGTAAACGTACTAGTGACGACAACACAGTTGGTTCCGGCGCTGGCTAAAGTACTGTTATTTGGTCTCGGTGGCGTATTTCCTATTGAAAATATATATTCTGCCACAAAAACAGGTAATTTATATCAAAATGTCTCTTAATTCATTTGATATGTCATTAAATTATACGTAAACGATAAATATGATTTTAAAAGAAATAATGAACTTAGCAGGACTCGAATCCGCTTCTCTTGGATTCCCCTAATTCAACATCGAACCTACAACCACCACCAATTACCACACAATCTCGCCTATAAAAACATTTTATTTAATTATTAAATGATTATATACTATTTTTACAGGAAAAGAAACGTGTTTCGAAAAGATAAAGCAACGTTTCGGAGAACGATGCACTTACGTGGTAATAGGTGACGGGCAAGACGAAGAAGCGGCTGCCAAAGCGAAGAATTATCCATTTTGGAGGATATCAGGCCATTCAGACATAGCCGCGTTATACAACGCTTTGGACATGGGCTTCTTATGATTTGCTGTCCTGCTACTTGTCCTGAAAAATAAAAGAATAATAATAATACTAAAATATAATACGAAAACATCGGCAGAAAGTGGGGAACGGAGTGTCTGAACACTTCCCTCTGCCTAGGCTGCTGTGTGCGGGAAACAGCGTGAAGCTGAATTTAATACTAAAAAAATAATTTAATTAAACTTTCCTTAAAAGACTTATCTTTTCTGGATTGAACTTCTATGACTTGATGTGACCCTGGTACTTCTGTTACGTACTACATGGTCAATGAAGCAATTTTAAAATTTTGCAATTTTCTGTCGGTCAAACTTGCTTCTGTTTGCTGATGTCCTGGTACTCATCTTGAAGATAAAAGAAGTTTAAATATTTTATTGTCTTAGCTGGGTTGAAGAACTACTATGATTTATGTGCCCCTAGTACTTGTTTTGAAGATAAGATTTTTTTTTATTATTACTTACTACTTTCATTTACTGAGTTAATAAAGGACTTCTATGCCTTGATGTGAACCTAGTACTTCTGTTACATATTACACGGTCAATGTAACAATTTCATTCTTGTGAAGGTCCCGTCTAGACTTCCTTGTATTTTACTGGTGTCCTGGTTATAAAAATATATCTAATCTAACTTTATACTACTGCCAGCCGATGTAAAAAAGAAAGAAAGAACGCGTTACTATTCTGATAAAATTGTAACGATTACCTTCATACATTGAAAATTGTCAATCAAAACTATTATGGAGGTCGGTCGTCACAAGATTTCTTATTGTGTACTGTTGTCCTAGTAATTTACAAAAATATATTACACACATAATTATATATATATTAAAAAACAAAAGAAATTTCACTTTTTATTATATATACATAGACAAATGAACTTCTACCGTTAGATATATCCCTGGTACTTGTGTTTTATTCTATTGAAACTTTTAACCTACATTTTCTTTGGAGGTCATTTGTATACGACATACATACGTCTGTAACTGTTATCAAAAATCACTTAAATTTGTATAATTTAAATAGAACTCCTAAGCGTTTATGTTATCTTGGTACATTTGGTACAATTGTTACATTGCCAAATTTGTTACTTTACACATAAATAAACTACATTCGTCTTCTAGTTTCCTAGTAACTTACGTACGTATTAACAGTACAATGAACAACACAAATATTTTTTTATAAAATGCTAAATAAGTTATAAATAAATAATTCTTTCTTTGATATTTTGTATAGAACATTGTGCTTCTGACTGTACGTCTCATTAAAGTGCAAATTTATTACGTCCGCTTTGATTTTGCAAAAATATAATCAAAAATTTTACTCTTAGAACGTTCTGATGTCCTGGTACATTTGTCAAAATTCAAAAAAACTTTTTCAATTTTCCAAAAAAAGTGAAAGTATGTTATAATTTAATTTCTGTTCTTTCTCATATAAGGTATGTTGTTGCGTATTCTCGTATATGGATTATTTTCAAAATACAATAAGCGGCCTAAATGTTATACTATACGTGGCATTATATAGTAATTTAATTTTTATACCACGACTAAAAAAAAAGAATTTAGATTCAGAAACTAAAATAAACTATTATTAATTATATTTAGTATGGAAGATTCAAGACTGCGAGATTTTATTATAATCACGTGGACTCGTTCGTCTGTTTTAGTTGTACAAGTGTAAAATTCATATCAATAAAGGCTTAGGCGTAAAGTCTCTCTTAAGTACATTTATTCATAGGTAATTATTTCATGTTTTCAATATTTTTTTCAGTAACTTAAAATATTTTAGTTTTAAAGCTCAAAGTCAGCTCAAAACTTGCGACGAAAACTACTAGGAATCTTTTGTAAATATTCAAATGTAGAATAAATTAGATTATCTAATTCCATTCCTACTACGTAAGTTTTTATATTCTATACAACTGTACAGATAATTAATATTTTTTAGTGAAAAAGTTTTTAGAAAAATGTTTTATTAGTAATAACTTTTTGGGCATTTTTTTTAACTTTCATACACCGTTACAGTGTTTTAGTGAAATTGATTAAATCAATTTTTCGTATATATTTTTTAATTTAATATAATTAATTCATAGCAAAAGGCATTTGAGATTAAGATTTTTAAGTGGCCTCGAACAAATATTATACAAGCATTCTATATACTCTATATAATTACAACCGTAATTTCAAATTTGAAACACTAAAATAAAAGTAAATAATGAGCTCGCATTTCCTGTTAACCAACCTACATTGTCATTTCTCTTTAAAATAATATTTTTGTTTAAATTGCACAATTATTTAAAATGTGTTTTAGCGTAACAGGAGCAACGGAATTATGAAGATTACTTTGAATTATAAAATTAATGGATCTGCAAATTGTAATATTTTTTTGTTCATATCAAATATTAATTATTATTGTAATAGTCCTTTTTATTGTATATTTTATTAATTTTTAACATTGTTTTATTTTTAATTTGCCTATTTGATTTGTTAAAGATTCAATAATTCTAATTGCTTCTGAATTGTCTACATACTATTTATTTATTGTCTGTCCTAAACTATACTAGTTTTATTAACTTTTTTATATTTATTTACATTTACTGCCAAATAGCTGACAATATACTGCAATATTTTTAGAGAAACTTATTTTACGCTAAAATATAGGGACATAATGCTTTTTATAATTGTATTCACACTTCAGTTACAAAATGATTTTATGTTAAAGGTAGTGCTTTAAGTCAAAAAATCTGTCGTAATGTACAGTAATATGTGAGACAGTGTAATATTATAAAAAAGAAAGTTATGTTTTTTTTCAGGAATCGATTACGACTTATCACTGAATCGATATTTCCAAATAAATATCTCGATACTTAAAATAAAAAATGTGTTAATATAGTGATGCTTAATACTAACAATATTATGTTTTCTCATGTATTATTATACAGACAACAGATAGTTTTTAGATTTGGTATTGTCAAATTTTTTATTGCTGTTTTTTCATGTACACTAGTAGACACGTCTTGAAGACACAGTTTTATGGAAACTAGCAATATTTTATGTATTAAATTAATGATTGGATTGTGTAAATACAGGCTAAATTTAGATGTAAAAGAAATATTATAGCTTATATGCTAGTGATATGAAATTTGATTCGAAAGTTTCGATTATTCGAGTTGTAAATAAAAATATATTATTTGATGATTATTTTTGAGTTTTATTATTTTATTATTATTTATGTCTGGAATTTTTTAAGACAATTATTTGAAACTAAAATAATTAAAATATAATAAATGCAGTTTAGTCCAATCTTTTACAGTTTTTTCAGTTTTTTTTTGCGAAAACAGGGCGGTCTTAAACCTCAAGTTTAGTACGCTACGTAAAGTAATAATACAAAATAAACAATATCTATATGTTGTTGACCTATGTATGGCGTTATATTCGTTTGGACGCAGTTATAGAGTAATGCCGGACTAGTGAGTAGATATTAGTCATTAATAAAAAAAAATTTTTTTGGACTAATACTAATATGTTAACTTAATTTATGTTTTCAAAGTGTGTCTTTGACCTCCATTAATAACCTACACCGTTTCTATGGAAACAAGATAGTGACAACAACAAACAAAACATCGTGTTAGATAAAATATTATTGTCAAGTTTTATAATATTACTATTGTATATTTTTTTATTTAAATACTTAAGGTAAAATGAGAGCTATAGATACAATATTATTTGATATATCCAAAAATGAATTATTCAAAATAAATGAAAACTACAAGATGTTGCATCGGAAACTAAAAACAGCGTGGAAAGTTATGATGTGAGTTTTAATATAGAGATTTAGAATTAAATAAATTGTAATTCATAACTAAAAGTAAATATTACTTTTATATTTCATATCACTGAACAATGAGTATTACAGTGAGATGATGTATTTGTTTTGTTTTGACCACTAGTACTAAAAAAAGAATTAAAATTCAGCCGAAAAGTAATTAAAATAAAATATATTTGCTATTGTGTTGGCAAGGGCAATAATATTTTAATTTTGGCGGTAGGCAGTAGAACGTGTGACTGTAACCGCGGCAAGTTGTGAGTTCGATCCCCACGGGAGAAAATGAAATATTTCATATTTTTATTTCTTCGCTCTAGTCTGGTGAGGCAAGGAACGACGTTGAGTTCCGCCACTTTAAACACAATGCCTCCAGAGTTCGGAGGAAAGTGGGACGCGATGTCCTAAGCACTAGGTTCCCTCTACCTTCCCTGCAACACGTGGGAGCACACACAACGTGAAGCTGATAGGTAGATAAACATAAATTTATAAAACTAAGCAATATTAATCGAAGTTGCGAAAAAAAAATTAGGTTAAATTCCAAATACAATTGTATACTAACATAAAAAAAAATACCTATTTAATATATTTTTTTATTTTAAAAGCTACATCCACGGGCGCATAGTTGCCCGTGCCTTTTTTTATTTTAAGAAAGTTCTTTTAATGAGGCGTACTTAATTTTGGGACAATTTAAACTGTACTTATATCTAGAGCTTATACTAGAGGGGTTGGGTGAGACCCCTACCAACAGTCTTTTTTTTTTGTTTTTTTTTTTTAAACATATATTATTATAGAACATTACATATATATTTGTCTTTTATATAATTATTTTATACATGCATATAGGTGTGGAATATTAGATTTGGCCTGGCTTATGCAGCACACCTTCCTGAAGTTTTTGGATCAGTCGCTTTGTGACATTGCCCCTTTTAGGTTCGCCTCCACCACCTCCGTAAATGAAGCGCCCACCGCTCGGCTGATGAAGTTGCCTATTGCGTCACCGCCATCGTCAGAGTAATAGACACAGGTGTTGGTGTGTCTCGTCACTGCGACGACTGCGTGAGAGACGCTCTCATGTACTCGGATCCGTGCGCGTCCGGTTCGGACGATGACGACGTCTGCGAAGGTCTGCCCCTGGGCCTCATGGATAGTCATGACTCGCGAACCTGCTCCAGCTCCATATCCCTGGTCTTTCAGCTGCCTCTTCTCCTCCTGCGTGTGGACCAGATATAGGGTGCCGTCATTACAGTGTGGTATTCGCGCGTCGGTGTATCCGAGAACCTTTAGGGAGTGGACAATGGGGCTTGCGGAGTAAATGCTGTTATATACTCCGGCGAGGGCATAGGCGACGTCCATTGGGCTCCGGTGTGTGCAAGGCAACTCGCATGTGATGTTGGTTGTCAAGCTAGGCCTGCAGTACCTTAGTTCGAATAGATTTTGTCTGTCGATGTAAGGCAGCTGATTGATATCTCCGATGAGTGTGACCTCGTTCGCTCCTGACAGTCTGGCCGCCATAACAATGGCCCCGAAGTGGTTCATGAGGGCTTCGTCCACCGTTAGCCGGTTTATAACTATTCCCTCATGAAAACCGTTGACTAAGATCGAGGCCATTGTTCGCACTCTCTTTGTCGCTTTCGTGCCAAGGCGGTGCGCCAGCTTCTCTCTTAGATCTTTCGCGGCCTCTACTGTGGTTGTCGCTACTACTTCCGTGTCCTCATCGAAGTGCTTGATAATGTGAGTTGTCTTACCACACCCCGGAACCCCGTTTACCCAGGAAAGTTTTGGTAGCTCCCAATTCACGAAGGCTGCGCCCGGCTCAGGATCGCTTGAAATGGCGTTTGCCATTCCGAGTATCCTATCGTCCAGCATCACTCTCGTGCATTCGGCCACTACTACCACTTGGTCGCTCTCTGATGTTAGGAATTTGGGGGGATCGTCTACTCTTGCACTTTCGACCAGGCCTATAAAGCCCTTTGTGCTGCTATAGGCCGCCATGTACTGTCCCGTCATGCTTCCGTGAATGACGCGGGAGCTGACGTTGTCATAGATGGCGGCTTTGGCTTCATCGAGCTCCACTTCCAGGAGTTTGAAGTTCCCTCTCTGGAAAGTCTGAAGGATCTTTTTACAGACATTGGTGTTTACCTCGCGGGTTGCCTTTAATGTGACTCCTCCTTTGGGCTTCTGGCCATTTTTAGGTCAGATAGTGTTATGTTGCCCCTGCTGTGCTCTAGTACGCCTTCGCGGTGTCCTTTTTGCTCCCGTTGATTTCGGGTATCGAAAAGGGCCTCTCTCTTTTGCGTGCTAGTTTGGTGCGCAGCCTTAGAGGCAGAACACTTTGGAGTTTCTTCGACTCCCGGAATGTCCTCTCTTTCTTCGGTGCTAGTTTGGCGCGCTGCCTTAGAGGCAGACCATTTTGGGGTTTCTTTTTCCCTTGGAGTGACGACTCCCAGATTGGCCCTCGCCAAAGTCCTCGAGATGTTATGTTTGGGGGTGGATGTGTTGGTCTTGCTTGTGGATGGCTCGGGGTCCAGCTTCTCTTGCAGCCTCTCGAATCCGCTCTGCTTCGGCGTTTCGGTTGGAGTCTCTGTTGAGGGGGAAGGTAGATGTTTCTTTGCCTTTAGGAAGTCAAGGTATTCGTAGTAGTAGTAGTACTAGTTTGCTATGCTGCCTCTATAAGGTTTTACCCTCATTGCGTCTACGCTTATGGTCTTCCTATTTAATATTTACTAGATGCCATGTATTTCAGTAACCGAGACGATTTATCTTCGAACGCCCTTCAAGATGTCAAAATCTTAGTAATACCGGGGCCACAGAACGCATTCACTGATGATGAACTGGCTGCTTTAAAGATTGTAGTAGAGAGAGGAGACTCGGTGTTAGTCATTATGACGGACGGCGGGGAAGAGAGAATGAACACTAACATTAACTTCTTTCTAGAAGAATATGGAATTGTCGTTAACAATGGTATAATATTGACTAAATTTTCATAAATAAACCTACATATTTTATAAATAAACTTTAATAATGCACTTATTTTTAAATGTTTAGACTGTGTTGTTCGCGCCAAGTACCATAAATTCTATCATCCCAAGGAGTGTCACATTTCTAACGGGATCTTAAACCGCGCTGTTTTGAAACATATCATGAAGATGCCTAATTATACGAGCGAATCAGATGACTTTCTGTAAGTTTATATAGGATAACCAGATTAAATATATATATCTTCTTCTTCCTGGCATTAACCCCGGCTATGACCAGGGTCTGCCTTCCTACTCAACCTACGCCACTTTGCACGATCTTTTGCATCCTCGGTGGTTAGACCATTGGTTCTCATGTCCTGCATCGCGACATCCAACCAGCGCTTCCTTGGGCGTTCGGGAGGTCGCGCCCCAGCAACTGGTATAGCAAGGCACTTGCGTCCGACATAGTTCTTAGGCCGGCGCGTAACGTGGCCAAACCATCTCAAGCGACGCTCTTGGAGCTTATCCGCTACGTCACGGACCCCAAGACTACCTCGAATGAATGTGTTGCGTATGCGGTCAGACCGCGTTACGCCGCACATCCACCTCAGCATCTTCATTTCCGTGACGTGAAGCTCCTGAGTGTGCCGAGATAGTGCTGGCCAACATTCGCTGCCGTATAAAAGAACCGGTCGGACGATGCTCTTGTATATCAGCCCCTTGAGCTTGGGCGGTATTCTGCGGTCGCAGGCCACACCAGTGACCTCCCGCCATTTGGCCCAGGCAGCGCTTATCCGGCCATGGACATCGTGGTCGATGCCTCCAGACTCGTGCATAACGGATCCAAGGTACCTGAACTTCTCCGACTTAACGGCTGGCTCAGGACCTATAAGGATGGTGCTCGAGTCCCGGCTCCCGCAGGCCATGNGTGTAGGGCGATGTGCCTGCGCGTCGTGTTGCGGCGACGCCCTAGCCGTACCCCGTCTCTTATGTTATCGGTCCATTTAAGTGGCGGTTGGCGGTTTTTAATTGGAGCGACTGCCGTCGTACCTCCAAAACCCCTTTGTGGGGAAAAACCGAGGGGAGAGGAAAATAGAATGGATAGGATAGGTAAAAGGAGGGAGCTAAGGAAAGAAGGGGGGGAGGGGGGTAGGACACCATTCTTACGGATGGATGAGGATATAAGAGTAGCGGCTCGTATATATATATAGTAATACCTTCTAACCTTATAAGCAGTAAGGTATTGTCGTATCTGTTGTACATTTCTACATGTCTTCTGTACATTTCTATTCTTATCGAATTACAAATAAATAGTATATATTTCATTTATATTTATATTTTTATTTTGATAGAGAAGACCCACCAACACCAAACTTTGTGTATCCACATGGAGCAACACTAACTGTAAAGAAACCTGCGGCCGCCATTCTATCTAGTAGCGACGTTTGCTATCCTGTGAAAAGACCTATAGCCGCTTTATATACTTCAGAGAAAAGTGGAGGTAGGTTAATAATAGATAACAATAGTAACAGTACGGTTCCCCAGGTTCCTTCTGTCTACCCTGCGCATAGCAGGGTGCAGCAAAGGAGGCAATATCCCGCAGGGATATAGCGTCAAGCTTAAAAAAATACTATTATGATTATTTAGTATCCTGATTGAAAAATCACTCTATGAAATAAATAAATATTAACCTTATATTTTCTGCATACAAGTTATAGATTTCTTTAAAAAATAGTCTATTATACTTTACAGGAAAACTATTTGTCATTGGTTCTGGTCACTTCTTTGCCGACCAATACTTGGAAAGTGAGTGCAACGATCTCATCAGAGAATTGATCTTCAACCATTTGGGAGGTGTCACAGATCTACATTTGAATACTATAGATGTGGAAGATCCTGATGTAAGTTTTATTTTTGTGTGGAAAAAGACTAGAAAAATGAGCGTACAGGTAACCTTACATGCCTTAGCATACGAGTTACCTACTGCCGAGCGTACGGGTTACCTACGTGACAGACGGCAAAAAAGTGATTTAAAGTCGCTCGTATGAACAGCCAAATTGTATGCGATATAAAAACTCTTTCGTCGGGTAATGACGCCTCGATTGTTTTGAATACAGATAAACGAATACAGGACGCTCGGCGACACCCTCTGGCTCAGCACCATATTGCTGCCCGAGCCGGCGAGCGCCCCGCCGCCCCGCCTCGCGCCGCTGCACCCGCACGCCCTCTTCACGTGGAGGCTGTTCTCGCTTAACTTGTCTCATTGTAAGTCTTGGTTTTCTAGCTTTAAATATGCAAAACTATATTTTTTTTCTAAAAATACGTTTTAAGCAAATTATCAGGATACAAAAAACGTCTCTAAAAAACAATGCGTCTCTAAAAAACATTGTATTATCAGAAAGTTTTCCCAATTTCGTAAATTGATTTATATTTATTCTCCACTATAGGAAATTAGAAAAATGTATTTAATTTTGTTTAGTTTTAAAAATTCGAACTGTATATAACGAAACAAACGAAACAAATACGAAACGAACATAACGAAACAATTACGAAACGAACATAACCGAAACAAATACGAACGAAACATAACGAAACAAATATAAAATTACACTTTAACCCGAAAATATAATTTTTCAGTGCCCGAAGTACTAGGACTATATGAAGAGCTGGGAGTTAAACATGAACCTCTGCGGTTGATAACGCCTCAGTTCGAAACACCTTTCCCTCCGTTACAATTAGCTGTTAGTAAATTTAGACTTGACTTACAATTACTTTTTTATAGCCGACTTCTGTAAAAGGAAACCTACTTCTGTATACGGAGGAGAATGAAAATTTTGATTGTTACCTCAGAACTTTTGACTGGGTGAATCGATTTTAATGATTCTTTGATTGAAAATAATAATTGAATATATATCTTCACGCTATATCCCGTACATAACAGGATGGGAAGAGGGAATCTGGGAACCTAATATTATAACACTTTATTCACAAAACAATTCCCTTCCTCACATTCCGTCGTATTCTGGAGGGTTTCCGTGGTGGAGAGGTGGAACACAATAATTACCCCGTTACCAGAGCGCGAAAATGGAAATAAAAAATATTTTATTCTTCCGAGTGAAAATCGACCCCATAACCGACCGACCTTCTCAATTCTTTTTTCTTCAGGTATTTGCACCAACGTTTAGAGAGCCGCCGCCACCGCCTCTGGAATTGTTTGACTTGGACGAAGCTTTTAGTTCCGAGAGGTCTCAGCTTGCAAGACTCGCCAACAAATGTGTTCAACCTCAGAATACTCGATTGGGACAAGGTGAATATTTTTAAAGTTTTCTAGGTATATTTACTTTTTTCTGGATTTTTTAGGTTTTCCACTCAATTGAGTTTCTCATAGACTTGTATTATTTTTTAAATCAGCTTCACGTTGCATATCGCACATAACAATGTAGGCAGAGGTAACCTAGTGTTAAGACACTTCGTTTCCCATTTTTCGCCGAATTCTGGAGGCATTGAGTGTTGGTGGAACTCAACGCCGCGCTTTGCCTCGACACCAGAGCGAAGAAATGGAAATATACATTTAAATGTTTATTTATTTAAATTTTTATTTACATAAACATTTCATTTCCACGAGTGGGGACCGAACCCACAACCAGTCGCGTTTACAGTCACACTTTGTGCCCCTGTGCCATGACTAACCTCATGAAACTATTTAACCGGATTAATTACATATCCTATATAAATAGTTTCATTCAAAATAATCTAGTTTAAGCTTGAATTTCTACCCTTACAGGTGATGGTCGTCAGTTAGAAAATGAACTAGAGTACTTTGTTAGGGAATGTGGACGAGCAGTGCGCCTCTCCCGAGCCATCTCCGACGACGGCCCCGCGGGAAAGCAGATTTTGCACCAGCTCGCTGTCCAACTTGCTACCTTCAAGAAAATTGCTCCACGGGATTAGTTATTATGATAGATTAGTTTTAAGATGTTGTTTAGTTTTAAATAAATATGATTTTATAAAAGAGAAATGAAAGAGTTTTTAGTTTTCTAATATTTCTTGAAAATACTTCTTAGAGGTAACTATATAAGTTTTTATACTATAAAGCTATAAATTTAAATAATTGCTATAATAATTATAGTAATGAACTTCTGTATTAAATAACTGTCCATGTATTCGTTAGATACTTTTTATAGGTATATTTTGGGTTAAGGTAACGTGATTCCGCGATGCCTGTACGCCTGCAAACTAACGCTTTGTAAAAATAAAATTGAATTAAAGTCAAAACATGTAAAACGATAAATTTATCGCTTCCACATACCATATCACTGGTGTACATAAAAAATGTCGTAAACATTGATTGTAAGCATATAAGTCTTCGTCGATATTATAAACTTAAAATGAAAATACAACTAGCATTATTTTTAATTTTATTTGAAAATATAATAAAAAACGAGGGAACTCAAGATTTAGGAAAAATTTATAAGTATCCAAAAAAGGTTCATATTCCGGTACAAAGGAGCATTAAAATAATAAATTCTAAGAAGTTTGAGAAGCTGAGAGACTTATATAAGGAAAAGGCAAATATTAGGAAAAAAGGCACCGGGGACAATACTTACACAGTTTTTCCACCCATCACTGAGAGGCTATTATTGGATGTGCCAGAAGAAGTATTTGTCCAGGATCTGCAGGTTGATTCTCAAAAGAGTAGAGTCAAAAAGGTATTACCAGAATATAATCTGACATTTTTTAGAAAGAAAAGGTCTGTTAAAAACGTAAGTTCAGAGACAAGCAAAAATACTAAGAAAAAACATAGAAAACGCAGCAGAAATGGCACGACGAGCATAAAAAGTGGAGGAAAAAAATCATCTAGAAAATCTAGAAAAAATAAACTGAAATCTAAACGTAACATAACTGAACATATTGTAGTGAAGAAAATAAAGAGTAATAAATCAAATAAGACTCAGAGTAAGCATAAGCAAACCATCGGGAGATCCCGTGTTAATTTGAAGTATACTGGTAACCCTGAGAAAAAAATAACTCCTCGCTTTAGAGATATAGTTAATAAGAAAGCTACAAATAAAAAATCCAATCGGGATGGGAGAGTACAAAAAAAGAGAGGTAATTTCGACCTAATATTACAATAAATTTTTGAAAAAATCATATGAATTTCCTTTCTGAATCCGTCGCTATTAAATTGATAAATTATTAATTGAAAAACTTGCAATTAATCTTAACAGCAATGAAAACATGAATATTCACATATGGATGGGTGGTCCGTAAAATTGCAATATTCATGCTTAGAAAAGAATTAACTTTATTTAGAATTTCATTTTACCTTACTTTAAGCCTAAAGGTTTATATTAAGAATGATCGTAGGTAATTCTCAGTATAAACCTTTAAGTAATCGCAAGACATAACATTTAAAAATCAAATTTTCAATGTGGATACCCAGAAGTGCGCGGCTAGACAAGGGCTTGTCAAACATTTTTATTATAAAAAGATTTTAAATATTTTTAGTACGTAACAGACGTCTAATAGCTGCGAGAGATGCTGCAATAGAACAATACCCATACGTGGTGTCTATACAAAAGGATGGCCAGCATTGGTGCGCTGGCGCGTTGCTAAACCCTCGCCTGGTCATCACCACCGCTAACTGCGTTTGGAAGTAAGTTTTTATTAAGACATAAAATAAATTTCATTTTAAAGTAAAATGTAATGTTAGGCTCAATAACATAAGGTTTTCATTGTAAAAGCAAGTGCAATTAAATTATATTGTAAGTAGGCATATAGTACGATGCATGAACTTTGTGTATCGCACTATATTTTGCTTATATAAACGAATGGCTAGTTCATAAATAATGCTAATCTATCTACAAATATAATCAGATCGCGAAGCGTAAGCCGTATGACAATCCGAGCTGGCAGCAGATACATGGTTAGAGGCGGTCAGGTCGCCAAGATCCAAGAGGTCGTCAGACACCCTGACTGGAGCGTCCGCAGCCTCCCCGATAACGATGTAGCGCTGCTGTTTCTTAATAGGAATATTAAGTAAGTTAATGTGTTAAATATTTCGGATTTTTTATTTGCTATATTAACTCCAATTAAACTACCTACCTTGTGTGAATAACTAGGCAATGTTATATTATTTCATTTTAATGTTATACTTTCTTTTAAGTTTTAATTATTTTAATATTAAATAAATTAATTTTTAAAAAAAAGAAAAACCCGACTTCTAACAACGAACTAAAAAGTGAAAAGTAATACAAAGATTTAATAATTTTGAACTCGGTGTCAAGCTAATGCTTCAACAACCTTACTACAATATCTAATTACTAAGCGTGTTTGTTTTACTTGGCACTGACTTTAAAATTTAAAAAATATATATATATTTTACGTTTTCAAAACTTCATTAAATTAGGTATTATTTTTGTGCAAAGTTTTGTGTATATTGACAAGAACATACATAAAACATTCGGGCGAATTGGGAATCGCTCTTTTTTGAAGTTGGTTGAAAATGAGAACATCCTCTTTTTTGAGGTTAGTTGAAAAGAAATGCAACGATCAGGAACCTTACTTCTGACTTCAATTTAAAAAGTTTTTGCTTGTAGCTATTACAGTGTAATCAATTTTTTACCAAAAAAAACAAACTTTCTCAATTTTCACCGGATTCCATTATCAACGGATTCATTATTATTTTCAAGTTATTCGTTATTCGTTTATTTGTCGCGCGCATACCTAATGCTTATATGATTATACTTATGTGATTTTCTCATAGATACTATTGTCAGACATGGACCAAAAAAAATGGAACCATTCGGGAAGCTTCACCTTTCAAATAAAAAATTAATAAAAACATTTCAATATCGGTTCATCCAGTCAAAAGTTAAACAAACATAAAAAACAGTCGAATTGACCTCCTTTTCTTACAGAAGTCGGTTAAAAAACTTAGAGAGTTGTTAAAATATGCGTGATCAGTCACAATTTTGTCTGATATATACTTTTTAGCTTCGCTCTGTATCTTGCATGTATCAGAGGAGACAGAGAATACTCGTATAGGATCAAGTCACTAGGTGGCCCTTTTTATGTCCAAATTCAAGATAGTATGTTGAGTTACGGTTCTCAACACTGCGAATTCTCTTACCAGACTAGAGAAATGAAAATAAATTATTCTACTGCATGAAGAAACTTTAAAAAAATGAAGCTATGGATTGTTTCACTAGACGCAATGCAAAGAATTGTATATTTAAATGTCACTCATGGTAACTTTGTCTAAATATAGTTAAAGGTAAAAATATAAGCTTTTCCTGTAAAATGCTACTAGGTTCTCAGACTCAGTTCATGGTGTAGATCTTCCTAACCACGCGATGTACCCAGTATTTGAAGATGCCTGGGTCACGAGCTGGGGCTCGGATAGAGTAAGTAAAAGCTTCTTACGCAAATAATATTTTACAAAATAAACAAAGCTAACTTAGCTTAAAGATGATATTGTGTGGCGGAACTCAACGCCGCTCTTTGGTTTACAAGACCAGTGAAATACAAATAAAACATAACTTTAACGATTTATTTCGCACAGCTGGGTTGGCAAATGAGAGGTAATGTTAATACATTGTTAGGACTGCTGTTGGCGACACTAGACCCTTCCCGATTAAAGTGGGGGTTCAGCAGGGCTCGGCTCTTAGTCCGTTCTTATTCAATGTAGTGCTCGATACTATCTCGGCTCACATCCAGGACTAGCCTCCATGGCTGATGATGTATGCCGACGACATAGCACTCATTGACGAGAACCGAGTGACGCTGGAGCGTAAAGTGAACCTCTGGAGGGGCACGCTTGAGAACGGCGGTCTTAAACTAAACGTGTCGAAGACAGTACATGGCCTGCGGGAGCCCGGACTCGAGCACCATCCTTATAGGTCCTGAGCCAGCCGTTAAGTCGGAGAAGTTCAGGTACCTTGGATCCGTTATGCACGAGTCTGGAGGCATCGATCACGATGTCCATGGCCGGATAAGCGCTGCCTGGGCCAAATGGCGGGAGGTCACTGGTGTGGTCTGCGACCGCAGAATACCGCCCAAGCTCAAGGGGCTGATATACAAGAGCATCGTCCGACCGGTTCTTTTATACGGCAGCGAATGTTGGCCAGCACTATCTCGGCACACTCAGGAGCTTCACGTCACGGAAATGAAGATGCTGAGGTGGATGTGCGGCGTAACGCGGTCTGACCGCATACGCAACACATTCATTCGAGGTAGTCTTGGGATCCGTGACGTAGCGGATAAACTCCAAGAGCGTCGCCTGAGATGGTTTGGCCACGTTACGCGCCGGCCTAAGAACTATGTCGCACGCTTGCTATACCAATTCCTGGGGCGCGACCTCCCGGACGCCCAAGGAAGCGCTGGTTGGAAGTCGTGATGCAGGACATGAGAGCCAATGGTTTAACCACCTATGAAGCAAAAGATCGGGCAAAGTGGAGTAGGTTGAGTAGGAAGGCAGACCCTGGTAATAGCCGGGATTAATGCCAGGAAGAAGAAGAAGTTAATGTTAATACACCTTTCCCCACTTTCCAGTTTCCGCCCAAATTTCGACACCAGAACGAAAAAATGGAAATATGAAATATTTCATTTATACTTAAGACTAGCCTCAAATATCAACATTTTTATTGGTTTTTTAACACATATGCCATGTTTGCAGAGAGACGGCATATTCTCAAAAGTGGGTGTGACGCTACAAGTGTACCACGCGCGACTCCTCGACCACGCCAAGTGCAACAACATAACACAACGCTTCGGTGTCAGTGTATCACACAACTTCATATGCTTAGCGCAGACCGGCAGACGAGCACCTTGCACCGTTAGTTTTCTTAAACAATTGAATTGGTTTTTAAATCTGTAACAATGGATTTTTGATTTAAAAAAAATACTTTTGTTGTTGATTTCTTTATAGGTATATTTTTTTTATCGAAATTACGTTAATATTATTTATTTGTTCGATAGCGCGATACAGGTGCGCCAGCAGTGAGCGATGGTATCCTCTGGGGACTTGCCTCTTGGGGTATACGAAGATTGTAAGTATATATAAATATTATTAGTTTAAAATATATTTAAAAATAAATCAAATTCAAATAATCAACCTATAAAGAAGAACGACACAAAAATTAAACATATTGGTGTAGTAATTATACCTCATCTAGATAATAATGTCCGTTAAGGGATGATATTACAAATTCTACCTAATTTTGCGTAGATGCACCGTCATATATTTATAGATAGATAGATAAAACCTAATGAATCTGGTCACTTTTTTTGAAAGTAAATGTTAATTGTAGCGACGGCTCTACAATATGTTCTTCACGCTTTATTGATTCTCCACTGGAATTCAACTACCAATCCTAATATTTTCTTGAATATTTAAAATATTATTATATTTCAGATGCGGTACGGAAAGATTCCCAGCGATGTTCTCGTACTTGGCGTCCAAATCTAATTTAGACTTTATAACCAACGCCACTCATTACCTGATGTCGGATAAACGCATGTACCCTTATCCAGATCGCTTTATTATCAAAAGTGGTATTACTGAAACCTTTTTAACTACAAGCGTCTAATATTAATATTTTTTTAAAGTATGAACAGAAAAATAACTGAAGGAAATGAAATTTTTAAGTCTTCGAAATTATTTTCTAATCTGTAGCCGTATGTTTAATAAAAATGAAACTCTTTGGCTAATTTAAGATACTTAAATCTTAATTAAATTATATTATTTTAATTTAATATTATGTTTAAAAAATCAAAGTTTATCTACTAGGTTAATTGAAAATTGACTGTTATATTTATAATTCACAATTTTAATTGTATTATAAACAAATTATATTTAGTTTTAAGGAATAAATAAAATTAAACAGAAATAAAACAATTTTGTTTTGTATATGAGCATATTTAATATATTCTTTTTCAAAATTGTAAAACTCACATTTTGAAATTGCAAAAATTATAACTAAATTCTCATATCGTTTATAGTAACAATCGCCATTTTGTATTTTCTGTATCAAATTAATAATAATAGTAAACCATTTATACAACTCTAGTAATAATATATTTTAATCTAACAAATTCATATCAACGTTCCATCAGTTTTTTGTTATTTTCGTTATTCCAACATCACCGACATCTAATCAACTTTTTTTATAATATTTCTAATCATACTTTTTACATTCTCCATTTACAACTACTGGTTTCTTTATGCACCGAATATTTAAAATAAAATATATTGGAATGACTGAAAAATCAAAAGTTCAAATTAACTTATCAATAAACTTACATTAAATTATATAATAATGAAATACAAAGAATTAGAATATTCAAATCGATTCTTTGGCAATTTTTTTCGTATTCAAAAGTGAATTTACAATTTTATAAAAACTGGCATAAGCTTTATACTATTGAGATAAAGTGGCAAAATGGATAAACTATTGTACATTGTGGTGGAGGGCTGTTGTCTTTTTTCTTTTTCATTTTAACAGGTTCTTCGTAATAAATAAATGTGTGGTATTAGTATTTGAATTTATTAAAACGTATATTTTTCTTATTTTTCAATACTTGTTATTTTACTGGTTTAGATTTCTTGTAAAATCTTAAAGATGGGGGATATTAGATGATATATCTCATGTCCAAATGGACAAATTTAATGCAATGAACAAAACTTTTAATATTAGCTACTTAGATAGACAGCCCTAGACACAGACAGACAGCCCCAGAAGCAAAGAAACAAGCTTTATTGTTGAATTATTAACTATTACAATATGTATGTGATAACTAATTAACTTATCAACGAAAACTATTTTCTATTACACTATTGCATGAAGAAACAACTAGAACTGGCCGAAAATTAATAAACATATAGTAAAACGTAAAATATAGACAAAATAAAAGGTAAGACACTTATGTTACCTAACAACGGAACGAACAACATCACGAGGTATCTAATTTACAACGAAAATTTAGGCCCAAAATAGAAACTTTCCACCAAGAATAAGATCAGATACATATATATTTGTGTTCAACCTTATTTGTACATAAGCATCTAACTTTAACCCTACCTAAAGTACCTGGCCATATAATCTATGGTAACAAGTATGCACACAAAGATCAAAATATTGTATATTGTACTGAGCAAAGCGAAAATATTGGCATTTCATAAATTACAACTAGCAACACCGTAACTTAAACAAACGTAAACATATTTATTACCTAAATACACGAAAATAGTATTAAAGTAAAACATCAGTGTCAGTGCTGCGAAGGAAATGCATAAATAATTTTGGATGGAGCCAATCACATACTGGAATAAATTTATATATTAGAAATATATTAATCGTTTGTAAATAACTACAGAACTATTAGTATAATACAAAACAACAAATAAATTCGTGCTTCTTAAAACTAGAATGCCATTTTAAAATCTAACTTTAGACTCTGTTACGCTAAAACTTATTTTTTAAAGAGAAAGTTGTATTTCATCACCGAAACTTTTAAGAATTCAAATATATCGCTGCCCGCTTTTTAAATACTAATCTATCGCACCAGGCAAGAAATTTTTCGACCTTACACTAAATCTCCCTGATTTTTTTCTTAATTCTAAATATACACAAAATAATTTTGTACTCTTCGACGAGTTAGAATGGCAACACTTTTTACAATATGGCAGCTTTGTACGCCGAATACACTTACTTTTTTTGTCAAAACTCGTTAGCCTAAGTGAGAATGCTTAATTGATGATAGAACGTTTACTATTACAGACGATCAGTTATATGTTTCTTACGTTAGATCATTGATAAGTAATCCTTCGCTATTTTCGAAATAGTTGTCAAAAAGACATAAGAAATATACAACTGACTTTCATTTAAATTACAAGAACAACAACAGCATTGGGATGCTTAAGCATTCAAAGTCCAAAATTAAACACGATCATAGATTTTTTTTTTAGACCTGTGTCAGGTCACGCATAGGACGATATTAGAATACCTTATATATTATATAGCAGCATTTATAAAAATGTTGAATAATATGAAAAATTTTCTAGTGACAGACAGACGGCGATCAAAATATATCTTACACATATAGAAAATTAATTTAACTTGTTAACGTGACGGAATTTAAGTATTAGATTAAGGTGTTGGCACATAAAGTTAAAAACCGCCATCTTTGTCATGAAATATAACATTATAACAGATATTTATTAAATAAACAATAATTGTTTTGTTATCTTTGAAGACGAGACAAAACATTTAATATATAATTATAGAGATGTTAATTTAAATGACTGTGAAATTTTGTGAAAGATCTAATAAATTTGAAAAAATGTTATTACAATTTAGTTTTAATTAAGTTACAAAAGTTCTCAGAGCAAACAGCTTTTTATGGTTTTACTTCCCAATTCAATCTCTTTAAAATCTAATCATTGAATTGGCAAGTAAAGACAAAAAACTATTAAGTTTTTCAAAAGACAAGGTCCAATTCCGACCTTAACTAGCACCACAAGCTACAGAATTAATATATTTTCATATTTCATCTTCCAATATATAGCTTGTGGCTACTAAAATAATAACAAAATTCCCTAATTCGTATTATAAATTTACATTCAAACTACGATCCAAATTGGTATAAACAGTTATTTTCTTTGATAGTTCTTTTGCCATGTTCAAATGTTGGTAAACCACAAATCCAAACGAAACACAAACACTTGGTTCATTCAGAAGTATCCAAATTTGAATCCGAATAAATCTGAGAAACTTTTAGGTGTGTCCTAGGGTTGGTTTAACAGTAGAGCCTCTAGCTCATCGGCTGACCGTAGAAGGAAGGCAGCAGATTCGCGATATCCTGTAATCAGCTGTCGAACTGCTCCAACTTCGGCACCAGAAAGCTTGTGGGACAGCTTGGATCCAGACCCTGAGATGGATGAGGTGGATGTCGCGTGTAAAGGCGCTGATGATGTCTTTAATGACAGATCTGTTGGAGCTGGAATAGATGAGAGTTTAAATAGTAAATGACATACGTGAATAGTGAATAACACAGAATATTGAGTAAAATTTCCTCTAAAAACGCATTGTTTTTTTTTCATATTAGAACAGAGAAAAACTATTACAAGAAAAGCAAAGAAAATAAAAGAGAGAAATTAGTGATAAAATACTCAGTTTTTCCCTTTCCATAATTTCCAATTCAAGACATAACGATGCTAGAGAGGCGATATAAAAATAATTAGCTTTTTCCCCAATTAGAATCGAAACCATCGTGTGTTAGCTTCGCACTGCGTCACTATAACTATATTATTCAACAAAGTATATTATTAGCAATAAAATTACCAGTAAGATTCGGGAACGTATGCGTATGCGCCGCCATGGCTGATAGTAGAGCACTCTGGTAGGCCGCCATTGCTGCATTAACTCCTACCCCTATAAACATATAAATTTAATATTAGATTTTGTAAGTGAAGAAAATAACACATTTTTTAGTAAAATTAGTTTTTTTTAGCTTCGCGCTGCATCCCGGAGAATCACGCATATAGCAGCGTAGGCAGCGAGAACCTAGTGTTAAAAGACTCCTTTCCCCACTTTTCGCCTAACTCTTGAGTCATTGTGTCTACATTGCATTTGGGATAATAACTAAAATTTATCAACATTCTATAGTACCCGTGGGTGGCAGAGCAGTCAGTGTTGATAGTAGCGCAGTGCTGGACAGCGCCGATGTCGGATTCGTATTTGAACTAAAATAAAATAAAGTCATATATTAATATGTTATATTATTTAGTTTTAATTTATACATCTTTATTTAAATTATTATTGGTCAATCAATAGATGACCTTTGGCATATTCATATATATAACTACATAAGTGAGAGAAAACTGTTTTGACTTAATATTTTTTTCTGTTTATTTTGCAAATTAAAAGATCGTCTTTAAGCCCGTTTTCAAAAACCGCTCTTTGGTCTGAGATCGATCTAGAGATGCCGTTTTCATTTAAATAACATTTATGTTACCTTTGTCGTCCAAACGTTGGTGGGTTTCCAAATGTGTTGGGGAACGATTGCCTGAACAGAGGTGCAGGCGACGAG
The DNA here is from genome assembly GCA_013403645.1 of Heliconius nattereri. NCBI lineage: Eukaryota > Metazoa > Arthropoda > Insecta > Lepidoptera > Nymphalidae > Heliconius > Heliconius nattereri. Next base: position 2,109,968 of record JAAIXI010000221.1, read on the forward strand.
GCGGGACTGGAAGGACAGAAGTAACTTCATCAAGAATAATTTTGTCATTGATGAATGAAAACTAAATAATCATCATTTTTACAACTTTTTGAAGCATAAAAATATAACATATACATAATAGTATTATTCTTTATGGTAGTAATAAAATTGTTTTGTGTTTTTCATCTCTCATAAATTAATTAAACAATCATTATAATTGTATTGATTAAATACAGTCACTACAAAATATATATATTCTTCTTCTTTGTCGTTTAACTCTTGACCGAGCGGTCGTGGTCGTCCTTTTTTAAGGTTGGTAGCGCCACACAGCGAAAAACACACAATATATATATATATATACAAAAAATATTTCTAACCTAGCGGTCTTGCTGCCTGTGTTTCCATTAGCGTTATCCAGCTTCAAAGTATTATTATTCAACAGTGGGTTTTCTAGAGATGGGCTGGTTGAGGGTCTGGTGGTATCAGCAGCTTGCTTGCTGTGGCCTGCTGAGGATGTAGTGTTGGCGGAGCTGGTGACAGAAGTAGACGCGGGGCTGTTCATAGCGCCGCTATAAAGACTCAAGAACGATGAAGCTGCTGATGACGCCGTTGTATCTATAGCCTGGGAAGAGAATGATTATCATCATTATAGGGAGTACAGATAAATAAGACATGATAAAGTAATCGTAATTTATTAAACGGGTCAGTATAAAAATATTGTTCAAGTGTAAATGTTTGGATATTAGCTTTTTTTCAGAAATCCCAAAAAAATATATATTTAAAGTAAAATATTTAAGATTAAGAACAAGGGATATTAAAACAATGTATGTACGTGTGTATATTGTATAACATTAACGTGATCCGTATTTAAACTGACCATGGGCGTGGGCACAGTGGGCATGGGCTGGCTTACAGGGTCTAGTCCGAGGCGCATGCGTTTGGCGTTGAGGCTCTCGTTCTCGCACGCCTGCGCCAGGATGTGCTCCGCCTGCACCGACGTCAGGTGGGCGGGGGTCGGTCGCACCTGGAATTTAATCATTTATAATATAAAATAATAAATGAGAGATAATATAGAGAGTGAACCTAGAGTTAAGACAATCTGTCTACTACTTCCCACAGTGTTTCAGTAGCGGAACTCAACGCTGCACTTTGTCTTGTTGCCGGCGCGAGGAAATGAACATTTAAAGCAACTTATTCCCGCAGGTGGGAATCTAACACACAACTTTTGCTTTTACAGTCTGCTTCAATATCTCATTGAGAGACAAAGGGCCAACTTTATAATATGTAAATAGTAATGACTGGACCAATATAACTATTTTTCCTCATATAAAAATAACACAATTCACAAAATATCAAATACAAATAACAAACATGTAACAATATCACAATTCAATATCGATCGAACCCTCACCGCGGTATCCCAAGCGTTGCCAGAGGGCGTATTCCCTCCGTTGCCAGTACTGGGCCCGTCTCCCCTGACCTTCTTATTCCGCCTACAGCTCTTCAAATAAGTCCTGATCCTCTTGCGGGCGCGTTCAGCGAATTCGGGGAACTGCCTGGTGCAAGAATCTATGATAGCCTGGATCTTTTCTTTGGGCTGCTTTGAAATAGGAACTATTCTGTCAAGATTCTCATCGACGAACAGACGGACGAACATCTGTAAATTATTATAGTAAATATTGTATTGTAATATTGTTTTAATATGGATAATTACAAATTACAAATAAAATTACAAATAGGAAAAAATATTTTCTATATATAGGTATAGGTAACATCATGCATCGCCCACGTCAATGAAGACGTCACGTCCACGCCAGTGAGATATGTCACTCCTTTCTCCACGTTTTCTAACCTAACAAAGGAAATTAAAATTGAAATAATCACATGTTGTAAAATTAAGGTACCTAAAATATTTTCTTAAAAAAACTCACATTAAACGCCTTGAGTCGTTCCGGGTCGTGATGTTGCGGATCGACTCTATCATCACTGTCATCATCGGAGGCACCGCCGTCGTCATCGTCCTTCGTCCGATCTGATGATGATGTCTCGTCATGTGTAGACGCTGGCTCCACTGGTGTTGATCCGACGTGGATTGGGCTCTGTGGATATTGAGCTTCTCAATTAGACACAGCGACTCTAACGCGACTTCGCCCGCTCATTGTTCATTAATTATTGTTGTATAAATAAAATGTAGCCTGTGTTATTCTGATGTACGTATAAGCTAAATCACTGTAAAGTTTCATTGAAATCCGTTAACGCATTAGCGTGAAATTTGAACAAACATCCAACCACACAAACTTTTACATTTATATTAGTAGAATTTCATAAATATTTAACCTAATAAACAGTATCAAATATTTTTTGTAAGCTGTTGTTTTTGGTCAGACATAGTAATAGTAAAAATACATAAAGAGAAGCATATGGTTATTATCACGGCAAACATTTTTTTATTCTTATTCTAACATTAATAATAATAAATTTTAAATAATAAATGAGAAAAAAGTAATAAATGAAACGCTGCTCAACCTTAAAACTCACCGAGTGTCCCGTAGCGTGGGGCGTGGGCGGTTTCGGTGGCTTGCTGCCCAGTCCTAGGGCACTGTGATAGGATGCCCATAGATCCGCCATGCTGTCTGCTCCAGTCTCAGATAAATCACCGTTGCGGCCTGGAATCAAATTATATTTCATGATGATTTATTGATTCAAAATAGCCCGCTTTTACGGAAAAAGAAAATAAATAAGATCTTAATTCTTCACGCTGTATTCCGCACACAGCAGGGTGCAAAGGAAACCTATTGTTAAGACACTCCGTTCCCCGTTTTCTGCCGTATTGTGCTGTTTCTGCCGCTTCTGCCGCTGTATTTTGAAGCGAAGACAATGAAAATAGTAAATATTCCATTTCCTCGAGCGGGAATCGAACCAATAAACTGTCGCGTACAGGTCTACAGTTGCACGTTTGTGCCCCTACGCCACGACTGGCCTCTAAATCTTCTTTCTTTTTATTCATTAATTTTAAGTATAATGTAAGATAATATTTATAATATTAATTAATTATTATTAAAGTAGATATTTCTAATAATTTAGGTCTGTACATAAACTAGTATATACAAATACATACTCCAAAGATAAAAAAGAAAATAATAGTAAAAACACTATCACAAAATTTTATATTATAACAAAAGTTAGAATATTTTTTTCTTAACAGTCGTTATACAAGAGTGTTAGCATTAATATTAACTAAAGGAACGTCGCAGCTGCAAGAATTAGTTAATCCAATGATCGATTTACGTAATACTTGGTTTAGCATTCGGATCCCTTTAATCGTAGGTATACTGTAATTAAAAAATTGCATTAAAACGTTTTGCTTATAATTATAAAGTCTAATAATTCTGCTAATTCTTTGTTTAAGTTTAGGCACTTAAAAACTACAGTAAATTGAAAATAGTAGATAGATACTATTTTAATAGAAAAAGTGATAGTTACAGAGTTATGAATTTTCTTAACTAGTATTCAGTAGTATTGTTAAACGTATAAATAAAGTAGAAAAGTAAAACGACAGGTTATTAGTTCGATTCCCACTCGAGGAAACGAAGTATTTGATATTTTTATTTCTTTACTCGAGACAAAGCGCGTCACAGAGATCTGCTGCAGAGATTTGTCGGAAAGGGGGGAGCGTCTTAACACTAGACTCCCTCTGCCTACCCTGCTAGATACCGCATCTATATATATCGTGAAGACTTTTAAAAAATATTTATAGTAATAGATAAATTCGCACTCCAACTAAAGTTACGGTCACGGTCAAGGCATAAATATTTATACGACATTCCCCATATAGATTCCAAACATGCTGTGTGAATAGTAAATTATTATATTTTAAAGGAAAATATATTTGAAAAATGTCTTATTTTAACCAAATGCATACAAAATTAATATAGTAAAGTGCGTCAAAATCCAGCAGAACCACTTGGTGTCGTAAAAGGGGAACTGTAATTAGAGTTCTCTTTCACTTTCCTCCGCTGTAACGCGAAGAAGTATGAATACTGCAATTAGGAGTGCGCTACATGTTCCTTAAATGTTTGTGTGAACATTTTTATGTACCAACCTACTAAGTATATAACATAGTATGTAATAAAGACGGAAAAGCAGTATTTTTTTTGTTAAGAATGTATAGTAGGGTAAACAGGCTAGGCTTCCTCGCCTAGTGTTAAAATACTCCGCTACTTTCTTCCGAATTCTGGAGACATTGTGTGGAGACAGCGCTTCGCTTTACCTCTTTACCACGGCGAAGACATTAAAATATTAAATAATTCATTTCTGTAAGTGGGAATCAAACTACCTACCGCGTTTCATACACCTGTGCCACACGCCACGACTGGCATCTAAGCATTTTATGTGTAGGTAAACATATTTCAAAGGTTTAGTTAGAAAAATGCTAGATGTAAAAAACAACCTTCCCGCTTTTTCTTGTGTAGGAACCTTCTTGGGTAGGTTAGTTCAGTTCAGTTCAGTAGTAGGAGCTTAGGCAGAAGAAAACGAATGCTTATGACATTTCGTTGGCCAATTTCCGAATTTTTTAGACATTGCGTGTTGAATGATGAAATTCAACGTGCACTTCGTCTACTAAAGCGGGGAAAAGAAAAAAAAATCATTCCCCCCGAGTGAATCCTCAACCCTGGGGAATGATTATTAAGAACCCACGACCATCACACTTACAGACGCTGTCATATAAGCGTTTACTTTACCTTCATTAGTTATGTTGAAATCTGAGCAGACAGTATTGTAAATTAATATGTTGGTGTAAAACAAGACAAGACTGCTAACAATGTATCGAGCGTGCTCTATGTTCTGTACATAGCTCTTCTATACATACATACATACATATATTGTACTTGCATCTATAGGTATTTAGACGCGCTTCACTTGACACCCCAATGCTAAGACACAACTAAATGAGCTATAAGATTTTATTTCGCATTCGAATATAAACCTATATTTATACGTTAGTGGTCATCAGTCTACCTTAGTAGACGTTATTTTTATGATAATTCATATTTTATTAAAATATAATATGTAATATGTATGTAGCTTCACTCTGTATCCCGCATATTGCAGGGTTAAGACACTCCGTTCTCCAATTTAAGCCCCTGAATGGGAAACCAATCCAAAACTATCACCCAAAGTCACACGCAATGCCCCTGCGCCTCGGCGTCCTCAAAATATAATATCAGCAGCTCAGAAAACAAAACTAGTTCTTTTACAATTTACCAATACCGCAATGGAATTCGAAATGACAATCATCACACACTGTCAAATTAAAGAAGACTGCGCATTAACGTTGCAATTTTCACGTTACAATATTACATATTCATAGTAAGTCAGCAAAGAATTAATGATAGGGTAAGGACGGCCACGGGGGACCGGTGCATCTGCCTCTAAATGTCAACTCGAACGTGGCTATAAATAATTTGAGGTATCTTCCCTACATACCTACCTATACCTATACCTCTTAGATACACTGCCATGGTAAAAATAGAGAGCGATTTTACCATAAAATTATGCAAGTCTCAATAAAACTGTTTGACAAGCGATAATTTTAAGTATACAACGATTTTTTTGTGAAGATACCTTCGGTCTGATGTCTTCAATATATTTGTAGTGTATTTCATTTTTTTTATCTATTAAATATGTATGTAGATAAAAGTACATTTTTTTAAGTTTTTGCTTGGTTGGTATGTCTTCTATTTTTATGGGTTGTTGTGTTTTTAATAGGAAAGTGTTATTCTGTCAAACACATTGCGTAGTTTAATTTTATCTATGTTTTTAAAGTTAAACAAAAAGAGTTTTTAAAGTTAAAAAAAATCATAATAGTAGATACTTTTACTCCGAATTCGATGCAAATTTCTCAATTTATGGGGCATCCCAAAACGCTGCGTATCACACACGGATTTTTAATACTCCAATTCGATAGCGTTGTTCAAGGAATAAATAGTGCAGGTTCAAATACCGCTCAGTGAAAAATAACGTTCTTTTAAACTATATTATCATTCAATACAATTCAATGAATCGTTTACCTGGCGTCTGGTGATAATTCCATGCTAGCAACATCAGTTTCAACTTCTCAGCGTCTTTCGCGTAGCCATGACCTGCACCAGATCACATTTGCCAATCAATTTCAAAAATTTGGAAAAATATATTAAATATTATTAAAAAAAAAATTATAGCCAATCTGATGTTACTTAGAGAAGGTCTGGATGACGCGTATGCCTCAATATCATATTGATTTGATGCAAGTGGCTGAATAAGTAACGACTATAGACTAACCTAACATAATATTTTACCTATATTTTAATTTTCATTTTAATATATTCTGTTAATATTTATAATTTAATGTATTAAAAAAGAACATTGAATAGAAGTATAAGTAACTTACTAGAAAAATTGTCATCATCATTCATGTCCGCTGGCTCTGGAGTTAAGTTGTCCTGTAACAAGAGATAAATTAAGTTTTTAATTGGTTTTCATGTATTTCTAAAACTTTAGCTAAGTCGGTGGCTAATATTTTGAACTTGCTGTATGTTATATACAGACCGTCGGCGCGGCGGCGTTTAACCGTAAACGTGACGGTTGTAAGTTCGATTCACACTCATGACAATGAATTATTTTCATTTTCTTGCTTTAGTAACAAAGTGAAAAGCGGCGTTAAGTTATGTCACTCCAGATGCAATATATCGAAACTAGGCGGTTCCTAGGGTACGTACATAGTGTATACAGTAAGATTTGCTTATTTTTTCATCATTAATTTAAAAGTTAAGAAATATTAAAATCATATTCATAGCTCAACAAACTCCACACTTATGAGAATGAAAGTTCGATATGATATTAATGAAAAAAAAAAACTGTTTTCCGCATATACTATGACAATCGCCGTTACAATATGAATTCTTTAAGACTGTTTACAATAAAGGCTGATTACCATATTTAAGTTTAATTTAAATATATCCAAATAAGAATACAATCTCATTATAAATTAAAGGCAGTTTTCAGTTTGCACGAAAAAATGAGTAGTCATTATTGCTTTAAGATTCACTTCAATGACCTATTGAATAAAATTGTAAGACAACATAACAATATATGAAGTTTCTTGATATTTCTGAAAATAAAATGGTAATGATAATTTTAGTTAATTAATGAAATTTCTTCTTTGTTCATATTATTTATTAAATAACTATTATTTGGTGGATTTATACGTAAAAAGTTGACATTTTCCGATTACCCTTTTATTTTCCGGGAAAAAAGGTGTATAATTTATAATATGATCATAAGCTCATATTTTGGTTTCATAGACATAAAGACCTAATAGAGCTTTTAAATGTGTAGATAAAGAAGAGCTGAGTGATGTGCCACTATGAAACTTAAACATACAAAATTAAGAATTTAATTCGCCCCCTTAATTTCGTATTTATATAATTATGTCTACTTTTGCCATTTTGCTTATTAACTAATTTTAAAACAAAAACCAATATAATAACCATAACAATAAAATCCAAATAATATTAATGACTGTAAAAGAAGCTCTATAGATATGAGGCGTAACCCTTGCACTTGACGTTTCGTCCTTTCCGCGCAACCCGCTAGGGATAACGCGTGAAAATTAAAAAAAAAACATATCCAATACCAAATATTACCCAATCCCACCACCAAATTAACCATTCGTGTCACCAGCATGTAACTCCTCCTATAAAGCATCTCTATCTCCCAGAGTCAGTTAGTGTTAAATAATTAATAAATTAGCGAAACGTCAGCCAGGTCGTTGCTCTCGACGAATCGATAACTTGAAATGGACATGCCACTGCCACTAAATATAGCTTCACGTGTGTTGGAGCCCCCACAGTTGACATTTAAGGTCTATTTGGGGTCTGGACGCAGGCGGCCATTTTTTTGCAATATAATCGTATTTCAAAACTGGTTGGTAATTTTTTTATTAATTTTATGTATTCTTGTATGTGGTGTAGTACTTTGGGTGTGGTGGGAGTTTGTGGGTTTTTGTGTTTGGGTTGTGCATAGTGGCTGGAGTAATGGTTGTTTGGGTCATGATTAGAATATGAGGGCTCTGTTGTAAACAGAGTTGTATCTAAAACAATCTGAATAGAGTGTAATAAAATAAATATACGTATATAATTTTGGCTAATTTATAACATAAAAATATAACCCAAAAAAATATATTTTTATGTTAAATATTTTTGTTAAAATTTGTCTACCTTAACGACGATTGGACGCTACAAAATTCAACAAATAAAATAAATTTTTAGTATAGCTACATATTTATAGCGTTAGTGGCACAGTCTTACAGTCTACAAAACTACAGTCACTAGTATATAAATATATACACAAATTACAGAGTAGCTTTACATTTTACTGCACTTCGATAGCCTCTTAAAGCCAAACGCGTCGAAAGGAATAAGGCTCGCTAATACCGTTACGTTTTCAAATGGCAAGTTGAATAATCAACTTAAGCATAAGTCTAAAGTTTTCAAAATATCCTTATATTTTAATTTACATTTAAATATATATATTTCGGTTATATTTATTTCTGAAAAACTAAATATAAAAATTTTGTCAAGAATAATATCAGTATGGCAATGATTTTTTTTGGCTTCATTATTTATCTCGCATATAGCATTATATTATTATAGGGATTTCAGAGAGAACTTAGTGTGGAGACACTCCATATATAGTGACTTTCCACCCAATATTCGAGACATTGTATGTTGACTATTGAGACAACCGCATTTTATCGTATTACAGAACCGTTGCATTTACAGTCTCAACAATCAACAGCATCTAAAGTCAAACAAAAAATAAGAAATATCATCTTTTATCATTATCCAAATTACTCATAATTACTAAAAACCATCAACAAAGCAGATGAAATGGTAAAAATATTTAAAAAAAACCGAAAAAATTCTCTACAGCTTAATTACTTATCGCTTATTGCATGTGTTTTAACATATAAACGCACTAGTATTTATAAAATATTTGAAGTATTACATTAAGAGACGTTTTAATATGCATTCTAGTTCCCATTCGACGGGGGCCGGTTAGGCAGGTGAGCCATTATTTTTACCAAACAGGCAAAAATACACTTCTATTTATTGCTTATTCACAGAGTTTTAGGGTGCATGTGCTCGTTTAAAATACTTATACGTGTCTATAATTTGAATTTAATTGCGGTAGCATTTAGTTTTTTAGTATTAAATTCACAAGTAGCTTTTGAAATAGCTCCTTTTTTTAGCTTCACGCTGTTTACCGTATATAGAAGAGAAGGCAGAGGGAAGTATGGAGTGGTGAGAGAATGGCAGAACTCAACGCAGCGTTTCGTCTTGTTACCAGAGTAGTATATGAAAATAATTCACCCCCGAGTAGGATCGAACCCATAATCGTCCTGGTTAGAATTAAACGTGCCGCTGCTCCACGTATATACATAAATATAGTTATAATGTTTTGCATTAACCTCTGATTGTCTAAGATTTCCGTGGGATTTAAATACTTAACTATCACAATCAATGCCTAAGCAAGATTATAATGAAAATTAGGTAGATTATTAAGATTAGAAATAAAGCTTAGGCACTCAAAGAAATGATGTGATAGAAAAACATTTAGAACCATCTAATGAGATTTTATAGCCGACTAATGTATGTATATACTTCTAGATATTAAATCCTTGAAGTAGGTCCATCAAATAGATATGTAAGTAGTAGATGGCAAAATCAATAGTGCACCTATGTATCAATAACAATTAGCTATAGGTATATGTTTCTAAATGAGGTCAACGAGCTTTCATCAATACTATATTACAAGATATCTTTATAATCTGCTGCTTTCTGTAGGACTGACGCTACTGACAAATTCAAATTCAAAATATTCTTTATTCAAATAGGCAATTATTATAAGCACTTTTGAATCGTCGAATGAACATATGAACAAAAAGCTACTATCGGTTCGGAAGGCAGTTCTGCTGAGAAGAGCCGGCAAGAAACTCAACAGTTGCTCTTTTCAAAATCAATGGTACAATCTATAAACATTAGCTGGCAGCTATCCTGCATTACATTCAATAGACATTAATTCCATAGATGTTTGTCCTCTAAATATTCTTGAACAGTGTTATAAGCTTTACTTGTCAGAATTTTCTTTACTGATATTTTAAATTTTGGAAGTGGCAAACCTAGAATACACTGCGGAATTTTATTATATACATGTATGCTCAGACCCATAAAAGATTTATTAACTTTTTGGAGGCGAATCTTGGAGTAACAATCTTATCTTTATGTCATCAATATTATTTACAAGATATCTTTATAATCTACAGTAATATTGGTACTGCCTCCTGTAGGACTGACGCTACTGACATGTCTATGTAACCTGACGGTTAATGTACTTGTATTTGCCTAGTTCCGTAAAGAATATTTTGATTTCCTTGTATAATATGGTTGATCTCTGTTTTATTAGGTAATATAAAGACAAAATGTGTAGCGTAAATATTGAATCCACTCCCATCAGTAGAAAAATGTTGCTCAGTATTGAAAAATACATATAAAATCACCTTCACGCTGTATCCCGCGCTCAGCAGTTGCCCACTTTCCGACCATTTTTTTCGAGACATTGCGTGTTGAGTAGCGGAACTTGACACCGGGCTTTTTTACCAGGAAATATATTAAGTATATTGTAGCAACATATATATTTTTTTAATCAAATCTCACAAATTTGATTTTTTATCTCGGCTTTAATGAACCTTTGGGCAAGCCAAGTTTTCGCCTCCAAAAAGTTAATAAATCTTTTATGGGTCTGAGCATACGTGTATATCATAAAATTCCGCAGTGTATTCTAGGTTTGCCACTTCCAAAATTTTAAATATCAGTAAAAAAAATTCTGTCAAGTAAAGCTTATTACACTGTTCAAGAATATTTAGAGGACAAACATGTATGGAATTAATGTCTATTGAATGTAATGCAGGATAGCTGCCAACTAATGTAATAGATTGTACCATTGATTTTGAAAAGAGCAACTGTTGAGTTTCTTGCCGGCTCTTCTCAGCAGAACTGCCTTCCGAACCGGTGGTAGCTTTTTGTTCATATGTTCATTCGACGATTCAAAAGTGCTTATAATAATTGCCTATTTGAATAAAGAATATTTTGAATTTGAATTTGAATGGTACGCATCGGCATACATCTAGACGTATCTATAGTACCTATACGAGGTAGCTATATAACCTCACAGCGCAATGTGTACTAGTAACTGACGCACGCAAGCCAAATGCTAATCGAGCTGAGATGACAGTGTTTGGCATTCATATTTTATTGTATTTCCTTTACCTATTCTTGTACTAGCTTTTACCTTCAGCCTCGCTCGTGTGGTCGCATCGAAACAACTGATAGATATGACACTGATGACACGGCTTCACGCTGTATCACGCATATAGCAAGGTAGACAGAGGGTAACTAGTGTTAAGACACTCCATTTCCCATTTTCCATCGATTTTTTCAAGGCAATGTGTTGAATGGCGTCACTGAACACCGGGGTTTGACCTTGGTGCCGAAAGTGAAGAAAGGGAAATGTTAATAAATAATAAATACAAGCCTTATTAGTATATAGGAAGGACTTGATAAAACTACGAATGCAGATACACCAATATAAATACAAAAGTATAAAAGTTACAATTTAAAGACACTTCACTGCTATAAAACAATACGAAAAAATAAAAGATTCTCCATTTTATTTACAAAAAACATAAGTGAATGAACATTATATTAAAAATGCAACAGATTAAGTCCTCAATTTCACGGCCGGTGTAAACTTACGAAACAAAGATTTCATTCAACAAGTGGTCGATATACTTCTGAATATTTAGATTCAAGTCATTTTGATATTTATTATCACAGCATAGAGTATAAAATAGTTTGTGTTGGTTTCCACAAAATTTTACTTCAAAGATTAATGTGAAGGATAAGATATGTTCAATCTTTGATAGAAGTTAAAGGGTTGTAAATGCTGTGTTATTTGCATATTGATAGGTTTTAGTCGTTGTAGCGCAGTGGTAGTGTCTTACTTTTACCACGACGGTTGAGGGTTGGATTTCCCACTTGGGAACATTATTTTCGAATTATTTTCAGTTACACGCTCTACTAGACAAAGCGTCTCATAGCGCTATTCAAGGCAGTATATCAAAATTCTAGCGGAAAGTAGTGAAGAGAGTGTCCTGATACTAGGTCATTGTACAATATTTGTTCTCATATTGACCGATATTTAGATAGTTTTATTATCACTTACAAACCGAAAATGCGTGGGTGGTATTAAAATTAAAATATCTTTTAATACTAAAACATATAGATCTCACAGTACAAAAAAATAATAATATTGTTACTTACACAGTTAGCAGAATCATATTAAAATATTTAAAGGTAAAGATTTAAAGATTATTGTATATCTAGAAACGATTCAGCTTTTAACCTTTCTTTCTTAAATCAGACGAATCAGCCCCAGTAATCTCTAATTGAAATCAGTTATGCATAGTCTCGTACTTTTTAAATTCGGTGCCAAGAAATAAAAGAGCGGAATGTTGAACAAGTTTCAACGGCGAGAAGGGTGCGAGTAAAAATCTTCTAAGTTGGGAACAACTTTTTAATTCTCTTAATAGTTAATATAAGAAATTTCAGCTTCACGCTGTATCCCGCACACAGCAGGGTAGGCAGAGGGAACTTAGTGATAATGACTTATAGTATATACTTACCTACATACTTATATATTTCTAACTATTGTCTTAAATTATAATTATTACTAATTGCCTAGATTACACCTTTGTGGTGTACTTGCAAAGTGTTCGACAACACGCGATAGTTGTCGGTTCATTATCATCATTCACATGTTACTGATTACCCACTTTGCCCATCCCCACTAATCGTAGAATTTAATAAGGTGAGTAGAGGAGAAAAAAATAGAATATTTCTTAAAGTAATATTAAAAAAAATAAAACTTATAAATATATATATATATATATATATATATATAACTTTTTCCGTCTGTTTCTTAAATACAATTTTAATTAAGTAGTCGAAAAGCTCTTATCAATATTTTATTAAATATTTTGTTCAATATTCTATGTAATTTTTAATATAAATATATTAGATAAAACAAAATTAAATAATAAGCTTAATTTTCTTAAATTATTTCTTACTATGTCACGTATAACGTGTTGGCGAAGTGATCAGTGCTGAATCAGCACATTTAGTACAAAAAACAGATATATAAAATATTTTAAGCAGATAATAAAAGAAACATTTAAAAAAACGTTGCGAAAACGATAGCTAAGCGAAAATATATTTTGCAAAACACTATTGATATGCAAAATATTATGTTTTGTATAATAATCAAATTTCTAACCTCCATATTGTTTTGTGTTTGTCACCTCATGTCTTACTTAAGTTTCGCTTACGAAGATTATTAGCGAATAAGAATGCATATATAATATATATTTGATGATGACAATTGAAAAAATGCTAACATAAAGAAATATTTATAGTCGTTATTACTAATATTAAAAATGTAGTAACAAAATAAAAAAAATAGTGAAAAATGTCAACATCTTAGGTGAAATTCCATCAATTACATATCTTTTGAGCCAGTGCTTCCTAATGGAAGGACAATATTTTTTTTTATTACTTATTAATAATAATTTACTCAAAAATCGTATAGTGCAACTCTACCTACCTAAATGAGCATATACCACAGCAACAACTCAAGACACCACAACCCACTGCCCGCACTACATTAACTAGAGCGAGCGACGCCACGGCCCGCCGCTAGTCATAAAACAAACACTCGAAACGTGTCACGCTAAGTACCAGGTACATAGACAGTTAGGTGGGGTGTTATCGACCGTCTTAGGGCGTAGCCAAGGACCACATCTGCTATGCGGACACTAAATATCCGTTGACCCTTCCGTACTTACCTATATCTATATATATATAGGTAGCCCGTACTTAACTATATCTATCTATATCTATATCTATCTATATATAACTAGCATGCAATTCAGCTGTAATTAATTACACCTCAATGACAGATAGGTGCAGCGATGCGTGGGTATATAAAGGTACATGATTACTGATCTAGCTTCATGGGTAGGTAGGTAGCTATATGCTGGTAGCGGTAGTGGTAGTAAGTCACTCTGTTTTCCAGTACACGTTGGAATAGAGAAATTGCATATGAGCATGCGGGATCCAAAATATAATCCTGGTTCCTAATTTGATCGTAGAATGGTTAATTTTTTAATAAATCGTATCCGAAAGTGGTAGTGAACTGAGTGGTAGTGAACATAAACTACTCGACTTCGCTATAATTGTGATATAAATTTTCACAAACAATTTATTTATTAGAAACTATTGTTAAATAAGGAACTATTGTTAAATTGTTGATACTAATATCATTGACGTTTCCATAATCATTGAAGACAAAAGTCCATAGTTATGTAACGCAGCATTTGTTATTTATACCTTTTCATATTCAGTTATCTTTGGATTATAACCAGACATAAATAAAGCTATATTTAGTAATTCACGTAAAACCGCGTGCAAGCCGCCAGTCCGCGAAATCCGCGACGGGTCATCTGTCGACGGCGAATAAATTGTGAAATAACCTAGTTTCCGATACAAAATAACTGCAAAATTCGGCATCCACAGCTTATATACCAACTGGCTATGTACTGATACATGGGCTATGTACCGCAGCTCCCCCTCGTGGACCCCCGTGTAGTGCCACCCCGCGGATAGTGCGGCTGTGGGGCTATCGATACTGTACTACTGTTTATCGATAGTCGATTCATCTATGTTATTTATGGCTGTATGTAATATATCTGTATTATTTGTGCCTATATATTTTATATTACGTGCTTGTATTTTAATATTCAAATTACAAAAGTATTTGATATATTAATTTTGTTATTTGTAAATACAAATAAAATAAGTATTTTATAACAATTCCTATAATTGAAACTTATTAGAAATATTAAAAATATATTACAGAAGCTAACAATAACACATAAGTCTACCATAAATGCATAATAGAAGCTAAAGGATAATACAGGTTTTAGTGAAGGCATAACAATATCGAATAGCCGCCCACAAAAGTTTATCGATAGCCATGATGATGCCGTCGCACGGCGCGGCAATCAGGTGGCAGTCAGCGTATAATCATTAAATACCCACGCGGGGTGCCGACGCCCGCGGCACCACCCCGCCCGCGCCCAATTATGAAAATACGAACAAAATACATTTAAATTTCAACGTCAAAGGGTACTTCGATTATCGATCGCGTATATCGATAATAATAGTCACATCCTTATTCTTTGTTCGGCTGATTATAGATTTGAGATGAATTAAACGTACTGTTTTTGTTCTTCCAATAAATATGGCGTGTATTTTTTTTTATATTGCTTGCTTTGTAATTTATATATGAGTATGTGTATAATTAGTTTCTTTCCCTTTTCTAGTATCACACTGTCTTTGATTTAGTGACCTGATTATGCGTTGGCAGAGACAAAGGAAATGAAATTTAAATAATTAATAATAACAAAAAAGTTTCACATTTCGTTTTTAATTAATGATTTCTTTGAAATGAAGCCCACTTGTATACACTTGTAGCTGTACAGGTCTTTATTAATTATTGATTTCATTATATACCTATCTTTTCCTTGAAATTTATATAAACATATTAATTATATTTGTGTTTTTTCCATTTCTATAGCCGCACGATAGGAATATATTTCATTTCTCTCTGAATAAAGCCCAGCATTCCGCTACCCTTCTAGGAACGAGGGGTGATACAAGCAGATAATCAGCGAATACTAGTTAGAATTTATTATAAAATATTCATTATATTAGCTACATTTCTGTTCGTACTATTACTATTACATATGTCAAAGGTTTTGTATTTCAATATGCCTATGTTACACAATCGCACTGAAATGCTTATACTTATTTTGATGCAATTCGGTACATAGATAGTTGTAAGCAGCTTTCGCTGAAAATATTTTTTTTTCTTCTAAACAATATATTCCAGTAATACTGGTTATAATAATTTTTAATTTACTTACCGATCCAATTCTTAAGTCAAGTCATGGAAACGACTAGCTTAATATTTTCATCATTTTTCATGTAATAACATAACATATAATATACAGACAGTAGGTACAATATATTTCCGAAAACACCTATAAAAGCACATTAAGAATAAATTATCTGAAATATACACCGACATCGAAATAGGCCCCCATTGAAATGAACAATGCGTTAAGTAGTTAATGCTGAAGTTGGAAATGTTGAACAGAACATTTTCAATGACCAAGTGATTTCGTTTGATTCTATAATATCGAATTTGATTGTCAAACAAAAATTACTTCACAAAGGACATCGCGATTTACCAATGTACCGTCAGGGTAAAAATTTTTTTGGAAGTTTGGAAAGGTAGGAGGTAACAACTAGTGTGAAGACACTCCATTCCCAACTTTCTGCTATAATTTTGAGACATTGTGAGTGCCGGAACTAAGATAAAAGCAAAAATAAAAAAATAATACATTTACAAATAACGAAATTTAAGTTCCATGCACTTTTTACGCTCAGCAAAAAAAAATTGCGCTAATAGCTCGGACGAGGGTGCTTTTTACAATTTTTTGCCCGTCTCGACCAGCGCACTGCTAGTAGGTCTTCGCGGTCTCTCAAAATAAACTTCCTTTAGCATTCTGCTGGCACGGTAGTTTCGCTCTAGTATTTTTAAAGCGGACAGCGCCCCCCTGCGGCACACGAGGGGGGCGGCCCCCAAGCCCCCGAACCCCCACACCCCCACACAGTAATACCATAACGGGTGCGAGCTATGACGAGATTATCTACGTACGCGTATATATAACGGTATATATCAGTATATAGTACATAAGCGGTGTACATAGCAGCATTGATTTACTGGGCCGGACGCGCTGTCATCGGTGCAATGACGATTACAACGTGTTTAACAAAAATTATTGATGGCCATTCATGTAAGTTTCTTCTTGTATTTGCAAAGGTAAAAGGAGAAAAGGGCTTGAAATAAAATAGAATTTCAAGTAAGGATTCTGACAACAACTTTTGTCGTTAAAAAGTAAAAAATGTAACAAAGGAAATTACTCGATGATTTTTACGCGATTTTTCCTTTATATTAAGCTTAAATTTGTACATCTCAACTGTACAACTGTAGATTTATAGTTATATATAGGTATAACTTATTTAAAACATTCTGTAAATTGAACCTATATTAATCATAGTATGCTTACTTGACAACACAGCTTGAATACGACATACCTATTCAACATTAATTGAAATTATTTAAATCAAAATATTCTTAGTTCTATAAGACCGTTAACCAAAGGCTTATAACACTTCATCTTCTTCAGAAAGGGCGTAGAGTCAAAACACTTATCGAGTAAAGACTTATCTGTTAAATAATTATAATGCAAGGTCATATAAGTAAAAACTGTAATAAACAATTTTTGTTCGAGTTTAATTTATATAAGTACATAATTTTTATGATTTCCTCAACGTTCCCATGGGCGCGAGATATTTACTATGAACGAAAATGCTTTTTTTTAAAAATGCAAGCTATAATTTATTCGGAATCGCTAGAAAACCTCGGAACAATTTTCGATATTTTAAAATTACGGTATTTAAAAGTTAGTGCGGTACCCGACGGGAAAGATGCGCGCATTTAAAAAGACTTGTGACAACTTATTTTATAAGTCCATATAATGGCGTGGTGGGTTAAGCTTTTTTGTTTTTCTCGTCTTCGTCTAAGAAATTTAAAAAAGAACCACTTAAATATATAGAGAATATGATAGGTGATATTTTCTGTTTTTCTTTTGTTTTTAGTGTTCTTAATTATATTTTTATTACAAAATTTGTTTGGAACTGATGTTTTTTCCTTATAATAATATTATGTTTTATACTTTGTAGTAACAAAACGGTAAATGGTAATAAAATAATAATTAATTATACCATTTATTAGTAACATGTAAAAACTATTCCAAATCCATTAGCCACTCTTTAAGCCTTGAAGCGGCAGCCTCTACAAATGTTCATTTAAATAAGCAAAGACTGATAGAATTTACCAATTACAAAATTAAGGCCAGTCTTAGCGCAGGAGCATAGAGTGTGACGGGTGGTGGGTTCGTTTCCCACTCGCGGAGCTCAACACGCAATGCCTCCAGAATTCGGGACAGAAAGTGGTGAAAGGAGTGTCTTAATAGTGTTAACCTAGTAGGTTCCCTCTACCTACCCTGCTGTGTGAGGGATACAACGTAACGCTGATTTGTTTTTTATAAAAATTAATAAAACCTTATAGTTAGTAGGTACATCATAACATTTTTTCCATATATAAGCACAATTTTGAGACTCACCCTTAACTCCAAAGATACTTCCAACATTTGACGCACCGAAAATCAGTGGCAAATTGGAATAAACTAGCATTAATTAAACCCATAACGGTGTTTACTGTATCAAACGGTGTTATACGAGTATAGCGAGATGGCGGCAAATTAATAAATAATTGAAATGCTCGGGGGCGCTGCCTGCGTAAGAATCGCGCTCTGAAATCTTACTTAGGGCACTTACACGTTAGCACGTGGCTTGGAAATGCTTAATACGATTTAATATGGGAATGATTTACTTACGCTATGTTTGTGTTGATTATTCATAGTTTATTTCGCTCAGGTTATGGTAGGAGGAGGTAGGAGGAGCAGGAGGTTTGGTAAGGAGCTTGTTGGTTCAATATATGTTTAAATATCTAGAAGACATATTAAAAAAAATATTTTACTATTTATTAATTTAATCTTTAATTTTTTTTAATTATATTTCTGTCTGATAAGCGATGACAATTATACCCTATTGCACATTAATATGAATAAACTGATTGGTAAAAGTTAAGAATCTTTAATTTCTAAAATCACAGAATTGAATTAATCAGTATTATGGTTTTTACCTTTTAAATGATTATAAATAAATAACAGAAATATGTCAATATTGGAGTTATGTTCTTGAAATTAACTATTCAACAAACAATGTCTCGAAAGTTGGGCAGTGCCCTGGGAACGGAGTGTCTTAACACTTGGCCTCTCCTTCTACCTACCCTGCTACTACAAAAGTATGTAAAAAACATATTTCTACATAAATATCTTACACATTCCCAGTGTAACATAAGCTTTACAGGGGGAGGCCGACCTCGAAAAACCGACGCGGGGTAGGTTACCAACATCGCGAAATTCTCAACGCTTCCTAGTTACTGGTATCGCAGGGAACGCGGTCGTAGCTTTGAACTGTGATAAACTTGTATAGAACGCTATTATACGCTGGAAGTATGTACACTTGGCTTGTTTGTTAACCGACTTCGCGATATGTTGGTTAAGATATTCTGTTTATTGTTAAATATTGCTTATGTTTATATTTGATTTTGATTTATGTTTACGTTAGATGCATATTTATTTAGCTTTTTGTTGTCTTTTTTGTTTATAGTTTGCAATAATTGTCATAAAACATAATCTCCGCCTGTCATCAGTCTATACTGTATTGAGGTCGTTATATCGCAGCAGCATAGCGTCGGAATGTAAAAGCGGTTGTGCGTTCGATTCCTATTTCGGGTAATTAATTATTTGCGTTTTCTTGATTTGATTTGCAAGCAATATGCAATAGCTGGAAGCTTTTTTTATCTTTTATATAAGGATTAACTTCAAGTACTTATTTCTATAACTTTCAGTATGTAGTAGTATGTCTGTACCTATCTATAGTAAAACATTGAAAAAATAGTGTCTGACAAGTAACAAATATAAATATTTTTCCCAATAAATAACTTAGGATGATGAAGTCAACTTTCATTACAATAAATAGTAAAGTGGAAATAATTATAGCACATAACCGATATATTTATAGATCTTACCTAATGCTATTGATTAATTTAATTAAATCAAAACGGGCTTATACTTTTCAAAATAACATTACT
The DNA here is from genome assembly GCA_013403645.1 of Heliconius nattereri. Classification (NCBI taxonomy): domain Eukaryota; kingdom Metazoa; phylum Arthropoda; class Insecta; order Lepidoptera; family Nymphalidae; genus Heliconius; species Heliconius nattereri. The sequence goes on from JAAIXI010000221.1 coordinate 2,130,014, forward strand.
AATTTAAATTAACTATTTCAATACTAGATATATATAAGAATATTAAACAAAAATATGTACCACCATTTTTTTGTACAAAAAAATGAAAAAATACAGAAATCAATGGTAGCTGCGAATTCAATATAAGTTTTCAGTTCCATGTTTCGAACGGAACGCGCCCGCTTTGAAATCTAGACCGCTTGTACGCGATGCGATGTGCTCTCGTAACCTGACGTCACTCTAGTCTCCCGTATTTAAAATATAAAAGAAGTGCTCCAAACGCTGTGGTCCTAATAAAAACAAAACAAAAATACCTAACCAGAATATGAATCCACGACCTCAAGGAGGTCGTCCTCTCTTGAAGTCACCGTCAACTCTTGAAGTGAATATGCGCATGCCATCCACTAATCTAGTACAGTCACCTAAGTTATTCATTCCATTGCTACTAGGTTAGGTTAATTTATTAATGGTTTAATTACTGAAATTGACAATGGACTATAGGATTGCTATGATTATACGTATGGATACCTAGGCCCTTATTGGCATATTCAATATGGCGTGTAGCGTAATAGTTATATTATTATCTAAAGAGGAGGAGGAGCAAGGAGATTGTATTAAAAAGAAACGTGAGTAAGTATTTTAGTAAATATGAATAAATTACGTGTAAATGTTACAAAGTAAAATCCAGCCAGTCAGTTCATCGCTTAATGTTTTATTACGAAATATTGCGTATTCAGTGGTAGAACCTTACACCAAGCTTTGTGTTACATGAATGGAAAACATAAGTTTTAAATAACATCTTTTCTCAATGGACATTAAACCTATAACCATCGTATAAACAGACAAACGCTATCCTAATACTTCAGTAAATATTTTTGAAGAAGCTAAGTAGAAGCTTATAAGCGCTATAAGCCTAACATCGAATATGTTTAAATGTTCGGCCACTCAACACGCAATGCCTCGGAAAATTCGGCGGGAATTGGGGAACGGAGTGTCTTAACACTAGGTTCCCTCTGCCTACCCTGGTGCGTGTGGGTCAGTGTGAACCTGATTTAATGTCACCATAAGTTTACCTTAAGTTTATTACTTACTGGACAGGTTTTATAAAACACTATTAGACAAAGTTACGACAGGAAATAGAAAATGCCACTAGTTACGCTTCAAAGAATATTATTTTTAGTTATTCCGGACGTATATACGTTATTACTGAGGCGACCCTTAAAGGTTAGTTTTGTAAGTGACATTAGATGTCTTCTTAATCTGGTGTTCGATTAATTGTTATTGGTTTTAGGGTATATATTTTTTCTTATACATTAGTAAAATAAATAATTAATAAATAAATATGTAAGTATAGGAATACGTCATTTTTAATGTTGATAATCAGAGAAACTTGCCACCTCCCAACAATTTTTTTTTATTTAAATCCTATATTTTTTTTTATTTTAATATATTCAGCTTATCAACTTCCAAAGCCTCTGAAAGTGTAATTAGGGTATAGGGTAGGGCTGTCTTCTAGGGTAAAAAGTATGGCTCGCTCTACACCGAGTAATCGCAGGAAATGTCTTAAGATTTTTACGTTTCAATTTCATTTAATTGTTAATTGGCTAAGTGTAGCTGGCATTGCTTCAAAAATATCAAAGAAAGATAAGGTTACTAATAGGAAAACAGCCTTTATTGCCATTCTGACTGACCTTGTTCCGTAAATTGACTAGGTTGATCGATTAAAACGTTTCATTTATCTATTTTAATACATCCTATCCAAATATTTTTTTTCAGAAATATAATAAAATATTTAACATTTAAAGGGTTAAAAGAATTATTTAGTTTTGTATACATAATACAAGTAAGCTAAAAATATTTTACGTGTAGGTACTAAAATTCTCCAGATTTTTATTTCAGTTGATCTAGAAGGTTCTTAGGCCATACAACATTAAGTACCTATCTCTCCACGAAAGGCCCCTTAGGAGAGTTGGACATTGTATAATAGAGTATCAAAGTTTACACTCGACATAATACAATCGCTTAAATATTTCATACTTAGAAGCCCTTTAAATTCCACACCTATTACTTACCGTTACATACGTATCTAGCAATTTTAATATGCTTCAACTATGTCACGTGCTGGTATCACCGTTATATATAGGTTATAGTATATCTTCACTAGCCTAAAGCAGAGTATGCAGATAGAACCCAGTGTTGAGACACTCTGTTTCCATCGGCACTATGTTTTTTTAATATACTTTATAATTGACAGATAAGCACTTGGCACATATAAGAAATTACGACATTGGGATATTTTTAAACAATGTCCCAATTCGGAAGATAATTTAACCTAAAATTATCTTCCAAATTTTCGACTAAATTTAACCTTAACTACATATTGAAAATGGCTATAGAAATTAACAGCTTTACTACCCCTTCAGGGATCCGTACCTCTATGTTTTCAATTGGTGGGCCAGTTCGAATCGCACTTGACCGATTTTTTTGTTTCCTATGCAAAATGAGAGATTTTATGTAAATATAAAAACTGTACTTCAAGCCAATAACTGAAATCAGTAGTTAGTTAAAAGGATAAGGACATGAATATTGTTTTATAACGAAACATCCATAGATACATGTACATGTAAGTACATATATGTGCATGTTTTCTTGGCATTTGGCCAACTAATAAACAGTCATGACTGACAAACCAATATTCTTCCTATCTTCTTTGCAAGGAAAAAAATGTTCTTCTTGTAAAATCATGGCATGCTATGGCATATTACATTAAATGATGTTTGTAAAATTTACATAATTTTATCACCTTTATAGCAGTATATATTTTGGGCATAGCTTTGCATTTCTGTAAGGTACACAATTTGTATATAAATAAAACTCTTCCGGTAATGAGTGACTGGAGAGTGCAGGGTACTAAGAAAAAAATTCTCAAAATTTTTACAATAAAAGATATAAAAAATACTAACATTTAGCATTTATACTTGAATGAGAAATAAAAATAGATTACAAAATACGAGTAAAAAGAAATTTCCATTGAAACCTCTTCAATATTCATACTCATATCAATGTGCAGTCATAGAAATATAAAGGAATAAAGAATTTTCTAGGATATTTCTAAGAAAAAATCACAAATACAAATATAATTTATAGGGATGGCTTTCCTCGCGAGCCTGCATGCACCTTCGGACTAAGTATTGTAATTCAAAGCATATACGGTCAATGCATTCCAAATACATTATAAGAACACTAGTCGATTTTGTAAGTGGTAAGATTTCGCATAATGTCTTGTCTTGAAGTTGTTAGATATTCATTTATTTAAAAGCCAATAAGACTACTTCGGTTTAGACTATCATGGCTTAGTCGCAATGGGACAGAATTTCGTTGTAAGCCCGATGTTTGTCAGTTCGATCCCATTCGTGCAAAGATTAAACTTAAATTATTTTAATTTCGGTAGACAATTTGCATGTAAAATACCGCTGTTCAACATGAAATACCTCAGAAATATAAGAAAATATCTCTTATAATCTCTTAGGCCTACTCTGCTATATTTATAAGACCAATTTATAGTGAATAAATTAAACTAAAAGTATATTACTTATCATTTTAAATTCAATTTTAGACACAATTTAAAAGGTAGCAGTGTTAAACCTCATATACCTTTAATGCCGACGCCACAGCACTCCGTATCTCAATTTAAAATTTTAAATTAAATTTAAAAATTAAATTGAAAATATTACTTTTTTAAAAACGTATAAAAATTTCACCCAGGGGTCAAGCCTCAGAGGCAGCAGAAGCCCCAGGCTCAGAGGCGCGGGTTCTAATCACTCAAAGTGTAGACTAGGACTTTAAAAATGTAAAAAATATTATTTCATATTAAATTTAGGCAAAAATGTAGAAAATGGTTTTATTTATTGATACGATATGTTAAGAAATTTCGTATTTCGTTTTTCCCTCTTTCACCCGCTTTAGAGACATTCCGTATTAAGTGTCCAAATTAACATTTGACAGCCCCAAAGTGTAGAATTGAAGCCACTACTATCGCGTTTACACAATCAGAATGGCCCACAGCCGCAATGTTCTCAATATTACTAAAAAGAACTACAAAAAATGAACACGGGTTTCTATATTATGATAGTTCAAAACAGATTTATGTAAAACTGGTGAAACGTACATCTCTCCTTATTCCTTGAAGTGTCTACAAAAACTATAATCAACTTAAGTAGCAGCATTGAAGTATACACTATCAGAAGTATTCAAAACGACATAAGGTTATGTCGTTTTGCACACTTCAAAGTTTCATACAGTAGACCTGTACGATTTCATACTATATCTATTATAATATAATATTTGGAGTGTCTTAACACTAGGTTCCCTCTGCCTACCCTGTTTACATATATAAGAAACGGCTTGACGTTAGCTCGTACAGTACCTCACAAAAAAAGTGAAAATAATTCAAAACATTTTTATAACAACACTATTAGTAAATTACAATACTTCGAAAATATTAATTACAATTAAAATAAAAAAATACAGTTTGTCATCTGTACGTGGAAAAATAAATTAATTTAAAATTATAATACTCTTGTTTTTTGGCAACTAAGTTTTATCACATTAAGAGTAGATAAATTATTCAATTTCTGCGTTCCCTGCATCAGGTGGGATGTGCAAACCGACACAACACACGACACTCGTTGAATAATGTAACCGTTTCGAAGTGCTATTTATTTATAGGCTATCCGTTAAGCCTTATTGCGTCTATTTGCTATTAGATTTTTTTTAGTTTTATGGTATCTATGTTAATGCAATCATCAATTGCCTTATGTAGCTTCGTAGTCAGCAATCACACCTGTCCTTCTAATCCTACTATACATTTGTGAAGATTAGGGAACCTTTTGTGAAAACTTTATTGGTTATATTGTTAATTAGTTCATAAGTTTATCATGAAATATATTAATAATACTGTATATTTTCCAAATTCAAAATAAAAATCAATATTTTTAGTGTTAACACACTCCCCTCCACGTTTTAAGCCAAATTTTAAGTGTTGAGTGGCAGAACTCACAGCGGAATACAGCATGAAGCTAAAAAATATAAAAATATTCTTGAAAATAGGTTATAAATACACATTTTCAAAAATATTTGTTTAATATATCTTTTAAAAAGTATTTAAACACAAATTAACGAAGACGATACCTAAAGTCAATTAGTACGAAATAAAATAATTTCATTTAACCAAGCAAGTACTGGTATGTACAAAATATTTTATTCTTCTAAAAATATATGAAAGAACACGGTCTCGCAAAGTAACTCTACGGGTGAATGGAGTGAATGCTATTCAGTGACGGATGGGTATGAAAACCGAAATGACGGACAAAACTGAGGTTAGTGGGTCGATTAGAACTGGCTTCATTAGTGACACGGGATTTTTTATATATAGTCTTCTTTTTTTATATATTTTTCTCTTTTTTATCTGTGTTTTATGACGTTGTAGTGATGTAGCTATGATTTATTTAAGTGTCTCAGTGTTTTTATAATTTGGAACTTTATTCATAAATATGGGCATCATTATACGGATGATTATAAATTATGTTAAAAATGATGAAAATGAAATATTTTATAGGCTGAAAGATAATCTAAATTAACATCAAATACTGTGCCTTATATTTCTTGACATTTTTATAATACATATGCATATTATATAGGTTACTCGCTACTGCCAGGAAGTTGAGAAATAAAGGAAGAATGCCAATCACTGTTCACACATTATTGTTAGTGTGAAGTTGTTATAACATATATTATACGATATACCAAGTCACCAATGCTCAATTTATTTAATTTTTATATAGAAGCCTGTCAGAGTAGCTTGAATACCTGTCAGAGTAGCCGTTTACTCGAGTCTTTCCCGTCTATTTCGTCAGAAAGGCTGATTGTTTAAACATGAAAATGCTTAATGAACAGCAAAACATTTCAATATTATTTATATAACATGGATAATATTTGAGGCCATCATGGCGCAGCGGCACGGCATCTGCCTGTAAGCGGAACGGTTGTGGGTTCGATTTCCATTAAGGGGAAGGAATAATTGACATTTTATTGCCCTTGTGACAAGAGCCACTCGATGATAGATGCACAGGGAGCGAAGTGTCTCAACACTAGCTTCTCTGCCTACCCTGCTATACATGTGAGATCAAAAATAAATACGAATACATTTGTCACAGCATAAACGTATAACACACTTATTTACAAAAATATTTATATAAACTTGGTTAAATCTATCTTCGGTGGCAAGTAAAACATATTTTAGCTGCCTTGCCTAGACTCAATAGACTTGACAGGTGGCAAACCTAATAACATAATCCTAGACCTGTACTGCCCTGAAGACGACTAGATATTTATGGAAAATAAATATTTAGCTTTTATGTTTAGGTTTGCGAAGAGTAAATATTTAAATATCTTTTTTTCTTTATTTTGTTATAGTTTACTTAATATATATTTAATTTTGTTATTTGCCCAATTAAAAAAGCTATAAAAAAACAAAAAACTACCAATTTTATAATTTGATTACAAAAAACATAAGAAGATTAACTAAAAAAAATAAAATAAAAATAATATTATTATAGTAACTGCGAAGCTATATCTGGTACGGCACTAAAACTTCTCCACTATATCCACATATCCTATATACCTAAGATCTTTGTTTGTTATATACAAACGTATATACGCATCTAGAATTCCTCACTCCCACTACTGTATACGAATTCTATAAGCCACCAGATTACATAAGTAAGCCTAGGTACTGTTAAGCTGAGGCTAGGGTAGACAAGGTCGCCTGCCTCATTGGTCACTCCTTGACGGTTTATTATGGATAAGCTTATCGTATTGTAAATCATTTTCTTAAATCGTGTTAATTATATTAAAATAGTATCGACAATTCAGACGGCAATGTAAAGAGGATTGAAGGTTGCCAGTTCAAAATCTATTTAAGATAAGTTTTTATTTATATACATGTTGGGCTAGAAATGTATGAAAATAAAACTTTTTCTGTTTCTGTTCCAGTTTTTTCGAATAAGTGCCCGGAAATGATTTCTTTTCTGAAGTAGATAGTTTTGGTTACTTCAGTTCCTGTTTATTATGTCCATCATAATTTCGTAGTTGATGTAGAAGTAGACTCCAAAAGCACGTATAGAAACAATACATAAAATTGTTTAAAATTAAGCTAAAGTCCATCCAACGTAGAAGCTAAACATTCCTAACTCAGCGATGCTAGTTGTATTTTATTTTTATTATTAATAATTTAATACAAAAAGTAAATTAAATTATATTTAGAAAATACGAAATGGGTTACTAGTAGGCATATAGTATTTTTTAATGGTATTTAGTGTTAATGCTTATATTATCCTTGGTTCTGTAATATTAAGTTAATATAAGGACAAAAATGCAATACTCTATGCTCTAATAACGGCGTGGATAGGAACTCAAAGTAATTTTAAAAAGTTAATTTTTAATCGCTATATTTTTTGTACGAACGCATATGTCAAACCTAACAGTTCACGCCATAATACAAAATTAAAAGCTAATTTATTAAAAATACTATACATAACGTTCTCCGTTTACTTGTAACTAAATAAAAACGCATAATTATGTCGTTATTCAAATGTCAATATCAAATGCGATGAAATTACATAAGTAAGCCTAGGTACGGCTAAGTTTAGACTGGGGTAAACAAGGTCACCTGCCTCAGTGCTCGCTCCTTCTTAGAATTATATGGATATTACCTTCCATTAACGTTTAAAAAGGTATTCAAATACTTTTTTGGGTATTAATACAGGTAATATTTAGTTACGATTCACTTAAATGGTTCATTACCTTAAAAGAAATTTGACATTAATATATATATTTATTTTTTTTATTTGCAGCGAAAAAAATTATATCTCAATCAAAATATTTCATTATTAGTAACTGTTATTGTATTTAGTTTAATGTATATTGTATACGTACATAAATAATAATTGCAAATATTACGTTTAAATTCATAATAAAGAAGTCGATATTTTATTTAAATGTTAAGTAGTGATTTTAATTCGCATATAATTACAATCATCCAGGTATTGTATAAAATTACATAATATGTATTTAGTTGTTATAGATAATATAACGTTATTCCAATTACTTTTATTACCTATAACTATAAAGAGTAGCAATTAAAAATATTAAAAGTCATTTACCAATATTTCAAAATGAAAATATTATTTACTTCAATTATAAATGTTGACATAGATGTTAAAATCAATTTATTGTCCTCTTCCATAATAAACAAAAAAAATAAGTAAAATAGCTTGTAGTACTTAACTAGTCAACTAGTACACTTAACTCTCGTCCAAAGTAATTTATTCCAATACAAATATCCTAAGCAGTAAATTTAAATAAGAAGCCCTGTCCATGCTAATGTAATAACTGCGTGTCATTCGAGACTCCGCCATTTTGCAAGGCGAACCGCCCGGCGGGAAAACTGACTTTGGCGATTTGGATGCAACTATTACGCGACCGCATACACACGCCGTCAACTTCCATGGCTTCTCTACACGACCACCCGTTTTTAAAACGGCCGGACTATCATTATAAATTCCTTTAATTATACCATCTTTGCTCTACAGCTAGAACCCGGCCACATTATACGTGCCGTCAGCCTTGGCATGTTTAACTTGACCAAAGGCGGTGACCTCGCGGCAAGTGTGATGGAAATAAAATGATGGATCATTTTAAATTGGTGATAGACTTACTGGCTAGTTGAGGATGCGTAAAAAATAGTTAGTTACCTTTGGCAGAACGTGTTGCAGCAGTGCCCCAGCTTTTCTCTTGGCGGCCATCTTGATTATTCTGTTTTAAAAATATAGCACTTTTTGTCTTTGGTTCAATTGACACGGCTTTTGTAAATGTTCAATAATTTGACCCCATTTTTTTAACGAAAGTAACAACAGCCTGTTGAGAGAGATGGTTTGTAGTGCTTCGATTTATATAAATGTCAGTTTTATTGTCACTATTAATGTGTGTTTTTACTCAAAAAATATCAATTATTTTAACACTATAAATATATATTATTTGTTTCATTACTAGTTTATTTTTCATAGATTAAAATTGAAATATTTGCATAAACGCATAGATAAAATATTAATCTAAAACAATTTCAAACATACGTTTATTAGTATTTAATACAATATTTATACCTTTTAAGACTACTACAGAATTAATAATAAAAATACTAGACCACTCGACTCATTGTCAACACATTTTCTTTAAATAAATTGTAAAGACAGAGTGCTCATTAATAAAAAATTCGTAGAGGGGACAACCCACGTCGAGCAAAATTGCGTAGGTCAGTTCGGAGGGTTCCTTTACGGTGGAAAGGTGTATATATATATGTATATACGAATACAAAGGATTATATATTTTTTAAATTACAAAACCGTTTTAGTATAAGCTTAGATTATATTTATTTTGTTGTAGTAGTAATAAATAAAAAATGTTATCTGCTTTAGGTTTACAGCACAATTTATTATTTGTTTTACAATTAGGTATACGTCACGTATCAACAAAATAATATTTCTAAGTTAACGACTTTTATAAGTTTGCAGCTCTCAATTCCAAATGTCCTGTCGTGAAACTTTAGTTACTCTAAGCTAAGAAGCCTATTATTTCGAATTTAATTGGTCCTTTTATGGTTCGGTTCTTTTTGTTCAGAAAACAATTAGAAGCAACATAATACGAAATCTTTAATATTATTTAATACCAGGTAAATGATGGAGTGTTTTTACACTAAGACTCCATTCTCCATTTATCCTATTTTACGGGAAAAACCTGTCCTCGAAAAATTATATTTGCCATTGTTATATTTCTATATAATATGAAAAATACGTTATATTGTACTTATAACGTTTAACATGGACAGACAAAATATTTAATTACTATAAATCAAAAAATTAGGAATGTGCAAAAGTTTCTTCTAAAAAGGCTTTCCAAATATTATTTTTGCCCATGTCACGTGTAGTTGAGTTAAAAGTAATTGAAGTTGAAATTGACAGTTAAGTTTAAGAATAATAATAATTAATTGAAGCAACCAAACGGAACCCTGCAAAGTTAAGCTCATGTCCGTTACTTTAAAAAGAGTAGTTTTACAGAGGGTGCGCTCCGCCCCTATTTGCACAATACTTCCCAATCACTGTTTGTTACACAACTATCTATTTGTAGGGGATGATTACGGCGCTACGATTGTTTTTACTGATTACTTTCTTTTTTTTTCATGGTAATTTTAGTATCGGCTACCCACTTAAATATTATTTATTGTTAATTAATCAGGCAATTACAATTGTTCATGATTTATATAAATAATAAATACTATTCTATTACTGTAAGGGATATAATAGAAGTAAGTTAACCTCTAATTTTTCTTTTGTTGTTTTTTTTAACTGTCTAAAGTATATTTATATTCCTATAGTATCTTTAATCAAAAGGTTAACAAAAAAAAACAATATAAAGTGAAAAAAATTGACATATAAAGATGTTAAATAACATATTTTCCATACGTTTATATTTTAATTAGGTAAGTCAGCAAAGTCTATAGTTATCGTTAGTTTATAACATCCTTTCTTAAATAAAAAAACAGTCTCAATAATTATCAATAAAATAAAGTTTTAATTTACTTATAATTAAAATCAGAGCAAACTGAAATCAAATAAAGAATATAACAATAGAAAAGAAATAATAACAAGTACTACCTATACTTTATAATCTACGTTGCAATAAAGACCCGAGATCCGTTTCCCACGTTTAAGCAACAAATTAGCACAGATAAGAGAAAAAAGAAATTAAAAAAGTGCACGTAGACTAAATTCTGAGAACGAGTACTAGCGGAGGAGCTTTGACCAGATTACATCGTGAGGGCTACTCATTCTCATGCGGTGTGCGATAACGGCGCGGACGTTTTCAATCATAGATCTATTTTTTCGCTTCACGCTCTATCCCGCATATAGGCGGAGTGAACGGAGTGTTAAGACATTCGGTTTTCTACTTTCCACTGATTTTTTTAAGCACAGCGTGTTGGGTGGCGGTAATTAACATTTTGGAGTAGGATTCGAACCCACAAACGTCGCGTATACAGCCACACGCTCGTGTCACTACGCTACGACGACTGTTGATTACTCATTTGATCGTCTCTTCTTACTATTTAAGAATGCGTCTATGCATGTGTGTGTCATACATTGCAAATGAAGATTTATAATGAAGATTTCCAAAGTATTTTGTCATTTTCTGTTTTTTTTTATAATGCCTTATACAATGCCTCGTCTTTTTTAATATAACCGTTATTTCATTCCATTTGAACCTGTATCCTGCGTGCAGACGTACTTTAAATTCAAGTTAAATTGTACTTAGAATTTCAACAACAATTTATCTTATACTAGATCGTTCGTTTTATTGTCGGCTGTCGTCACCATCTTAAAACACGTCTAACAGATAAATATAGCGAGAACATTAATAATTTTGACACCTTGAAGGTGTATTTTTCAATTTACAATATGACACTTTAGTTTTAAAGATAAGTGACATTTAATTTTAAGCTCAAAGTAAATATTATTTTCGTAAAGTGCCTACATACGGTTTTCTATTTCATAGTTCTATATAAACAAAAAAACTATTTGGCAAGTTTTAATAAATGTAGGTAAATTATGAAAGCAATTTTAAAGTAAGGTGTGATTCCGGCGGTGCATAAATTTTCACTATACGAGTATGAAATCTTTTAAATGCTCTCGTTAATCATGTCTGTCTTTGTATGAACCGAAAAGCATCTAGTTTTTATATTTAAGAAAGGGTTATTTTTGAAATTTGAATTCAATTATTGATGAAGATAAAACATTGGGTTCCCTCTGCCTACCCTTCTATATGCGGAATACAGCGTGAACTAGATTTTTTTGATCAAGACAAAAGAAAAACAGCTTTACACTTTTCCCGCGTAGCAGAAAAGGCAGAAGGACCTACCTAGTGGTAACGCATTTCGATCCTAACTATTCGTTTTTGTCTACCACTACGAAACTTACTGTGTAAACTATTTTAATATAATTATTTCTCTGTGTTGAGATCGAACCTACGACAGTCGCAGTCAGACACAAACAAATATCTTATAAATATCTCATAATATACTTTCTGAGAAATAATATTTTTATAGATATAGTATCTATACATTTCACGAAAAACCAGCATCATTCACCTATATTCGAGGACGGGTTAAGTTTTTTACAATACCCCGCAAGTATATGAACTGGCTATTACTTTGAAATGAAAATGAAGACGCGGTCCGCTACAGGAATGCAATTCGGTCAGTGCACCGGTGTCCGCTGCTATTTCTTTGCGATAACAGCAAGGCCACATAATGACTTTGGGCACGGTGGCCGGGTTCTTATAACCGTTTCGTGCACGCCATGAAATGAAATCGATCCTTTTTAAATTTAACTTCGCTTTAACGTTCTTTTTTTATGATTACAGTTGGTATTGTATACCTACTACAGCTAAAGAGTTTTGATCTGTCTTATTTGAACAACTTCAAGGTTTCTCCTGTATCGCAGAATAGACAGAGAGAATATAGAGTTAAGACATTCCACATTTCGCTTAGTTTTTGATATATTGTACGTCGAGTGGCAGAACTGAAAGCCGCGCCTTCTTTCAAAATGGGAAAATGAAATAAAAAATTAATATTTTCTAAGTTCAATTTTAGTACCTATTATTTGAAGAGGTGTTACTTACTATTTAATATTGTTATGTATTTGTAATATGCCTATACATTAAATAATTTTTTGACCATAAAAATAATAATATCAAGGCGTACAAAATTGTTCACTATCTTTAGAACGATAAATCACGTTGACGTCAATATCCAAAAATTTTACAGATCAGATAGTTTTCCAGCAGTTTGGCTGCAAAATACCTGGCAAAGCAGTAACTCTTCAAGTTTCCTGGCAAAAGCTAACCTCATGTTCAAACTCCATACAACTTTTAATAAAAAAATATATGTTTTGAAATAAAAATCCTAGAATTTTCCCCCTGTATAGAGCAATGCTGTATGTAAGAACGTACGACGCACACCGGCAATTAACTCCATGGAAGATATTTTTAATTTCTATTCAATAAACTCAGAAACGCTGTTTCAAGAACAGCGAGATTAATAACTGTATCCGGCACAAAGGACCAATTAGTTTATATTACTACTACTTTCATATGTACTAAATAAATCCTTTTATTCCCGCATCATTTATTATTATAATATAAATAAATGATTAAGATATTTTCTAGAAATGTAAGCATAATGTTATAGTGAGTTAAGCTATACGTAATTTAAATTTAATTTTCTTTAAGTAAATGATTCTCAGATATGATCTTAGAGAGCACTTTGCGAGGAGAAATTGTGTGCAAATCATAGGCTGATAGTCACATAAGTACTTGTAAGTGCTGATGAGGCGAATAGCTCCTAACTACAGTTTCGATATATAGTTATACACCGTTTATAGTGTATGGTAACATAGCAACGATATAATATTACATTATCGAATAGTTTATGGATCATTTATTTTAATTATAATTTTATTCTTACTTTAGAGCTAGATAAAACTAAATAACTACTTAATTAAATTAACAATCAGTTATTCTAAGTTAATAATCTATCTGTGATTCAAAATTAATTGTTATAATCTGTATTTTGTATAAAATATAGATAATTGTCTCGTCTGCCAAATACAAAGCCCGGGAAAAGGTACTGTTATTTGCTACCAATATGTTATAACTCAATCCATCCGACAGAATAAAAACGGAGAATTTTCCATCAATGTTTAATGGAAATTAAAGTATCTATTATAAAACTTACGACGATTTTTATATGACATAATTTAAATCATATTTAGGATAACTTAATTAAAGAAAGGTGAATAAAACAGCAGCAGCAGGTTTCCTTATCAACAGCGTTGTAAATACCGTGAACGATATGATTAGTTCGACGCGCGTGCACTCCGAAATTACTTTCAAACTTTGCGTCTATATACTAAACTTCTGAAGTCGGACTGTAACCGTTATGTAAACTGCCATACATCTTACTCCAAGATGATTTTAAACTACAATTATTATACTTAAATATAATAATTACACAAAATATAATGAAAATATTGAATATATAGAATAATTTGTTTAGTTTTCAGAATATTTATAAAGTTTATCTTCAAATTCCAATGTCAATTAATGATTTAATGAGTTACGCACAGACTATATAATATAAATGTTAAGATAAAACATCAGATTATAATAAAAAAACAGTTTGACCATAAAACGAACTACTGACAACTTGCAAGTGGAATATTTTAAACTAAAAGGAAACTAGGCAATAATACTTAAGGACCTACTAAGGCCGATAGATTAAAAACAATGCCTTCTCACTTAGTCTTAGCGTGACAAAGGAAACTTAGGTAACCTCATCGATGCTTTAATTGCATTTTTTGCAGTCACCGCGTACCAAGGTTCCCTCACTCGATATGTCCGTGTAAAACACACAATTATACAAAAACCACCTACTTCTAATAAAATAAATGGAAGCACTACAACAAACCTTGAATACACCGAGTATATATTATTATTTAGGGATCGTATTTCGCGAAAGTTGAGAGAGACGGTCGTACGTCCGCACTGTATGGCAACCGAACGCACACTGGCCTGTGCGTTAATGCTGTCCGGCCTCGGGCCTTCCCCCCAACCCCCATTCCGAAATGCATCAATGACACTCGAAACACGCACATTGGTTCGCGGACAATCGATGCAAAAAAAAATATACGTGTAATAAATACTAGAATGATGGTTAGATACGTAGTCTGAGTTTTATATCGAAATGCTTTGTTGCTTGAAAACTGTTCAGATTTTATAGTGCTTTTATTGTAGAGCTTAGCCTGTGTTTTTTTTTGCTAAGTGGACGCGATGTGTTAATTAAAGCGTATATATATTTATATATATCTTTTATTTTAGACTGCAATTCTATATATCTATTTCTTTTTTTATTAATAAAATCTCTCAAACAAAAACCTACAGCCTTAGAACAGTTAGATAAGGCTTATCCTATATTAACTCATAGCTTATACAGTCACCTACAAACTTGTCACTTCTTAGTTATAAGTAACAGAATTAATCGCAATTAGGAAAATCAATTTGACCGACGCATGCTTGATTACGAACTGATAATGACGTAATTACAGAACACACACATCACAGTTCAGTACATAACGCGTGAGATACATACACACAAACAAATATGTATGCATGTGTGTGTATATACACTCATATATGTATATATACATATATAGCCGAATTGACGTGTGCATATGTTTTCCAATTACGCACACCGTGATGCATTGTGTTTGGATGAAAAATCAAGCGCGAGCTGCGTTCCGAATGAAACTGTTATATCGTAAAACATGAAAATCGTTATTTGTTTCCTTCGTTTTATGTTCACGCATTTTATGTATTTTATCGGGTTGTGAGAGTCTAGAGACTATTCTCTCTGTTTGACCATAATTGGTAAAAAAGAGGCTTCAGTCGTTAGGTTTATTATGTTAAACACTAGTTGACCCAAACGTGGCTACGCCTGCTTGAACTATACGAATATTTATTAAATATATTTATAAAATTATTTTCAGCTTTCAATAGAGAGCTGCTATTGCTTAACGCATAAGCAAGCTCATTTTGGGTGACGTTTTCTAACAACAAACATTGCAAATGGTTGCTTAGCAACGGTTGTTAATAACATGGCGGAATAAATTGCATGTCAAATTAATATGTATTTTAATATATTGGTATATATCACAAATATTACAAATATGAGAAAAAAAGTATCCTATGTTCATCCCGAGACCCTCAAGTTTCTCTATATGAGTATTTTATCACAAATGAATTAGCGGTTTGGCCCTGATTGCGTAAAAGACAGACAGACAGACAGATAGACAGAGTTACTTTCGAATTTATAATATAGGTATGGATGGGTCTTATATTTTTTAGGTTCATGCTGTATTTAGCACAACAAGCAGAGGCACTCAATTTCGGAGGCGGAACTCAACGTCACTCTTTGTCTTCATACCAGAGTGGAGTTAAGAAATGGAAATAATCCATTCCCCATGTAGGAATTGAACCCACAACGGTAGCGTTTACAGTCACACGCTTTCCCAATGCCCCAGGATTAGTTTTTAAGCGGTGACGTCAAATAAACTGTGTTAGGTTGATGCACTTTAATTAATTACATAATATGAAATCATATAACTTAAAACTTACAAGAATGCAAAAGATTCATATAAAGCAATGTCGAGTAATAAAAAAAAGAGTACGTTAAAATTTTTGTTGGTCTTCATATCGTATTCATCATGAAAAGAGACTTTTTTTTAAAAGTTTCTTTAATCGTTAATATTTGTTATTAAAGTTACCGGAAAATGTAACAGATACATATATACTATTTTAAGTTAAATGATGGAAATCGAATCCACAGCCGTTTATAGTCAAACGCTGTGCCGCTGCACTACGATGGCCTCATAATGCTCACTGATTTTATTACTAAACAGTTATTGCCTATTTAATTACATATACTATAAGAAATATTTACTCTACATTAAATTTCCATTTTCTAGTAAAAAGATATCACTTCGAGCCTTAATCATGCAAAAACTGATGCACTTATTTTGATTTAGTTCTTGTTAAGAAACAGTCGTTTTTGTGGCACGGACCAATCCGCGTCATGTAACTAGGCATAATAACATCTTAATATACACCTTTTTGTAGATTATTAATATCGTAGTACATATTTCAATATGTCGCTATGTCGCTTTATATTAGTTCTAAGAAACAACTCTACTCTAGAGTAGTTCAGCAATTTGGAGTTTGTAGGAGATTAATGTTGTATTTAATTTATTTTCCATTTATAGTTATAACTATCATTTGAACCAAATTTGTTAAATAATGAATATTGAATGAAAATAGACAAAATTCTATTGTCTTCTTCCTGGCATTAATCCCGGCTATTGCCAGGGTCTGCCCTCCTACTCAACCTACTCCACTTTGCACGGTCTTTTGCGTCCTCGGTGGTTAGACCATTGTCTCTGATGTCCTGCATCACGACATCCAACCAGCACTTCCTTGGGCGTCCGAGAGGTGTCACTCCAGGAACTGATATACTAACGAGGCACTTGCATCCGACATAGTTCTTAGGCCGGCGCGTAACGTGGCCAAACCATCTCAGGCGACGCTCTTGGAGCTTATCCGCTACGTCACGGATCCCAAGACTACCTCGAATGAATGAGACAAAATTCTATTGTAACTGATATAAAAAAAACAGCTTCACGTTTTTCCCGCGTAGGCAGAGGAAAAATACTAGTGTTAAAATACTTAAGTTTTTGAAATATAACATGTTGGGTAGCGAAACTCAACATTGTGCTCGACTAAAGCGGTGAAATGAAAAATAATTGTGGGTTTCCCTCTCAAAGTAAAATTATATCCTCGAGAAAGGAACCCACAACCGTCTCTTCCTCATCAGAAAATAGGTAGCTAATTAGTTACCTACATACAACATAATTATAGTGTCAGTACATTCTTATATTAAATAAAATAAAAAAAACTTAAAATATAAGTATTCAATTAAACTTAATTTGTCACAAGTCATCTTGTTGACATTAGTAAGGCTTAGGCACTATCGGGCAGATCTCGAGGGGGCAATCGGTAATTAACACGGATGCCGTTTCAGGCTGCTCGTAACGTATAGTGCTTCTAATAACTGGACGTGTGTCTATGGGTGGGTATGTAGGTTCGAATGGACATTTTAGGGCAAGGATGTTACCTATTTACCAAAATAAGAAGATATATAATTTTTATATGAGTGTAATAAGGTGTAACGATAAAAAAAGACACAATTAATGGCACGCTCTTGAAGTTTTAGGTTATAAATTAAAACTAACTATTGATTAAATTGTTTCGTATGTATATGTTAGTTATCTAGGAATCTTATCTAGGATGATCCAATAAATTAGAGCTAGAGCAACGCCGTACCGGACAAGGTTCCTCTAGGTCTCTTATAAAGTATAAAAAATGGAGTTTTTTATGGAATATAAGAAACTGAAATATAGACTTGATGCTTAGAATCATTTAATACATAACCTGAGAACAAGTGAAAAATGGAAAATAGAATGATGAGTTTTTGTGAAACAAGTCCGCAAAAACGCTTAGGTGGTTTCTCACAAGAGCTAAGTTAACAGTCCAATATTATATTATGTGAAATGGAACTATTGATGTGTTGTGTGTTTTAGTGGAGAGAACCACCACAAAAGATTAGTTCGAAATTTGATTTCCCTCCCCTGAAATATACTAATGTTCTATATGCATCAATGAGTGGAAAAAGGAGTGACTAGGAGTGGAGAATGATGACACTAGGTCCACTCAGTCTACCCTGGTAGCGGGATCCAGCGTAAAGCTAAACGGCAACAAACACATAAATTATAATAATTAATTGAAATGCCTGTCCATGATTTTCACATTTCGATTCTAATTATGTGGATTATTGAAATATCTAGTTATAACATTCTGCAATTACCATAGCCTAGTGATATTTGATCAACAAATTTCAAGCAAAACGATATTGATATTCTGTCAATACACCATTAGTAATATGGATATTCATAGATGTCAGTCGAATGTAGAGTCCCATGCAAAAGGTACATTGGTGAAAATTGCTAAATAGATAAACAGCTTTTTAGCATCCCGATATATTTCACATAAAGCAAGGTGGGCAGAGAGAACTTAGTGTTCTTTACAATCTCTGTTTTTCATTTTTCGCCAAATTTTCAAGACTGCGTGTTGAGTGGCGGAACTAAATGCTTCGTTTTGTCTTCTGAATAGAACGGGGAAATCAAAATAATTAATTTCTATTTCCCCTATACTCTTCTACGACCCTCTATCTGTCAGTGTGTCTATCTAGATCTATAATCTGAATTTCAGTTTTCTACACCGCTAAGTCATGACTGTGCGTTGTCTGTCAATATAACGGAAGAGTTATATACAAATAAATTATTTATTACATATATATAAAGTAATATATGAAATAGTTTACAGTAATTACATAACGTACAAACACATAAGTTTAGCAAAAGCACAGTGTACAATGTCGGCGTAGGTCCCTAAGGGAAATCGGTAATTACTACCAAGAAAACGCTCTCTGGTGGTTTGAAAATACACATAAATTATACATTGAGGGGGATTATACACTCGTACTCGTAGATTTTAAGTCTCGCTAGTGATGTTATTATACTTTGCTCTAAAATGTACTTACCTGTGAGTATCGCATGACTATGAAATGTTTTTGAAAATAATCACTTTGGTGTAAGAGTGAGTAGTGAATGTATGGAAAATATTTTTTTATGTTAAGCTTCATTTACCCTTATAAAAAAAGTAATGAGATAAACACGGAAAGTCTCTAGAATTCGGTGGGAAGTGGGGAACTAAAGTGCATTGATGGAACATAGTGTCTAAACATTAGGTTCTTAGGTTCCTTCTGCAAACAAATCGGTGAAGCAAAAAAATGTATAAATGTTCAGAAATATTAAGCAATACATTCTAATATATTATTCTTTTTTCAGATTTACTCTTTTTTCCCTAATAGAGGTAGAGTGAAACTGCTGTGATAACACTCCGTCATCACCTCACCTCCTAATTTATCTATAGAGGGACAAAATTCTACATTCGTGCCACCGAATCATAGAACCCACAATCATCTCGTTTAGAGACCGACCCTCCCCCACTGCGCCACGAAGCCTTCAATTAAGTGATTTTAAATGTAATCTTAACGTTTGCTTCTAACTTCTAACACCTCAATATCTCGTTTTCATTGAGTAATGTGAGAACACGTGATGTATCCATAAGTATATAAGGATATGTTATATATGTATCTACACCTATCGTTAGTGTATCGCTTATGTCAGATGTATGCTACAGAGCGTGGGAAAGATAGAGGCATTCAATAAAACGGCTGAGGCTTTTTTATGTAGAGTTTAAAATTACAGTTAAATGTCATGAATTGAAAAATTGTTTTTCTTATTGAAGATGATAGTAAGTTTCTAGGAAAGTGTACTATCTCATTGTACTACCTTTAATAAAATATACACTTGGTAAAATCAACGTGTATATTATTATATTATTTGGTAAATATTGTTTACTTCATACATCATTTATTGACTACTGCAAGAATAACAATTATTTATCTTTATATCTTCTTTTCCAGCAAATTATGACACTACGATTTTAAATATAATAGTGTTGATGGTTATTAAATCTTTTCATAAAGCAGGCTTTCTAAAAATCCCAAACAATGATTTAAATTCAAAGTAAAAAGTTAAAAACAAAATATTGAAAAAAAAATGGAACCGACTTTGAAACCATTGAAGTCGTTTAATCGGTCCGAATATTATTATTAAAATAATTATAATAATTTTTATATATTTTTCTAATACATGAACTAACGTTACTTTCTTAAAACATTACCATACAGTAATTGATTTTAACTTTAAAGTTTATTGTTCTGTCTATATGTATAAAAATAAAAATTATATAAATTACTAAAAAGAAAAATCTAAATTTATATTTTAAACAACGTGGCTCAAATATAAATAAATGCCCTTCCCAACGTCTGTTATCAGGCTGTTATTTTTTGCACACTAGTATTTTCTTAAATTGCCCCTATCTTCATTACTTGCAGTAACATCCGCATATGTAACAGATTATAATAATTACAGCTAAGGTGGCTTATTCAGACATGCGTACATAATTTTAAAGGAATTCAAGTCTTAACACTAAAATATAAGGCATAAATTTCTAAATCACACATAAGTATTTATAATGACCGCGTTTTGGAAGTGTATAGAATCCTATCCTCCTATAGTATATTGATACTCAAGTCTATGACATAGTTATATGTTAATTATACTAGAAATAGTTATATATAGTACATTAATTCATCAAGTACTCGTATGTATGTATAAATCGTATAAGTGTATTCGCGATTGAGAGGAAACTTGAATAATGCGAATTTAGTGACGAAACATTTTGTTTTTCTTTTGTGCTGCTACAAAAAACATAGTGTTAAGACACTCTGTTCCCCTTTTCTCTAAATATTCGAGACATAGCATGTGGAATGCTGAAAAACGCTGCACTTTTTCTACAATAGTTAAAAAATTAAAAAAAACCCACAACCAGTCATACTTTGCGCCTTTGTATATTACTAATATTTATAGATAAAGGCGTTTCATAAAACCGTATCAAAATGTAATAATAAAAAGAAAGTTTTTTTTTACCTCCGGTCTCGTAAACAGTTCAAAAGATGCAAGTTAATAACTTAAGTTTAGTTAGATTTTGCTGCTATTTTAAGATCAATAAATAATTTATAATGACATAATATCAATGTTGTCAACTTTTCCTAGTGAATTTCCACAGATAAAAAAGTGGTAAATTTACTAAGCGACGAGTATGTATTGTCTTTATAATATTAAATTTATTTATAGTCGAATATTATTTGGATACATATAAAAACCAGCTAATCAGCTTAACCAGCTCCACGTTTTACCAACATAGACAGAATCGACAGAAGAAATCTCTGTTCCCTAGTTTTCTAATATTCTAAACATTGCTTTTATTCATGCTTGTAAAATTCAATTTTTTACGCAACAATTACCTAACTCATAAAAACAAGGGAAATGTCAAACAAACGAATAAATCAGTTTACTAGACTCATTTCACCACCCTTCATCATTAAGAGACACCATATAAAGGTGTTTTTTTTTTTAAAAAAGCATGCAAATAAGGCGAAACTTCACAAATTGATTTAAGGGTCCTACAAAATTGTCTCCGAACAAAAGACAAAAGGCGGCTGGCACCCCTTCGATAATGCGTATAGAAAGAATCATCTGAGGTGTTTGATTAGCGCACATCATAGATTTTCTTTCTGCAAATTCTTTTCAATTTAGAAAATACCCACCCTCAGAGGCACAGGGTGACATAACGCGGCAGTTAATTAGTAAGGGCGCGGCGGGGCGCAGCGCGGGCGCGGCGTTTAGAGGAAATTGTCGTTTTTCTACGGCCTCCCCCTCCCCTAACATTCGAATAATGAAACAACATAGTTAGATGTCTTATAAGCACATGTCGCCTTGTAATAAACAGAAATTAATATCTCAGCCCGACCGTTTCAGTATACGGCTGACTATCAAAAAGGGCTAGCATAAACCATAACGCTGTGCTCAAACTTAAGTAGAATGCCATTTCCGCCCCTATTCTCAGTAGCATATGGCTAATAAATGCTTGCTGTCAAATCTATTGTACGAACGAGGCTAATGGCATCCTGTAATGTTAGTACCGAGCTTAGTCTCTATTTCTGTTCTTATTCTATTCGGCGTCCTTTTCTCATCAAAGAAAAGAGAAATCTATTTTTTTATGATTTCATAACTCCAATATTGCCTTGACATATTAACTATTGTACTACTTTCTGCCGAATTCTGCGTTGCGTGTTGAGTGACAGAACTAAACGCCGCGTTTTGCCTCGACACCAGAGCAACTAGACTGGAAATATAAACGTAAATAAATATTTAACTTCCTCGAGTGGGAATCGAACCCACAGCCGTCGCGGTACAGTCACACCCTTGTGCCGCTGTGTGTGTCCTCATACAGATAGAGCTTGCTTAAATTTTGTTTTAATTATAATAGATATCAAATAATACTTAGTAATTCCACGCTTACATTAACGATAGCACAGTAAGCTCAGCGCCAGTAAGGAGTGTCATCATCCCATTTTATTTCGACCATTAAAAACCCACCCAGAGCCCGTACGAAAACATTGTACTAAAGTACCAGGGCAGCATAACGCCAGATATAGTCTCGTTCATAGCGTAATGCGACCGCGCGGGCCCTCGTAACCGTCTAGCTAAAACCGGGCGATTCGGTTTTATACACACCCCCTATAAAAGCAAAAGGACCGGGCATGGTCCCGGATAAGGGGCCTGTATCTTTATATCTGGACTCCCACCCCCCATCACCCCCTGGGGCATTATGGCCGGGCGTTCTTTGGACAGCTAAAAGAAATATCCGGTTGCTTACCCGGGTATGGCGGTAATTCCTCTTCTAAGTATACTTTGCTTATTTACGACGTTTCTCACCTCCCGTGGTGCACATACGGTTTTTAATTAAGGCAAGGGCATACTGGACGCTTTTTAGTTACGCTTTTTATTCTTTTGTTGAAAGTACCTAAGTTTATATTAAAAAGTGTTGGTTTTCAATTTTCTATTTTTGCAATGACTGAAACCTATTAACCCCAATTGTAATAATGAAAATATATCTATAGCTTATATTAAAAAAAAAACAATAGAATTAATAAAAAACAGCATGCACAGCAGTGATACTAATAAAGCAAACAACAATGAAGCTGGGAATCAAATAAAGTTCCTCAGTAATTAACCTCTTTCAATTTCTGCTATCCTAGTATTTCATAATGCATTCCCAGAACTGTTTACGTGCTCCTGGTACAAATTAAAGTTATACTGGGAGGGATATATATTATTATATATTTAATAAAATCGATTTTTATACTATCGGTACTTTACTTTGTATACAGTTTTAGATTAGGGCATTTTTTAATAATATGCTAGTTAGCTAACATACATTTTTTAATCATTTTCTATATAAATGATATTATAATATATACAAACGAAAATAAAACATTGCTTTTAAAATAAATAAAGCAAGCACTATTAAGAAATTAAGGTTGAATTTACAGAAGAAATAGGTACATAGATAAAGAGATTTTGTACACGAAAGTGTTTGTTTTAGAGACAGGTCGACTTAAAAATTATTTCGGCCAGGCCTGGCTGATCTTCGTTTTCTTTATCCTCACCCTTTTACACGCTTTTATGACCTACGTTAAGACACTTTGGACCCTATTTCCTTCCACTTTTGTAGAATTCGCGTGTCAAGTGGCGAGATTTAACACAGCGCTTCGCATATCAGAGTGCGCACATACAAATAATTTAAATATTAATAATTCCTCAGAGTGGGAACCTGTCGCTGACTGAACTGAACGCTGTCACACCGCACCACAATGGCCTCAAATTCATAATCTATTAAACAACATTTCAAAATCATCCTTAAATTCTTTAAATTTTCCAAAAAATATATTTTGCCATCTTATTAAGAGTAATGGAACTCCCGCAGTTTTGCTCTCCTGTTGTTTCATTATAAGAAATATGCGTCGTATGCCCATGCACCGTACCGTATAGGGGTTATTTATTATATTTCAAGAACATATTTATAGGGATTTCAAATTAAATTGAAATTGAATTCAAATTCATAATTTGAAGTTCAAAAGGTATGCACTATATTACAATCATACTACCGCTATTAATTAAAAAAAGATTATTGAGATTAAAGTTTTACAAATTGCAACAATATATCTATTATACATTACCGTTTAGTGAGTTAATGATATATTATCATTAGCTCAGAAAACTTTTCTTAAAATGTATTATTTTTAAAAAATACGACAGGTGGCTGGATCTATTTTAACTTTTCGCCCAGCGACACTATGTACCCCAATTTCGGAGGCGGTACACAACACCGCACATCATCTTGTTATAAGATATGAGACATGTATACTTGTACAATAAATTTACCTAAATGGGAATCGAACCCACGACCGCATCGCTTTTACAATCAACAGACCTCGAGAAATAAATCAACTCTCTATATATTGATAAGTAACTATATTAATGACTTTTTATAATATAATAAAATCATTCTTTACAGTTGCTTAGGGCGAGTGTAAGGAAGGAATCGCAGTTTTAAATATGTGACATCGTCTTTGAAATATTTATCAAACAAAAGACATCAACGTGTTTAGCAACCCTTTAAATTACTTTGAAGATTACTTTAAATTCGTAAGATTTTTTTATTTATTGATTTTCTATTTGAGTGGTTATTAGTTGTAAAACTATATTTAAAATACAATTATTGAAAATTATTAAATTTATGATTTAGTAATAAAATTTAACAACGAAAAATAATTTATTTAAAATATTAAGTTAAAACGTTTTTGCTATATTTGGATGCTAAACTATTAATAGAAATAAGCAATACATTACATTAATTAATATTATCATAATAAGGAAAATAAAATGAAACCATCCACAATAATACCAATTTAAAGGATCATGCACACTAATTAACAACAAGTTACACAGATGATAAAACTATTAGTACAGAATAGCAACAGATAATTAATTAAATTTGAATTTATTCAAAACGGTAAACCCCAAAAAATAAAACTTTCCTTCGTATAATTTCTGTGAACTAGCCCAACCTAAATCACCAGGCGTGCAGAAATTTCAAAGATATCAACTAATCGGGACGTTGAATTTTAGGGTTTTCCCTCTAAAGTTCTCAAAGACGTCCTCAAAGGGGGGTGGTACCAGGGTGGCAGTGGCAGGGTGGAGGTTAAAGTTTGTCGGCTATTCGCAGTAGGCGGGTTCGCCTTTTGCTGTCACGCGGCACTTTAGGGACGTACCGTAAGTACGTAACGCAAAGTAGCGTTATATGCCAAGTTTCAGGGCATTCATATGCCATGTTTATAATATCTGCATCGTTTCACTGTACCTGGAGTAACATGTTTCCATTTATATTAGTTAGTTGAATATTTTGAAAGCAATATCAGAAAATAAGTTTATAGCTTCAAATTTATATTTATTTCATGTTATTGGGATATAGTTAAAAAATTAATACACTGATGTTAGTTATCTAAGGGTATAATTTCACGTTTATTGATATTTATGAAATATGATGTTTAAAAAACACTGTCTTTTCTGAAATTACAATGACTAATTTGATTTTTTTTATTAAATATCTTAAATATTTATTATAGTTTTTTTCACACGCTTGTATGATATTCTATTAACATCAATTTTTAATATTTTGTACAAGTTTCTTGTTACCAATAGTAAGCACTTACATTATATATAATTACTTGAACAATTCTACTCATAAAGCAAAACCAAATAGCAAATACTTATATAATTTACCGTCTACACTTTATATAAATTTCACAGAAACGTACTTTAGAGGTTTAGAGGTAATACATAGCAATTAATACAGCACAATGTTTAGAAGAGGCCCTCTAGAGATCTATTTGCACGCACTACCCGAGCCTAATCCTCAAACTTTTATATAAGCCTAAACCTACATAAAGGTCAAAATGCTGAAAATGGTATATATAGACCCCAAACACGGCCTCTAAGGGTATGGCGGTCCCAAAAAGTATATAACCCGTGCCAAGGGTCCATATAGGCGAGGCGTCTTGCCTTCGAGCAGGGAAACGTTAAGAAGGGTCCGGGAGGGTCCGGGAGGGTCGCCTCCCTTCCGGAGGGGGTTGGGGAAAAAATTCAGACGACCGTACCCTTGGTACGACCCGCTGCCGTCTGCGTAATTAGTGCGGGCTGGGCGCGGGTCGATATACTCGTAGCTAGGCGATGATTGTTTTTTTTTTGCCATTTTTTTTGTCTTTTCTTTGCTTCGTTTAAGTGAAATTTAGTTTTTTAATATGAAGCTGGTGTTAGGTAGATGTATTGTTGTATAATTTGTAAAATGTAATATGTATTAATGTAATAATAATTTAGACGTTGATTATATCCAAATCTAAAATATTAAGCACAAAAATATTAATTTTAATTTTTGTTCAATTCAATATTGTTAAGTCTACACATAGTTATAAAAAAATACTATAATTCAAAAATGTTGAAAAAAAAAATAATAGACACAACAGTAACACATGAAACAAAAAAAATCGTTTACCTAATACCGTACAAAAAAATACACCAAACAATATACAAAAAAAAAAACAAATTGTATCGATAGCACAAAATGACATCCCTAGAGATTATGACAAGATACAGAGCAGGGCTGCTAACGACGGCGAGCTGTCAAAAGATCCTACATTAATGTTATTATAACTTTTTCTAGAAGCACTGTACGAACGAGTGCGAGTACATACTCGTATATATGTGCTGTAATGAAAGTTTCTTGCGTTTAAACCTAAAAGATTGTTGACAGTGTGTCCTCCTGCTTACTTACCTTTTTATGTCGTACTTCATGTGAGAATTAATTTTAACTAGTTTTTTTGTTTAGGTTGTTGTTTTTTTTTTAAGTTTTTGTAATTTTGTTATGTTATATATAGTTTGAGATTTCTTTTTTTTCATATTATATTCGAAAATAGTTAATTTTTTGAGATTAGTATAATTGTGAATTAATTATAATCAGTTTAAAAACTTACAGGCGATAAATGTGAATATTACCTGAAATAATAGATAAAAAATATTATTATTAATATGTAAAAAAAATATCTAAATTATTTAAGTTATATTTTAAACTTTAAATGAAATATTAACATTGATATCTACTAGTTCTACTTTTATAGAAAAAGACGAAGAAAGACAAAAACATAAGGCATTTGCCAATATTTATAAGGCTCAAGACTGATCCAATCAATTACCAGATATTATGGCTAAATATTATATCCTAATTAGGTATTTACATATCGTAAATACATAAATAAATTAAATTTTCATCTGTTACTATGGCCGTGTGGTTAGCAAGTTTTGATATTGTTCCCTAACAGTTAGAGCCACTATAAGCTGACCTGCAAGTTTCTTGTTTGTATAGGTTTGCGATGATAAGAGCAGTTTTCTAATCCGGTCGTTTTATTAACGCAATTTTTGATGTCGAAAAAGTAATTATCTGTGTAACCTTTGATTAATATTTTATTTTAATTTTATTATTCCTTTTTTTTACGAGGTTAGAGAGACACAGCAGCATAGCGCCTGATTGTAAACTCGACAGTTGTAGGTCCGACTTCTACTTGGTTGGCCTATATCATTATATTTAGGTATATAAGTATATTTTATGTATCTAATACATTTTGTTAGAAACTTGTAAGAAATAATGACATCGTTCTTTATTTTTCACTCATTTCGGGTACATACATATATTTTTTAATTGATCAGATCATCTACGATTATTAGTAGCAACAGTTTTTCCTACCTTTCAATCATAATATTATTATAAAATTAGAAAACTTTTTATTTTTGAGTTAACCCACAAATATAGATAAACTCCCATAAACTCGTAGAGCCCATTAAAAATGTAACAATATTAAACCTAGCAATGGTTTCTATATAAATTTTACCTTAAAAATCCGCAAATACATAGAGGTCCGAAGGGTCCGAAAGGGATTTGCCTTGGGTTGGGTCCTTCGGTACCCACACTTATACAAAATGTCCAATATAGGTTCGACCCTCCGCCCTCCGGATCTAAACATGCTAAGAGTAGCCAGTAAACAAAGAAGTTTGTTGCCTCTCGCTAACACTCTGTGCTCTACAATGTCTGCCTGGTGGATGTATTCTGTTGCTATATCTTTTGAGTACTAAATATTATATAACATTACTTATTTTCAATAATATTTCATAGATAATAATAATAAATTTATAAAGTAAATGTTTTTATACATAATCAATTGTAAGAGGAAATTATCAAATTTTGCCTTAAGCTTCAAGACATTTATTAAATAAAAAAATAAAATAAAAAGTATACAAAATATATGAAAAGAATAATATTTTTGTACTATAACCATTTTTTTCCATAATATATTATTTCAGGACGATTGTTTCATCTTACATCAACAAAGTAACATAGTCTCTGGTTCCTTAAAGGAACTTTGGCATAAAAACCACTTCGATACAAAGACCGAGCGCTAGTACGAAATACTGAGAGAAATGTTGGGAAAAAAACTCATTATAAAGATCATATGCGGCCTAATTGGTTCTAGCGAGAACTCAATCCCTCATCGGTATTACGTACCTATTGATATTAGGGTGTTACTGGACATGTAACGCTATAATATGGAAATCCATTAAATTTTAGTAATAGAAAAATATCTAAAGATTTTCTTTTTGCTTCACGCTTTATCCTGAGAAGGGTAGCGAGAGAGAATAAAATGTCAAACACTGCGGCCTCTACACATCCCTTTTACATTTTGTTTTATTGCTTTTTGTCCAAAATAACTATAATGTCATAACAGTGATATTACAAGATATAATGAGATATTAGATACAATATATAAATATGAATTATCCTTCTTAATTCTTCTTCCGAATTATCCTTCTTACGAAGGTCATAAGCGGACTAATTGGTTGTAGCGTGCGAGAAAACAATCCTTCGTAGCGACGTTTTTTGCACTCATGTTTTACGTGGATCTGAATGCTATAAAATAACAAATCTTTGAAGTTATAAATCCCAAAATTTATTATTGCTAATATAATACGTTTCGGAAGAAATTTTTAATATATATTTTTATGGTAAACAGCTTAATAGAGTTAACTTATTAATCAATTTAAGCATTAGCTGTTGAAGTAGAAAACATTGTAATAGTTCAACAGTACTTTGAGAAGCAGCGTATCTATCCTAATAAATATTTACGAAATAAGCTAAAAAAAGCATTTCCATATACAGTAAAATTCAGATGAACACATTTCCACATTTTCAGTGGAGTCTGACCAAGATGACGTCAGACCGGTGCTTTATCGGAGTTATAAATAGTGCGGGGCATGCCAACCTTCTATGTGCCAGTACCCTTCGTACCCTCGTCTCTAACAAGATAACAACCATATCGGGTGAAACGAAACTAAGGGAAAAATACAGGACCGGCATTAGGAATTGGGTCATTCTTTATATGAATTAGTAGAGTGATGCCAGTGTATTTGTATTGTCTGTGTTGTAATATTAATAAAAACATAAGTATGCTACGTACTTATGAAAACGTTGTTACATAGCTGAAAATATTTAAGTACTTAAATTGAAATTTTTCACCATCAAACATTTTTTTTAGACACTTTTATTTATATGTAATTATATTTTCCTAGTTTTTACATATTACATTTCTAATTAAACATGAGTATTACTTTTTTTAACACGCTGTATCCCAGTCACAATAGGATAGTTAGCTCTCCATGAGTATTACTTGTTTCTATACCCCCAGTATCTTTCAAATTTAAGAATCTTTCGTAAATTATCTTTAGGGTAGTTAGTGTATTTACTTGGTTTTTTTACAATAATCTTTACTAAAATTATCTAAAACTTTCACATACGCACAAATAATAAGCACATGAAAAAAAAAACTAGAACACCTCTTTCTTAATTAATTAAGTCGCAAATTGATTACTTTCGACGGCAGGAAGGAATAAAAAGCGGGTAGGCACTAAGAGCGCAGCGGGTGGGGTGCCGGGTGCCGCCTTGCGAGTGGGTAATGTGAAAGCAGACACACGAACCCTGCTGGCCGAGTACGCGTCGCAAAAAACTCAACCTCATTTAATATATTTTTTCTTATTTTTTACCTTCGTGCTTTATCCCGTATATAGCAGGGTAGGCAGAGGGAACTTGGTGTTAAGACACTCTGTTCGTTACGTACGTTCCGTCTAATTTTCGAGACATAGCATGGTGAGTGGCGAAACTTAACTTAACTTATGTCTTTTATCGGAGCTAGGATATTAAAATATTAAATAAATAATTCCTCCTAATGGGCAGAGAACACAGAATTAACGCCTTTATAATCACACGCTGCACCACTGCGTCAAAGGAATCGTTTAGTTTCTTTTTTTCAACTTTATTTTATTTAACTACGTCTGTATGTGTTGAGGATGTAATGAAGTAAATACATACACAAATAGAGGATAAAGGATTAATCAATATATAGAGCCCTCCTTTGATTTAAAGCAAAAGCTTTAACAGTTTACGAAGAAAGCTTACCTTTTTTTATAAGCTTTTGGAATCCTGACATATTAACTTTCATTATATAAGCACATAATGAAGATCAGTTAAAGATTGACTGAGTATATTTTATTCCATTACAGACACTGTCACGATTTCTTAAACTTTGAACTCAAAAAAAATATTATAAGCCAAATATTATAGCAAAAACTAAGATTTTGACACACACAAAAATATATATTTCGCAGACCGTACATTTAGACGGCCGGCGTGCCCAGCGTATAGCAGTTATTATTTACCGGCTTTATCATTTCGAAAATTTCATATTCCCCGTACTTGGACGCTTGAGGTTTAAAAGCGTAAGCGTAGGGGGTGTACTTTTTGCCTACAACTCGGTAGTTTACTCCGGGGGGTCATAGGGGAGGTCCAGGGGGTACAGCTAAGGAATAATAAACCGCACTTGCTTAGAACTGTGTTCGATGTAGCCTGCTATATTATGTCGCCTTGTGGTAACGTTCACGGCCTTTTAGGGTTTAGCCGAGAGAAATATTTAAATGGTTGCTCTTTTCTTTTTGACTGATTAGCTTTGTGTTAGAGTTGTATGAGTTTTAAATGGCGTATGTTATTGTTAGCTTCCCTAGTAGAAGTAAATGGTAGTTTTCTATGATGATAATTGAATTATTAATTATTGAATTATTAAAAATTAATTAAAATAATAAAAAAACTTATATTTAACTTAAGACAAAACATACATGCATTTAATAATTACACTTAGAGCATGTCCAAGTTGGTTATAAATAAAGCAACCGCAAGCTGTCTGTAGTTTAAAAAAAAAGGAAGAAGAGAGCGCACTCGAAAAAAGAAGTTTGAGAAACAATGGTTCAAACAAAGTAAAGCTAAATGAGCATTTTCTAAATATGCGTGAGGAAAGGTTCTTTGTATAAAACGTTTGCGCTGCGACGTTTAAATAATTACTATGATAGAATAAAAAATTGCTATTGTAAATTATTTTCTGGTTCTTACAACTACTGAAATGGCATTAGTAGTCGAATTTTGTATGAGGTAAAAATTTAAATTATTAAAAGGCTTACTAAATTTTAAGAATATTCTTGATAGTATATTAGCGATTGTTATATAATAATATTGTAAACTTACGTATTCTAATGTAACAATGTTACAAGTACGTATAACTTCGAGCTTCACAATTCACATACTCACTTACCCCATGACATATTGATATTATTGACTTCTTCAAGTGAGCCTTTGTTTGTTTCTATAGACATAATTTTGTAATAAACCACCATTAAAAGCCCGATCTTATAAGTAAAATATCTCATTTTGAACTTCTATATTTAAATTGAGTTTCACCGCTCTTAGAGACATCAATTAACGTTTAACTGATATTAAATTGGTCATCTACTAATATTATTAATGATATAAAATGGAAGTTTGTGAGGATAGACGAATGCTTGTTTCCCTTTAACCAAAAAAATACTGAACAGATTTGGATAAAATTTTATAGTAATATAGTTTATTGTTTAGAATGTCACATTGGCTAAATAAAATAAATTAATTAATGAGCTTCCTGTTGCATCCCGCATACAACAGAGTTATTTAGTAGAGAGAAGAAACATAGTGTTACGACACTCCGTTACCCACATTCTGCATTTTCGTGGCATTGCGTTTGAGTGGCGGAACTCAACGCCGGACTTTTTGACATTGGCTAAAATTTGTCTAAAAATGTTGTATTCGCCTACAGTATAACAATAAGTTAAAGCAGTCACTATTATTCTACAATGTAATTTGTCCCTTTTTGTATTAATTATTCGCTAATTAACCTGTCTGAGTGCGGCTATTGCAATTAACACAACAACTTAAATAGTGTCAATACACTAACATAAAATAAACAACGATCATATTATAAAGCATAATTATGGAAAATAATCTATCGATATCGAAAATAACATTCAATATCGACCTCTCAATACAAATAAATCACTACGCGTTGAATTGTTGACCCTCTCTTACGCTGCATTAAGTGGCTCTATAATATGATATAGCGATGCTGGCGTCTGACTGCGAGAGATAAAACAAATTCTATTGAAAATTCGTATAATATAATCCTTCTAGCTAAATTTTCCTATTTCGTTTTTGTTTCATTTGATTTTAAAGAGTTTGATATTAAGATATTAGGGATTATTATGTAGAGTTCTTGTTATCTTAATTGTAATATTATAATAAGCAGAAACTTCAAGATTATTCTGTATAGTAGTGTAGCGAAAAAAATTCTAGTGTCAAGACACTACGTTCTCTAAATTACAATTCAATTAATGATATAACTGTTGAATAGTATGATTATAATCGTTAAGGTAGCTCGACGTTACAGCAGGGTAGGCAGATAGAACCTGGAGACCTAGTGCATAAATAAGACTTATATAGTAATAATCTATTGATTTACAACTTACAGGGAAATTCAATAAACAAAAATAAAATTATTATAAAACTTGTCGCTGAGTTAAAGAATATGAGTCTACTGTATCGAAGTGTACTGTAAGTTTCCAAGATTAAATCTATTTTTTATACTATAGGAACAACAAATAATAACACTGATTATTCGAGACATTGTTCGTTCTCTCTTTATTCAGCGGGTAACGTTCCAAAATCACAACCGGATCGCAAGGCTAGTGCCTATTACAGTACAACCGACTAGTTGTGGCCGTTCTCAAGTTAAGATTTCTAAACTTTTACACATTGTTCACTCGTGAAGATAATTACCGCGAAATGAAATTTGCATAGCCACCTACAATTCTATAGTAACTTCATGACGGCCAAGACTCGTCAACCGTACTATACATAACAGATCTTAATACAAGTCGGCGCCGGCTAACCCATCAGGGTCTCCAGTATTTTTAATGAAAGCTGCGGCGTCGGGCGGGCGTACGGTGCCGTATTAATCTTAGCGGACCTCCTGTTCGCCCCTGCTCGCCTGGTAGGTGGAATCCCCGCTGAGGGGGAGTGCCGATTTTCTCTACAATTTTCACCCATTTTTTGTGTGCATTTTAATGCTGCTTTGGAAAATTGAAAAGAAACAGATTGTCGATAGATGGAAGGACTTTTAAATATATATTCATAAAATATTGAATATATATATATTCACTAAAAATATTCATAGTCTTTTTAAATATCATAATTGATTAAAACATACAAAAGAAACATTGGTGAAATATTTCCATAATAATCTATGGGTATTAAAACTATATATAATTTTTGAAACGTTAATTAGAACAAAATTCATATATGAAAAAATATATAAATAAATAAGCCTCTAGTTAAATGAATTGAAATAGATATTTATTTAAATAATAAGAATAACTTGTTTCACCAATTACGTATCCACATTACAGGAAATTAAAAAAGGCAGCCATGACATGACGTCTTCGCAGTAATCATTGTTTTAATGAACACAAAAACAAAGACTCGCCCGACGCGGACGTCCAGCGAATCACGTGTCAATAGAAGAATCCACCATTTATTTTTCATTTCAGTGGGAAACGAGGAAATTACGAGCTGCTAAAAAACGTCTCGATCTTCGCCGGCGTAAAAAAAATCCGCCGAAAAGGAAGTGAGCGACCATTAGGGTATTATCGGGGTAAAAAGGGCGGAGGGGAAAAATCAGAAAAAAATTGCTCGGTGCCCACCCTTTCCTTTTCGTGAGCGTCGCCTGTGCCTCCTGTACCTCCTGTGCCTCCTGTGCCTCCCCAGCCTTACATTAGACCCCCGCCGGGGGCGCCACATGTATGGTGGAGGCGAATTACATAAACGGCAGGTGAATTTGGAAAATTAAAGTTTGTACACTATCACGTTTGTCGAAGTGGCCACTGGGACTGCCGTGGGTCTACTAATAGCCTGGGTGATTAAAACGAATTACCTCCAAATTCTTCCAATCATTAGATAAGGGTGACCTTTCGTCATAAGCATTAGTTTATAGTGTTTATTTATAAATTATGTTTGCATGCATTAGCTTATAGTATTTATTTATAAATTATATTTTTGATATCTAAAGATACAATATATTAAAAAAATAAAAACTCATATTATACTAATAGGTACGATAATATAACAATATATATCGTTCAAAATTTACTTGAATTTCACAAATAAAGCTCACATAAGGCTCGAACACCCTCCAAAAAAAAACACAAAGCTAAGGAGATAAAACTGAGGGCGTCAATATCAAAATAATTCATATGTGACAATAATTAAGAGGTTTCTCCCTCCTCTAAGGGGTATAGGGGACGCCTGTTCCCTCAACACTAGTGTTGCCAGATGTTACGTTTATCTTGGATCGTCTTTCATTAACAATATATATTTTCCTTTTATAGACAAGCATATAATAAATAATAGACAAGCATATCAATAAGTACATTATTTTGAATATGATACCTAATTGATAATAATCAACTTAAATGTGAAAGAAAAAAAAGAAAATAGATAAATAGCATGTTTAACTATTTTCGGTAATATTATTATGATTAAAAATATTTAAAATAATATATATTTTTTAAATCTGTCCCGAATTTCTGAGTCCTTAGATGGCAACACTAAAGTTGGAACATGGCGTAGGCACGGATTCTTCATAAGAGATTATATTTAGGCGTTGCGTTCCGCTGCCTCGCGCCAGGCGGCGGCGGCGGTGGCGGCGGCGTGCAACTCATCTCTAAATGTAGTTTTCAAATATGATTTCAATATTAGTGATTTCCGAAAGCTTTTGTTGCCATGTACCGTAATGTAATGAATTGAATGATAATGATATGAATGGATGTTTCGTTGTTTCTAATAAATGATGGAATGTTTCATTAATGGGTGTTTCATTTAATAATTATTGTTCAGTAGCTACTTAATAATAGATAGATAAATAAGTACATAAAAAAAAGGTTATTATAAAATTAAGCGCATATAGTAGCGTAAGCAAGGAACTGCAGTGTTAAGAAACTCCCTCGTCTAAGTCTCACAACTGAAATTCGATATATTACGTGTTAAGTAACGGAGTTCAACGCCGCGCTCTAAAACGTAAATTTAATAATAACTTACTCAGTAAATATATCTTAAGATATACTTTAAAAAAAATTGTCATTAGACACGATTCTCTACATGTATACGCAAAATAACTACAGAACATTTTAAAACAATTAAAACGTCCCTTCAATCCAATTCATTAAACCACAGATCACGAGCGATTATAATTTTAGCATCAAAAAAATTATAATCACCTCAGTAATTACTGTTACCTAGTCATCCCCTCGGCGGAGTACCAGGCACGCATAAAGCATGAGGAGCACTAATTTGAGGGAGTAAGGCGAACTCACCTACTGCGGGTCCGAAATGATTATTTAATAGTAACCCACCCTAGCCCCACGACGAGGGGGAGACCCTAGAAAAAGTTTTGCCACCGCGTCTATCAAACTAGAGTGAACAATGAGCGCCGTGGAATGGCAGCGCCACCAAATTGTGGGTTATAGAAATGGTATCTTTGCTTAAGGAACGTTAGTAATTATAATTCATAATTCCGTATCTAATGAAATAAACTATTAAGATTTTTAAATTTAATGATAGGTAGGATGTATGTATTGAGTATTTTGTGGTGCAGTGGGTTCGATTTCACACTCAGGGGAATAATTATATTTAAATTGTGTGATTTGCCCTCCCTAGTAGATAAAACAAAGCGCTGAGTTTTGCCACTGGTTCTGTGCTTCTGCCTATCCTGCGACGCGGGAAAACGCAGTAAATATTTAAATGAATAGCAATGCACGATATAGTATGTTTTCTTTTTAGTATAAGAATATAATTATAAGATATATAATTATATATACGACTTTGTAAGAAAAAACATTTAAGGAGTTGGTTTATTAGAATAGTAAAAATATATGAAATTAGTTGTTATATTTATGATTTCATTGTTTTTACAATACTTTTTAAATTTATCTTTAGTAATAAAAAGGGGAGTGATTTTTACAATATATTAGTGAATCTTTATATGTGAAGTAATAATATAAGTAACGGAGGTCACGTTCAACGAAATGCGTGAACTTTACAGACTGAAACCTTTCAGAGTGTTCTTTGTTACACATTAATATGTAACATGTTTAGACTAAGTACATATAAGTACATATATACATATAAATAATTTAGCAATATTATTTAAAAACTAATAAAATTATAAGCAGAATAACAATTATTTTATTTATAATATGATAACACAAAGAATAAACGAATGGAATCATCACACAATTACTTAGTTCATATCTAGAACGCTATAAGATATACATTAGCAAAGACCGGGCCGCGACGCTGTCAGTGCAGATTATATGGGGTTGAGTTGTACCAAGGGTCCCCGGGTGGGACCGAACTACCAGGAGATCATAAGTTTACGAGAGAATTAGGATAAGGTATCCGGACCCTCAGTAATGAGGCTTCAGCCTGAATACTCAATTTTTCACGTATTTGATGTGAATTTTGGGCGTGCGTATATCATTTATAAGTTTTTGTGTAAGTTGGCATTTGTCGTGTGTTATATATTATTTATATAGCATTATTTAAACTAAAAAATCTTAAATTAAATTAATAAAATTTATAACATAAGTTTTAAATTTGTTAAAGCCTAAGGATAAATTGTTAGGTTTTTTTTTCATAAATCGTCATAGAAATTAAACTTTTTAACCGGATTAATTGGGTTTATTTTTCTGTTATGTATTTTTGGTTAATACCGTATAGTTTCATTTAAAATCTTTAGTAAATCGTGAAAAACAAAGATCTTTATCATAGATTTGTAAATAAAAATGTATATAGGTATGTATATAAAAAAAATATCAGAGCCCCCTCTAGGTGGTCTAACAACTACTAAATCTTACTATAACAATTGATAAAATCTTACCATTAGTAGAGAACTAATGGTTCTTGCTTCTAAATTTGAATAATAATATTTTTTTAAAACTAAAATTACCAAAAGAATTGAACCCGGCAACCAATTACTTCTCTATCTAATACAGTAAAAAAATAAAATAAACCGACTAAATTAAAAAATGCCATATCCATATACGAGCGTTCGTAGTACAACAGAGCCAGTGCGTCGGGTCGGGTGCGCGCGGTAATGATTTACGCGCCCTTAAAACATTTATTGAGGCCCCAAAACTCATTCGAGCCTGATTTTTGTCTGCCCCCGGACTCCGGTCCCTTACGTACCCACTGTGGGTAGAATATTGTAGTTGTTGGTATTTTAGATTAACAAGGTGCTGAGAATATGGTTTTAGTAATGTATTTGGTAATATATGTAGGTAGGTATAGATTCGATGTCGTGGTATAAATATACTGAGGCCAGTCCGGTTGCGCGACCGGTTGTGAGTTCCCTACTCGAGGAAATCAAATATTTATTTTAATTTATATTTCCATTTCCCCGTTCTGGTTTCATGGCAAAGCGCGGCGTTGAGTTCCGCCTCACAACGATAAAGAAATGTATGATATCCTTACGCATGCTGCAAGATATCCTATTTCAGGGTTCCCCTACGTTCCGTAAACTACATGTCAAAATTCAACTAACCAAAAACCGTCACGTTTTATCACACGCTGTGCTTCTTTCTACGCCACGAAGGCCTCAGAAAAGGAAGAGTTCTTTTCATATATAAATAACATTCGGTAGTTTATCTCAACACACCTCCGGAATTTTGTGTAGTTCACGTAAAAAACCAGTGATAAGATAATTAAGCTCTTCACTTTTGATTCGTTTAGAAACTTTATGACGTTTAAAGAATATTATTGATGGTTAAAGAAAGTATTTTAAAAAAAGTAATGTCAATCTTTTAAAACATCACAGTTTTTTTTGAAACTAAGTTCACTCTATTTCCATTATAACACTATAATGGAAATAGTGTCTTAACACTAGGTTCCCATGTTCCCTCTACTTAAACTGCTATGTAGGATACAGCGTGAAGTAAAAAAAATCCAGTTTAAAATAAGAATAATTCTAGAATTGATCCCATAAAGCCCTGTACCGTTCACATCGTATTATCAACACATACGTATGTAGGTACCCCCAGCATCAAGGATACGTTCACTATTCATTCAAATCCACAAAACAAAGAAAAATAACTCTCTTCTCCTACATAATAGAGTTTAGAATAATTTAAACACTAAATAGGTCAGTACAAGGGGCTACTTACAAAAGGCAGTAAATACCTAACGAAACGAATGCAAGCACTAAAATGACCGACCCTTCGTGACATGTCGACCTAATAGCTAAGTTTTTCTAACATTTTAAAATTGATTTCTTTTGAGGATTATGCGTCCTATGCACGTATGAAATGGTAATGTTGTACAAAATAATATTTGAGAGCATTATAATTATAGTAATTTATTTGGACTTGTTATTGTTCTTACAAAGATCCCACTTAAGGGATTTGCGGGATACAGCGTGAAACGAAAAAAATAGTTATGTCCTCTATGATTTGAATAATCGATTGTAATACTTTTACGAGTAAAATGTACGTGTGACATTACACTAATTGTACGCGGGAAAATGCGAAAGAAATATATTTTTTTTAGCTTCACGCTGTTTTCCGCAATGTAAACAGGGTGAATCTGGGAACCTAGACCTAGTGTCTGTTTATATTCTCACATTTCCGCGCATTACCTCGTTAGTATATCGAGGAAATGAAAAAGAGCAAAAAGCAACGTACAACATGACGACAGTTTATTCCCCTGAGTGGGAATCGAACCTACTATCCCAGTTTACTCAGAGACGCTGTTTCGCCACGCCATAGTTGCTCCGCTAAAGCTGAGAACGAAGTTTCTCAAGCACAAACTTCTCTTTGCCTGTTATTAGTAAGTATATAAAATGCTTGGAAGCTAAAAATAAAATAAAAAGAAAATACATAAAAAGCGAAACTATAAACTACATCGCACTAACATTCCTCCAAGTCGGTTATCCTTATTTTCGGTTGGTTAATTTCGTTGCGTGTAGACACCTCGCAAGTTACTAGGCGCTAAAACTAGGTGCGGAGGTGGGCGGCGTACACCAGGCGACGCGAGTTACGTATAAATATATGTACCAATGTATTATGTGAGGTACTATGTGCCTCACAAGGTTGTTAAATGCTTTGACTTTATTTACTTTATTATATGGACATTTTTTTATAGTTACAAAACAATAACAAACAAATATTTTGTTCAATACATATAATATATATATATTTTTTATTATTTTTTATTAGCATACTACTGCCTGTTTGAATTATATTAAAAAATATCTAGCATATATCAATCAATTCTGGACATTTCAATAAAGAAATTGTGCATAACGTAAAAACTAACGGCACAGTAGAAGAACCTTACACCAAATCAGACATAAATCTACAAATTTACTCTTATCAAAATAGAGAAAAGATTCGCTTACAATCCTGCTAACATTACATATGTAAAATATTATGACGATGCTTATATCTTTCATGCAAAAAGTACTGAACGGATTTAGATGAAACTTTACAATAATAAGCTACATAAATTCTACATCAGAATAACACATAGACCTCAATATATGTAAAGATATTTTATAATTTCTCTATAATATAACAATATGTTATGTTTTTTGTTTCACTAGTTCTAGATATAGCATAGCTAAGCGTTAGGTTGTACCCTGAGTTACTGCGGCGCCCTGCAGGCGGGCTCGCGACTAATTCCGTTAAAATTCTCAGTACGCTATGCTCGCCTGGTAGCGGTAAGCAGGGTAAAAGGGGGCTGGCATCCACCCCGGATTAAGCTCGAGGTTACACAGTACTGGAGTATATTGGCTAAAATTTATATGAAATTTGTTTTGATTTCTTTTGTGTTTAATTTTTTTTATATATTTTTGTAGATATGCAAAAACGGCTGATCAGATTTTGAATAAACTTGGGAAAAAATATAATATGTGAATTAGTTAAACAAATACGTAGCATTTATTAGGCCACACTACCGTGCCTTAGGGTTTAATTTAAAAGTCATGTACTTTTTCTAATTTGTATAATATTATGAGCAAATAGAAATTTACTTTACAGAATGATACTGAGGCAACGCTACCTTAATTTTACTTAAATTAATTTCTCTTAATAAATACATTTATATATTTTTGAATAATAAAATCTTATTATTATTATTATTATGACATACAGGAAAGAAAAAAAAATGTTAGGCTTCCTTAAAATATGTAGGTACATATATGTCTCACGAATGCACTAAGCTTTAACTGACGTTCTGCGACTTAGTCGCAAGTTGGCAGCGCGCTCAAGATCCACTCGAACCTTAGATTAAGCGAATCCTAGCATTTTCATATAAAGTTATTTTAGAAATGACATAGCTCTAGTATTGAAATTTGACTCATCTTTTATATATATGAAATTATGAAATATCTAGAAGTCCATAGAATAAGAAAAAAATTTTATAACATAAATGACGCTAGTATGCCACAGTATTAGACGTATTGCGGCGTTAAATTCCGCTAGTCAGCCAAAAAATGCAGTAAAATGCTAATAAAATGATCAAGTGATTGAAATAATAACTACATATGTTTACATTAGATAGGTAGGTATATTATTGAACTTAACTTTTAGACCGTTCTGACGTTTTTTTCTTTTTCCACAATTCCTAGTACTAAACATAATAAACGGCGTTAATAAAATCAGAAATTAAACAAAGTACCAAGTAATTTCTTTTTCCTTTGATGATTATGTTTCTTTAGGAACATGTTACAGCTACACTCAATACTAATCTATACAGACCTAAATAGGATTAACATTTTTATTACGTGTTCTCGTACTGAATATTTGTAATATCAGAATATTCATTTACAAAGTAGTACCTACGTTTTCTTAACTTTAGGTAGAACCTAGTATTCCTAGTAGTTAGTTCTCCGCTCTCCTACTTAATTCTAACATTGTATGTTCAGTGGCTATACTTAACGCCGCGCTATGTCTCACCAAAGCAGACAAATGAAAATAAAAATAATTTGCCGAATGGGGATTGAACTCACAATCATGATGATTGCGACTGTAAACGCTACCCCACTGCACCACGGTGGCCTAGTCATAGTACTTACAAAGTGTTTACATAATAACATCTTGTTAATTTAAACTATATCACAGTAATAAATTAAATATACCATGAGAATGATTTACAGATCTTTAAAGCCATATCTATATGGGCACGTGCTCCAACAAATAACAAAATCATTAACTAAATTTAAATTTTAAAATTACTTTAAACTTTAACACCTAAATAATAGGTTTCTAAATCAATTGCATTATCATAAGTCATATTTAACACGGACAACTAACTCTAGACGCGGCGTAGGGCCGAATAGACCCCTTGTTAGTACAAAATCGATTGAAGGGGACAAAACTTAATTATGTCACCGTTCAAGGTCGAATACGATGCATTCAGATGTGATAAATGCGCCAATCCTACTGGAAATCTAAGTAAAACTGACGTGGGAATATTATAGAATCTCATAATAAAATAGTAAATATTACAGTAGTATTATAATTATGGTAGATTAGTATATAATTGTATAATAATTATCGATTACAGTTTTTTTTGGGCGCATACAAGATTAAGATATCAAGTTTAGCGCAGTGTTAGTAAGGAAATAAATAGATAAAATAAATTTGAATAATTATGTCTTAAATTAGTATTACAATTGAACTGCAAATATGAAGGTTAATAATGTAGCGTAAAGTAGTTAATTATTTTACTTATTCTGACTTAAATTAAATTAAAAATAATATTTTATACACATTACCTACTACTTTACAACAAATTATAATCAAAACAATTACATATTCGATGAAATAAAAAAAATCAATACTTTTAAGGAACAATTAGTTTTAAAATACATAACGTATAAAATAATCTTTAAAATATTTCAATAACCAAAATTAACGACGCATAGCCATAGCAAAAACAAAAGGGACACCAAAAAACATTGCTCTAGGTCGCAGACATTTAATCACTCATTCACCACTAACAAAGACGCAGCATCCAAAGATCATCAAAAGGAGCATTTTTATGAGAATACTAAAACAATGCACATCAAAAACCCCAATTGTACCTACAATAACATACTGAGCCAGAATTAAACAAACTTCTAATCTCTGACATCAAAGCCGTCGCACGAGCCGCAAGTGCCGGCCGACGAATAAAATAGCCGGTCGTGTTATTAACAGCCCCTGTAGGAGAAAAAAAGGGGGTGGCTGTGGAAATACAGGCGCTAGATGTGGCCTGGACGCACAAAAAAATTGCTTATCATGCTGTGAGTATATAATTGTTTATATAAATCAAGATAATGAAATGCTTTATGATACATAAGGTCGATTTCGTCAAAATCAGGTCAAATAATTACAATTTTTATATTGAACAAATAATAGTAAGAAATTGTACAAAATATGTTTTTTTTCTAAATTAATTTGAAATAAATCAAAATAATAAAATATTCCTTTACAAAAACAATATTTTGGTTTTATGAAATAATCAATATAAAAGTCCAAGATAACTTTAATTCGACGCTTAATCCATCTAGCCTCTCTAAAACCTTGTCTTTAGTATTCGAGAAAAAAGAAGGGAGGGACGAATATCCCGCAGGGGGGCAGCAATGGACTGAAGGAGCCCCAATCAATCTTACAAGTCGCACTGCGATGGGGAGGCACTTTCGGGGGTCGAAGGGACCGTACCCTCTTACGGTCTGACTGACCCTTAGGGAGAAACGCGGTGGAAAAGGTCGAACCTAAACTCTGGATCCAAGGTTTAATGTTTGTGATTAATATACCGTTTCCAGTTTTATATTCTTGATGAATCAATTTAAAATGATGAAATGTGTGTTTGTATCTCTTCTTTTCATATATTAAAAACGGTAAACCAAAAATATACCTTTGATGTTTTTCTTTTTACTAAAACATAGTAGCTACGATATGTGAATATACTTTTTAATATAATTACTTTTAAATGTATAACTGCTTTTCATTTAGCTATTACGTATAAATGCCTACTAAATAGATTTTCAGTATATACTTTAAAAAGATATTTTATTTTCAATTATGTAGTATTTTACCTTAATTTAATAACTATATATATTATTGTATATTGTTATAATACTGTTAAAAGTATTCTTTATACATATAATAAGCAGTTTATTAATATAATAAAATTTCATATAATTACCACCTAGCAAAACGCACCAAAAAACCCCTGTAATATTCCTCTACATACTTTTATATACGCCAAAAAGGTCGTTCAATACCATCCCGCTTAATAATTTCCAACAAACATTATCGTTGGGAACGAAAACCTATAACAAAAAACCCGTCAAGAAATTGTACTTGCTCAGTTCTCCGTCGGGCATCGTTTTTGTGTCTTGTCTAATACCGTAACCCCCTGATGAAGCCACCCTCTGCCACCCTCGCCTCAAGCGAGAAAAATGAGTTAGAAAAGATGCGGCGGCCGATTATTCTCTAACGCATTATATGGGGTATTCTGAATCAATCGGTCGCAAGGGCCGCCGCCAGCGTCGCACGGTTAGGTGCTCGTCAGGTGCGCCCGCCTATCAATCCCGGTGGCCTGGTAACGTGAACTTTTACCAAATCTCCCGCATTCGTCAGATTGAATCGTCGCCTGTACGATGACATTGTCTAATGTTCCCATTTTGACACAATGGCGTTAACTTACTTATTTGGGTGCTTTTTATTTTATTTCTACGGATTTTTAGTAGGTATATTGTATTATTACACTACTTAGCACACTAATTCGTAAGGATAAGTAAATATAAGATTTTAACTAGTTCCATCGCTTTAATGTGGATTAATTTCATATTGAATAGGTATATCAGTTTTAGGACGTAATTTTCTAAAACATAAAGAATAACAAGTAAATGAAGAATAAAAACATACCGAC
This sequence comes from Heliconius nattereri, assembly GCA_013403645.1. NCBI lineage: Eukaryota > Metazoa > Arthropoda > Insecta > Lepidoptera > Nymphalidae > Heliconius > Heliconius nattereri. The sequence goes on from JAAIXI010000221.1 coordinate 2,174,852, forward strand.
ATAATCTTAAAGTAGGTACATCAATTAATAAGAAAAATAAGCTTGTCTTCGTAGTCAATAGACAGTACATCCGTTATATGGTGTCAATGATTCAATTTAATAATAACTTGGAAAACTTGGAAAAAATTATTAAAATGACTATTGATGTCTAATTGCGCTTAATCGGTATAGGAGCCATATTTTCCATAAAAAAGTTTAAACGGGCGAAGCCGCGTTTGGGACGCAGTAATATATTAGTATGCTACATACATATATTATGTAGGTATACTGTAGAGTATTTAAATTGGCAACACATTGAGGTGAGTTCTGAAATCATAACAAGGGGCCCGACTCGTACAAAGGCGTGCTTGTGGCGCAGACCGGCTTTGGCTAGTTCACAAAGTTTAAGCTAGGGTTAAAGCCGGCCGCGAGTTCGCATTTCTAAATATTCGTATGGAAAAATACGTTTGCGGCTTTCATTGGGTGTGCTGTGTTGGTGTTCGTTATAGAAATTTGTTTTGTTTTGTTTATTTTGTTTTTGTGTGCTAATTCGGAAATTTTTAGCTTTTTGAGGGTCATTTTAAATTTTTTTGAAGAATGAGGAGAAGGTTGTTTAATAGCGTCTTATAACGCTCATACGTATGTCAGAGCCTTTTGTGTGTTTTAAAGTGTCTTTTTACTTTGAATTCATAATTATTTGGCACAAAAACAATTAAATTCTCCGCTCTAAATATGTAATAAAAATATGTTATACGTAAATTATTCAAATGCAATACATTCTACACGACAGCAAGTATTAATACAGCTTCATAGATAAAAAAACTACCTTACCTTATTGTCCAAGTCCATACGGTCGTGACTGCCCATGTTCCTCATATGCTTCAAGTAAGCCGTAGTAATCGGCACGCTGTAGTCCACGTCATCTCCGTAGAAGACCCCACCATCTGGTCTCCATGGTCTTAGGATTCTGCCAAACGAATGTGGATATTCGAGGTTTGCAGGTAGCAACTTCTTGCGAGGAGGTGATCTCGATTTTGGGGGATCCTTTGACGTTAAATTGGCAACGTCCAGTGGATTATATTTCTTTTCTTTTTTATCTGTTTTGTCATTTTCCTCTTCAATTTTAATGTTTTCGTGAGATTCTTCTTGAATTACTTCTTCTTTTGGTAGTAGAGGTGGTGGACTATCAGGTTGTACGTCTTCCACGTCAATTACGCTATCATCTTTATCGATTTCAGGGTCAGTACGCACTGGTTGTTCTTCTCTGAACGGCTCTGTATTAAAAAGTGGTGTATCAAAGCCGTTACTTTTCTTTGTAGTCAATTCTATATACGTGGGTTCTTCTTCTTCAGTTGGTTTAGGGCTATCAACTTTTTTGAGAGGCTGCAGATCAGTATAATCGTATTTAGGCTCGAATGCATAATTCTGTGCCGCATCTATCTCAGATTCCCAGTTTCTGGTGAATTCTGGTTGACAGTGGGGTAAGAAAGGGAGGTAAGTGGGGTGTCTGGTGGGCGAGGGGGAGGGGGTCGGTAGCGGCGGCGGCGAGGCACTGCGCGGGCGCCGCGCGCACTCCGCACATCCGGTCAGGAAACGCGTGACTGCCTCGCGGGGGAGGAACGCGTAGGTTTCCGTTATCTGTGGGTAAAGAAGATTTATTTATATTTTTCTTAATATTGTCGCCAGTTTTAAGGAAAAATATGTAGTAGGAATTTTGTTAGGTAATTTCTTAATAGCTTTTATATACTACAAAAGATCATTTAAGTATGGACTATAAATAAGCGCCGTAATAACATGTTCATGATTTCATTCAGGTAAATTATTCATGTTTTTAGATTAATCGAATAATATCTATACTACATATAGAAACAGTCATTTTGGGTTTTAACATACAATCAAAATATGTATAGATAATAAAATATCAATATTAGTATTTATTGACCAATATTAGTATTTATGATGCTTCTAAGTATTGATATTATTTATTTACCTAATTATATTTTATATATCACATAATAATAATCATCAGTTTGTAATAATATGGATTTTAGGATTAGGGCTGAACGCTGATAGTGCAGCCATCTATTAGTTATTATACTTGATATAGCGAAGTTACATCATATAGAAGTTCACTCAAACGATACTAGATGGCGCTATCATCTATAGTTTGTTCATAAATAAAAATACTATACAAATATTAACAAAAACTGAAAAATATGTCTGATTGAACGCCTTAATCTTAAATAAAATTAAATAAGTAATATTTACAGTTCTATAAGTTCGTTTTTGTCCCGCATGCTTGCCTGGTCTTCCTTCAAGTTCAACGTGCACAGTGTAGATTATATCGAAGAAATTTTCGACAATCGCCACTTTTCTGTATACAGGTTCTTGATTGGGGGCATTCTGAAAAAAAATATAAACGTTTCAATATGCTACAACGTCATATTAAAATAAAAATGTTACTATCATATCAGAATACTCTCTGAACCGCCCTCTGTTGTTAAATAGTGACACAAGCCTTACAACCAGCGACTTCAGAACAAACTTTTCTGTTTTAGTTCTGCCAGTCATCCATAGATGGCTACGTGGTAAAAATAGTATTTTTATTTATGGTCACAAAAAAATATTTTACGCCTCGTTTTAAATTACATCAATTTAAATCCGCTTCGAAATACATATATATATATATTTTATTATAAAATTATATGTATTTTAAAACGAATATTAAATTGAAGGTTATTTTTGGCGCAGGGGTGTAAGTAACTCAAGCGTCAGACTGTAAACGAGACAAGTTGTGGATTAAATACCCACTCAAGGAAATGAAATGAAACTCTCCGCCGCTTTTCAACACGCAAAGCCTCCATAATTCAACGAAAAGTTCGGAGCAAAGAATCTTAAAACTAGGCAGGAAAAATATTCGAGGAAAAATATTCAAAATTTCGTGTTACCTGTGTAAAAGCAACGCGACGCATTACAATAAGCGTCATAAATAACATACATTTCCATCGACCGGGATCCGGGATTAGAATATGATTGCGGGATCATCCCCAGTCTGACCACTTAATTATAAATTGTCGTTTTGTTGTATATTTTATTTTTATTTTAATGGTGTAACTGTAACGCGACGTTTGTGCATTCGAACCCCACTCGAGGAAATGCCTCGAAAAATTCAGCGGAAATTGGGAAAAAGAATATAACACTAGGCTCCCAATAAATCGTTCCTTTGTTTTACAGACTACACCACAATAGTCTCAAAACAAAACGAATAACGAAAAGTCTTACAGGTTCTATAAAATAAATATTTTTTTTTTAGAATTTCAAATTTAAAGAATATCAAACAATAAGATAAATGAAGTCAGCATCAATATCAAAAATAAGATACCAACGAGCTATCCCACGCCCGCATCGGATAGGGGGGGTAATGGCCAAGCAATTACCGGCAGCGCTGATGGGAGGGAGCTTTAACTTCTACCATCAATCTTAGAATGTACTACCACTTTATACGAAGAAGTCATGATATAGCTATATTTTTTTTACTAATAAGACCTAGTCTTATTAAAGATGTATGTAAGTAAATACTTAAGTATGAATCAGGAATAAAATATTTAGAAAAAAGTTTTTGTGGTCCGATTTGCCTGGTGCAGTTTCCGATATAACTGACAATATATTTTATGTGCCATACCATAGACATGTTTGCTATTATTATGCGTATGCGTTTTTTCTTTGCTAAGCCGAAGTATTGGAATTTTAAATTATTAATAAGAGGTATTACCAGCATTAGAACCGAATATACAAAACCGATTTTTTTCAGCTTTACCCTGTATCATCATAGGTAGAACTCTCCGATCCTCAACTCTCCGTTTTCTCATTGTATTTCGAGATATTACATACTATGTTACAGAATTTAATTCCGGGCTTTGACTTGCCAGAACAGGCAAGTGAAGATAATTTATCCCCTGAACGGGACTCAAACCCACGACCATAGCGTTACAGTTGGTTTGTAGTTGCAAAAGATATAATTAACAAAAAATATGTAACACACACAAAGAACCTTTGATAATATAAAAACCAAATTTATTATGCCGAGGCTCGATACAATTAAAGGGGGACCTCCACCCCAAATGAGAATCAAAGTTCAACTAAACATTAGATAGCTGTGGCCCGCGACCTGTGGACTATAACTCGTGGCCTGTGATGAAACAAGGCGAGTACTCCAGCCTCCGGGGAGGGGCTAATGGCCATCGTAATTATCACACAGTTGATGATTTATATTGTGTGAAAGCCATAGATTGAGTGGCTTGAAATCATAGACATATATTATTTTTATATTATTTCATATTTTATTTTAAATTGTAAGGAATGGAAAAACTTTTGTAGAATGGACTATGTGGGGGACAGCATGATGCTGGAAAAAATGCGTAAATATATTCTAAAATTATCACAAAATTATTAAAATGTTGTAGACAAAACAGATAGATTTTATTGAGAAAAACATGGCAAAACAAAATGGCGATGTCAGTCACCTGTAGTTAGCAAACAAACAAACTAATTGAGTGTCTGTCACACTCTACACTATTTAGTGAACAGTTCTAATTCATTCAGCAATTTTGATGATTTTTCTATAATAAATCTTTATTGTGTCACCGTATCCTCGTAGACAACAAACAATTTATGCAATACCTCTAGGCTTAAAGCAACAAGTGGACGTTGGTCGAGTTCTAGCTTTCGGAATAGCTCAGATTTCATAGCACTATGCACTATTTCGAATAAATATCGGCTATTACTAGTATATCATTTAAAGTAGGTACTGTTATTATTTAATTAAATATAAATTACATAGAGTTTTAGAATTATTAGAAATTTTTGCTTCTATACATAAGCTGAAGAATTTGTTTGATTGAATCTCAGGAACTACCTACTGATTTCGAAATGAAAAAAACATTTTTATTGTAGATAGACTATATATCGAGAAAGGCTATAGGGCCTATAGCCTATAGTATAGGCTATAACTAACATAACCAGACGTCACGTTTGGAACAAGACTGTCCCATTTTTCGCTTGTATCCCGAAATTTGACACAGGGACGCACAAACGTCCCGTTTTTCGGAATGGCACGTAAATTAGGTCGGTCGAAGAAAGTTTCGCAGCGATTATCGCGGTACGCCATTGTTAAAGGCAACTGAATGGTATAGTCCACAAAAAAACGGAAGTATTTAATTGTTTATTAAAATTTGGTCAATTATACTTAAAGAAAAAACTAAAAAAGTATTTAAAATTGAAAAATATAAAACCAATCTTCTATTTTGAGCCGAATGAAGAATGGTCACATTACCAACACAAACCCTGAAGGTACCTGCAATCCTGGAATCAAAGTAGGTGCCTCAGAGACCAACAATATGTTACGTTATCATACACAACTCTTACATAATATTCCTTTGACTACGAGAGCGAAGCTGCAAGTAAAAACTAATGCTATCATCTTTGTATCAATGATTAAGGGGAATAGAGAATTTCGTCATTATTATATAGTATATAATATAATAAAAACAGGTTCACGCTGTATCCCGCACACCGCAGGGTAGACAGATCTAGTGTCAAGACACTCCGTCCCCACTATTATATAGTATTGTAAGTACGAGTATTCTGTATATTACAAATCAATATTTCGCACACTCTAGATACAATATATCGCGCCATTATCAGAACCACTTGATCATAATGTCATCGTCATTAAACAGGGATGTGCGGCGAAATATCGACGTTTCTACTCGAGCGCGTCGATAATGATTCAGCGGCGCGGTACAACTCCCACCCGAGGATTAGTGTTGGCTCGCTATCGATACGGGACGGTTGGATTATATTTTTACTTTTAGTAGGGATTGTTTGATATTATATTTCTTTGTCTATTGAGTGAGCGAGAAAAGGAAATCGGGATTATTTTTATTGATTTTTTGCTAAAATTGACAATGATGAGTAGGTTTTATACAACTATTGAATATAGTAGTTACTATTTGTAATAACTTTAGCTTATCCAAATTAAAATGATTAGAAAATAATTTATGCTGATAATATTTTACTTTTTTTTAACGTTATGCTATTTAGGAAAGAGCAACTTAGACAAAGAGGCGCGGATTTAAATCCAACTACGTTAAATATTTTATACTTTTTCTAAAACAGTATCATTATAAATAGAATAAAATTATTATAGATATCGAATCAACATCTTAGGTATAGTATGCTTACTTTAAACTACTTGAGCTTACGTTTTATATGACGTGATAAATACTTCACATTATCACTCCTTCAAATTGAGTGCAATCATCATTTTATGGAAATCGTTTAAAAACATTTATGAGGCCGGTAAAATATCGACATTTCTGGTTGGATGCTTCAAAAATGATTCAGCCAGGCGCAGCATGTCGGCGATTCGTATAATTCCCTGCTTAAAATAGAGTTGGTAATTTTATTTTTTTTATCGATAATAAAAATGTAAAATAAAATATTTTACCAAAAAAATATTCAGGCCAATAAATAATATTGAGACAAGTCGTGTCACAGGAGCACAAAGTGTGACTAAAACTCAACTGGTTCTGGGTTCGATCCCCATTCGAGGAAATGAAATAATAACTAAAATTTATATTTTCATTTATTGACTCTGGTGTTTAGGCCAAGCGCGGGAATGAGTTCCGCCACTCATCACGTAGTGCCTCTAAAATTCCACTGAAAGTGGGAAACGGAGTGTCTCAACAGTTATAGTTGCAATTTAAAATATAAATATAATCCATTTATTGGAATTGTACTAAACTTCCTTTATCAGATTTTTGACCTCGAAAGTAAGAACTAAAATAGGACTTAGCTATGAAACAAGAACCAGTGCTTAATTTAATAATAAAAATAATGTAAATAAATATTAAAAACATATCTGAACGAGTAAAAAATGGAAACCTCTCCTCTTTAAAAAAAATAAATTAAAAACAAGCAAATCATATATCGATAGTAAGCAGCGCACCACTACCGCCGCTCGCCGCGCATTAATCAGCTGTCGTTTGGTCTCGCCGCGTGCCAGCGATCCCGACCCGACGCTCTGCAGGGCTGCCACTGACAATACAATTTTGTTTATTTTGTGATACGTACTGTTCAGAAACCACTTGCCTACGTACTATCAGTGATATCACAGTGCTATCACAATACTGTGATAGTGCTAAAACTATATGTGATAATTGTGTTTGAAAATATTAATAATAAAAATTGATCGAAAGTATATGATGTTATGCCATATTATGAATAAGCTTAGCAACTCGGTAATATACTTCCTTTTTTAAATATTTTATTTTTTATTTTAAAAAATCGTATAATAATAATAAAATAATAAATGAAACACAAAACATGTCGATTTATTAATCGACGAGAATAGTTCAATATAGCGTTTATACGGAATACATGTATGTAGAACCACTGTGTGGAGTGTACAATAACGGTATAAGGTACCTCCCATTCTACGCTTATTAATACTGAATTATAGAGAAAGAAAATTAGAAATATTTAAAAACAACGAAGATTTTTAAATGTTTCGTATTACTTAAAGTAATTATAAAAATAATAGATACAGTTGCAATCTTTTATATTATTGGAACTAATTTATAGTAAGCGTTTTATCTGTTCAATTGCTACCATGGGCATAGATTATGTCAATAATAATAATCTTACATAATATTATAAGCGGTTAACGTGAGCGTCTCAAAAGCCTAAGCATTATGACGAAGCATTCTATAAATATCTTGAGTGCAAAATGTTACAAGTGATAATTACTTCATTTTCATTGATACATAATTTATAAAGATAGTAAATTATGTTATTCTTTCACACATAAAATAGTATAGAAATCTTTATGATTACACAATTTAATAGACTTTTTTAAGATCTGTGCTTTTTTTGCTATAATTTAAAATCATAAGAAGCAATAACAAAAAGAATTTAATAACTTCTATTTATTTTTCATTCTTTGGCATAGGTTTTATCAATTAATTTAAAACGTTTATTATTAGTCCTTTAAAATATAACAAAGATTACATTTAATTTAATTTAATTTTTCTCTTTTTTCTCTCAAAAAGATCACGGTACCCTTGGCAACGGTGATAAGTCAGGGTCGTAACAAATAGCAACCCTACGAGCTACGGTGCGGTTTCACTTGACAAGTGGTCCTCGCCGATACGTTTTAACACTCGCCGCGACGTCGATGTCTTATATTTTATATTTTTATATTCAACAAGATTATTAGGTATTTTTCAAATTTATATGTTTTGTTATTTTGCTATTATAACCGTTTGGATGTTATAATACGTCATGTACGGTTTATATATTTAATAATGATTTTCGTCAGTCGGATATAACTAGATAGCGGAAATGGAACCGGCTAAAGAACTAAATGCTTAAATGAGAACAGTGATTAGTTAATATACATTCCACGACTTAAAATACTTGCAAAAGTCTATTCACATAATAAATATTTAGAATTTGACAATGCAAAGGATAATGAAAATTACGATTTTAATTCTTATTTAAGAGTGGTCTTGAATGGTTAAAAAAGAAGACTCTGTCACCCCACAAAATATGAAGAGCGAGTAATAAAAAAAAACCAGTGAAATATATCGATATAAAAGACCAACCCTACAGCTATGTCTCGCTTGACAAGTGGTACTCACAGCGCGTTTCGACGGCACACACCGTGTCGTCGTCTCGTTACTGGGAGAAGCTTTTTTTTGAATGAACAAACAGAACCGAGGTTATTTGTGTACACTTGGCTACTTGCGTTAGTAATTACACGAATTTTTAAGATTAGTTTGTAAAAATGTTACTATATTTTACATTACTATGCTATTTATTTAGATTTAAAAGCAATATAATTTTGTGTGTTATAATAGATCAGACATGGCTAAAATATGTCAAAAACTTTGTTTTATTCCCTTCTTTACATGTCCTCTCCTTAACGCAATTGCTAAAAGAAATTATAATTTATAATCATAAAATTATATAATTTTTCATAATAACACGTACAAAATTATCGATATTCGACAAATATGTACGTATCTATTGCGCGATGATCGCGCCGAGTGGCTCTCAAAGGGGTCGTGATTCGGGGGTTGTATATCAAATGTCACGCCGACATCTCATTAGCGATACTGGATGTTAAATGTACCTGCATTTTATTTTTGTGTATGATTTTTTTGTTAAAATACTTTATTAAGAAACGTATAAAAGTTTGGACGTACTGGGATTTGAACCCTCGTTGCTTTAAAATCCAATCTAAGTGGTAAACTATTTTACTTTTGTAAGAGTGAAATGACAGTTTAAGAATTTTAACATAGGCCTGTGCCTGTACAATAATAAAAATATATAATAGACTCCCTATTTTGTTTCCAATATATTTTGTGTATTTTATACAAATTATCGGTACTTTCTAGTCTCTAGATAATTCTTATCTCTCCTACTTTTATCACAATACTACCGGCAATTACGCCGAAAACCAATTGTTGAAGGCATTAAGATTTAAGTAGCCTAATTTCTATGGTACAATTCAGATTTCAAAAATATATTATTTAAAAAATATATACGTTTACCTTCTGAATCCTAAGTAAAAGTAATAATTGAGTGGAGAACTGAATTGTTTTAATGGGAACGGAGTGTCTAAACAATACGTTCCCATGTTCCCTCTCTAAAAGAATAACTCAATTTTTATATATGATAAATTACTATTCCACTAATTCCAATTATCATTCAAATTAAAATAACTATACAATTAACTATTCCTGCTTTTTCAATACCAAGAAGCAATTCAGATGAATTCTAGAGCTACATCTATCTATGTAGAATAAATGTAGCAGAGCAGCGTCTGAAGGCGTCGGTTGGCGCCGACTTCAAAGGCGCAGCTGAGAGAGACGCAATATCATAGATATTGAGATCGTTCATTACTTATCCTCTCGTCGCCGTTAAATTCTATTCAGACGTGTGTTCGAGCATTGTGAGGAGATGTTAATAAACCTTGTCCTTACTGGACTGGAAAGTTGCTTGTCAATTGAATGCGAAAGTATAAATGGTGTACGGGATAGAGTAAAGCAGAAAACCTTTATATTATTTTCATATTTTATAGATTTTTTGGAAACCCGACGTTTCGAGCACTTCACTCGAGGCATTGCGTGTTGAGAGGCGGAACTCAACGTCGGGCTTTAGTTAGAGCAATAAAAATTTTAATAAATAATAATTCATTGCACCGAGTAGGGATTGAACAACCAACCATCGCGTTACAGTCACATCCTTGTGCCCCGGCCTCTCGTATATTAATATGAAGAATATATAAAAGTACGTTTGTTCGTACGTATGTAGGTATATAACATATAAGCAGAGGCCGCTGCGGGATATTTGCGCGCTATATTTGCACATAGCGGGTGTTTGCTGCTAACAACACATTCGCACGTCTACGAATATTAATACGAGTTTTATTAAATGTCCCGGTGTTTGAGCCGCGGCTATATTGGGTGGGTGCTTTTTATTTTACTGGTTTATAATTCTATATATGTATATCCTGTCTCCACTTAACTATAATATCTTTATTACATTTCGCTTTCGATTTAAAATTAGTAAATTGATGGTATAATCAGTTGTAGTAAATAGGAAGTAATTTAAGACGTTTTTTTCAATGTTGTAGATTTTACAATGATTTTACGAAACCAAAACGAATTTAAGTAGAGTCTTCCTATATTAATCAAAATCATAATATTACTAATTCAATAATACCATTATAAACACTTTTATATTGGTAAGTTACATAAAAATGTCAGTCCTAAAGGGACAACTGGCTCAGAAGGCAATTCTATTGAAAGGAGTCGGGAAGATTCTTACGAATATTATATTAAAAATTTAAAATCTATACCCGCCACATGCAATCTAATTATTAATCAACATACCTATAGAACTACAAATTCTCACAATTTTTCCCTATGTTCTTTAAAAGTGTTAAAAAACTTTTGTGCAAAGCGAAGCATGATAACCGTCGTGCGGTCGTGCCCGCATGCCCGCGACCGCAGGCCCCACGTAGACTGTTAGACTACACACTGTTAGATGCTGTAGACATTACTATACGGCTAGTTTTATCATTATATTATACCAAATATTTCTCAAGACAAAACGCGGCGTTGAATTTCCCTACTTAACACGTAATGATTTAAATTCTGACGGAAAGCGAAGGAGGGAGTGCCATGACACTCAGTTTTCTATGCCTGCAAATGCCATGAATTAATGAATTATATAATAATTTTTACACATCTAAAAATATTCATTTTAACAATGAATTCACAAGAGATCAACTAATAATAATTATCAAATAACAATTAGTATCTATTATTAATTAATACATCCATTAAACTACAAATATATAATAAAAACATAAAAACCAAAGTCAGCAAAATCACAGTACTCGTATAACTTAGTATTATATACGTTATTCGCTCCTCAAAGTATCGAGTAGGGGATAAGAACGTGGGCTGACCGCAAGGGACGGATGCGTGAAACTTTGTCCTGTTGTTGGCCAACCGGTGGATAATGATCGGATTATAATGTCCTTTTGGGCTTATTTTTCGTATAAAGGAAAAAAGAAAGATAAAAATATCAGCTGTAGCTTTACTTCTTTTTTTTATTTTCACGCTTTATTTCTAACGGAGCAGCCAGAAAGACGGAAACAGCAAAAGCTACGGCTGCTAATTAAATAAAAAAAAATTACTTCACGCTGTGTCAGCATATAGCAATATAGACAGAAGGAACTTAGTGCTAAGACACTCCGTTGCAATGCCGAATTTTAAAGAAATTCACATATACTTGTACCTACTTTATGACCTGAAGCTTATGTTCTGTAATCATCGATAAAATAAAGCCGTTTCTCAGCAAGTGCGCCTTTTAACGGATGATATAAACGCGGTGACTTGGCAAGTAGGGGACAACTTCGAGAGCCGCGGGGGGCGGATGCGCTCAGAAATGGCATTGTCGATGTACAACCTACTTCAATACAGTGCGATCGACGAGTCGTGGCTACTTATGTCATATGTGGCATAAAGATGTGAGAGCTTAAGGATAACGGTGTTTGAGCTTTTGCGTGGTCAAATACGTTCAACGCATTCTGTATTTTATAAATTATCCTTAGGATTTTGATGTAATAGTTATTGTCATTTAGCAATATAAGTAATTTTAGTTCAATTGTTCTTTTTTTTCTTGTGGTTTATGTTGATATTTGAACTGCAAGTATCTATGTTATTATTGTACACTTCATGAGGCAAACCTGCCTTTCACAGTTAGGAGCAGGAACTTTCTATATATGTGTGATTGGCAGAACCCATCTATGCACTCTGCCTCACTAGAATAGGTTATTAGGCGTTTTCACGCTTCTTCCCGCATATATGTATATAATGGGAACCAAGCTTTAAAACACTCCTTTCTTCAGTGCCTGCCCAATTCTAACGTCGCGCTTTATCTAGTTACAAGAGCGAGAAATATTTCATTCCCCCAAGTGGGAATCGAATTAACAACTGTCGTATTTTCAATCAGAGCGCACACCACTAATATATCATAGAATATAAATATAACTTATCCAAATGCATATGATCAAGATCAAGTGGTTTCGGTAACGATTATAGTTTATTTAGTTCTCGGTTTATATTCCGTTTCGACGGCAAGTGGGGCGTGGGACGAGCGACATCGCGAACAGAACTGGCGAGCGGCGGCCTCGTCTCTTGTTGCTCCCGATTAGGGCTGTAGCTGTTTTTTTTTTTTTTTTTAGTAATTTAAAAATATAATTTTTATGATTGTTTTTTAAAATGAACGATTGAGATGAGATGAATGAATTGAATTTTATATTTATTTACGTTTACGTTTACGTTGTAAGAAGTGATTAATATTTGTAAGATGTTTTTATAATAACGACTTATATATGATTTCGGTCTTTAAAAATTAAGTCGCTCTATGATTCGCTATTCGGTCAACATATTTCCGGTAAACGTGCACACATTTTAACTAAATACACCGGAGATATATTTGTAAAAAAAAAAGAGATATCACTTATTGGAATTTGAATACGAGTATATTAACGAAGAACGGGCACGATGATAGATGATGATGATACATTAACATACAAATCGTATCCATTCTTATGGGGTAACGTTGATGTCACAACTTCAGTTAACCATGTAAAAAACATAAAATCACTTTTTATCATCTACATACATATATACCTATTATGAAGTATTAAGTCTGACTTAACTTTTAAACTTGATCAAAATTAAAAGCAAACATTACATTAGAAGAACAACAGATTGATAACACTTGCCGAGTTTGTGTATTCAAAGTGTTAGTGAGGCGTGGGACGAGAGACGCCTAGCAAATTGACGGTGTCGCTTTTAGCTAGCTTCTCTATAAGGAATAATACATATTATAATTTTAATTTATATAAAAAAATAACCCTGCATTGGTATATTTGCTATAGATCTAAAGATCTTTAGACTCAAAGAAAGAAACACCGATTTACTTGAAAATTATAGTTACTAGGTATACTGAATTCTAGAATCTCAAACGTAATACTATATAAAATACATGCCTAAGTGAATATAAAAATTCAAGCATATGTTAAAACAAAATAACAATAAAAACATAGTAAAAAGAGTGCAGACTAAAAAGATACTTGATCTTTAAAGTGTATGTATGTATTAAAGTGAAATTACAGATATTATACAAAGATTTTTTAAAAGCATGTTCTAAACAAGGAGAGGTTAATAGTTAGATACTCGGTTTAGTATGCTGTAGGCTACACTCAGATGGGATAGATGACATCTCCTGTAGTACTGACAGCGTTGAGTGTTGTTGCACGTCTCTAGGCTTTAGGGTTGAAAGAAAATTGATATTTTATAAAAAAAAAAATCATGATATTACCTACAATATCCACAAATATACTTTCAGTTTGTATATTGGTAGTTTTATACGTGGTTGCGAGATATGCATTAAACTATGTAAAATTCTGTGTATAATAAACATTTTTTGTACATTTTATATTGAAATTACTAATAATTGAATTTGGAATCCATAACTTACGTATTTCTATAGATAGCTTATATAAAAATTAATCATTTTAAAATTATTGTATGATATTATAGTTACCGTAAATTCATATCAATATATTTTTTTTAAATACACAACAAAAATTGACCACAAAAAATAAAATACCATGTAAAATATACCTCGACCAATTTATCGGCATTAACGCACCAACCCTGGTAACGGGGCGACGGGGAGGTGGAGGGCGGAAGTGTCGTGCGTGCGATTTAATTCCATCGCCTCGCCCGGGACGCCAACTTGAGTGTACTTGAGACTGTTCTGTATAGATATCGAGACTTTTGCGAGTTTATTTTTGTGTTACACTATTGTGGTGGAACTGACTGGTGTGGAGGTTACTGGTTCTATATTTATACCGTGGATTTTTTTATTATAAGAGAAGAGACAATTTTTCTCTGGTTTTTAGTTCAAAAAATATACTATTCTCAAGTGAAAGTTAACTATCGGGAGTTCGACCAATTCTATAAAATCATAACAAAAATATTGTGTGTACGAGTATATGCTATGTCTTGGTGGTATAGCGGTAGAGCATCAGACTGCATCTTAACACTAGATTCCTATTGCCTACCTAACTATATGGAGCGTACACTAAAAGACAACTAAATTCTCAAGAAAAAACCTAAAGTAAAATTAAATGTTGAAATTATATCGACGAAATATATCGATATCGATAATATTATTATAAAAAGGCGCAGCACTCATGAAAGTTAGAAGCGGCGGCCGACACAACGGGCTGCTCGTAAAATTGCGAGCCCAGGTGACTGTCGGCGCTCACACATACACAACCTGACATGCTCGCAGGGCTGGCTGTATTGAAAAATTAAATATATTTTTTTCATCTGTCTGTATTTTCGAAGTATTAAGATGTTATGTAATTAGTAGAGAGAATAAAAATATTTCATTTTAATATCTATTTGTTGAGAACACTTTTCATAATGACAATAGTATATTTTTTTATTTGTTATATTATATATTTATGCAAGTAACATATTTTTTTCTTGTTATGGTACATGATTATATTACATGTTTATATTACTTTAACTATTAAAAAAATTAAGACTGGATTTTGAAAATTTTTAGTGTTGTTGTAAGACTTAACTTCTTTTAAAGCATATAAAAATTTCCACGAAGCTTGTTAGGATCGTATGGCTTAGTGGACAGAGCGCTTGGGCAGTTTTTTTTGTTTTTTCTTATACGTTTTCTATAAAAGTATATGAGGAATGATAACCATAAATACATGCAATTAATAAAAGTTATTTAAATGAAACTAACTTAACACATAAATATAAAAAATATATATATAAATAAGGATTTAATAACCGACACAAGTCTACGATTCCAGCCCTAAGCTTGGTAAATATGGCATCCGCCGCCTACTTAGTGCCCGCGCCGAGGTGGGAGCAGAACTGCCGGGCGTCGCCTATCGGATAAATAACCTCGCCTCATTTTATGCTCCCTTGTGGTTTTCATATTTTTTTTTCTTGGGTAATTTTTGTTTATTTTAGTTTTTTTTTATTTTAGGGTTTGGTGGTGGGGCATTGAGTAAAAATCGTGTGAATAAAAATCATAGATATTTAGGCATCTAAAATAAAAAAAGCAAAATGAAGAATGTTATGAAATTTATAAAGTTGATTACTTTTTAATTTATTAAAAAAAAACATTAGTAATACATTTTACTTGTCCCATATAAAAATTCTATAATATTTTGTTATTTTCTTAGGTTATGGCGTTCCGAAAGTGCCTGAGCACTAATCACTTCCCCAATGTCACATTGAATAAAGAACACACAAAGAAAATTGTAGGTACTATAAAAAAGAGAATGTTACACAATAGGAAAACGCATATTAAAAGAGTTTCTCCTATTATTATTATTACGTTAGTGATAATGATAAAGACATAAATAATTTTATTCTTTACCATTATTCGGGTTGAGTTCCCCCACTCAACATGCTATGCCCCGAAAAATTCGGAGGAAAGTGCAAAACGGAGTATCTTAACACTAGGTTCGATCTGCCTACCCTTCTATATACGGGATACAGTGTGAAGCTGATTATTGATTAAATTAATACTCAAATAATTTCAAACATGAACTCTCAGTTTTTAGATACCTAACTTACAGTAAGAACTCGAGAACATCTTCGTTCGGAAGCTATGTGGAACGACGGGTGCAAACAATAAAAAGCATTTATTACGCTCATAAAACATTTCATAGTTCAAAGACTCATTTAATCGGTCACCTACGTATTAAAAACCAGTTTTTTTATAATGGTTTTAACCATATATATAGTTATTGTAATGATTTTTGTTATTATAGCACTCCCTCGATTTATGGGAAACGATTCCTTTAAAATAATTTAAATAAACATTCTGGATGAAAATATCGACAATTCAACGGAAGGTGTGGAATCTTAATAAAAGAAAAATATCTGGAAAAATCTAAATAAAACATTTTTCCGAGAAAGCCTCGAACCCATAACCACGCGTTTATAAGTCAGGCATTATCCTACTGCGTCAAGATATAAAAAGTTAGTAACTAATTTTAACATTTTATCAATATCGTTTCAGAGGCATTTGCATTTATAATATGAAATGTGGATTGAATGGAAATCTTTTGTGCACACATGATTTCACAGTTTAATAACCTCCAATATATCTACAAATATATAATAATACACAAAGGGAGGTTTTGGTCAGTTAGTTATGCGTTACATATAATAAATAATATTTTCAGTTAAAATTAAAAATTGTTATGTAGGTATAGTAAATACGTACGAGTATATGTCCAATAAAGTAATGTTATATATTCAACGCTATTTTCAGTTGTAAATACAATTAAAACTCAAGCTCACGCAGAAATTTAATTACAATAAAGAAATTTTCAATACTATTTAAAATATAAATACTATAAAATACAATATACTAAATTATGTTTTTGAGTTATTATATAAAAAAAATATAATCTTTCACAATTTCTTAATAAATATCCCGTTTTTTTCTATAAATCTTTAGCTTTAACAAGAACAGCCTCGTATTGACAGATAGCTAATATTTAACCACACACCCCTACAATCGAGTAAACCAGCCCTACACGTTTAGAGCGATGCCCTAACGTCTGCAATAAATGCTGCACTATTTCTCAGCGCTAATACCCGTTAGAGGGACCAGGTTTCTTGCTGCTGGGAGATATAACACTTATTCCCTGTACGGTGACCACATTAGCGGGATTTATATGAGATAACTGTATTATTAAATAGTATGGAATTTAAAGCTGAATAAAGAGAACATAGAAACCATAATAACAAGATTCTCCTAAGAAAGTTCCGTAATCAAATGCGAGTAAAACTTTAAAAATGTGAAATAATTCTGATATTTTACATTATATTTATCTCTTATATAATAAAATTATAAAACAGTAAAAAAATTTAGCCTGTACATTAAGTATTTTTGACTGAAATGGATAGAACGGCACTTAAAAAGAATAATAGAAAGCAAACAATTTTTTTTTCATTTCTTGTCTGTGTGTCAGTATGTATGTATGGTGACGTTTATCTCTGAAAGTACTGAACCGATTTAGGTAAAACTTTCACCAATTTCTTTGTTTTAACCCAACTTCTAAAGTTCCTAACCATCTAAAGTTTGTTTCATCAAAATCGGTTCATTAAAAAATAGTTATAGTCATTTGAATGAACTTAATGCATGTGTTTGCCTGCAAGTATATAGCAATCCATTAAACCTATACTGATAATAAATCTGTATTTGTTTGTAATTAATCTGTATTTTTAGCCGACTTTCAAAATAAGGAGGAGATTCTCAATAATTTATTTTCAATTCGATATTCGATTAATTTATTCGATTAACAATTTTGGATTCGATTTCGATACTGGATTATACGATTCGATTTGGATATATTTTGTAACATGCAATCACCATAGTTATTTTACAAGGTATATTAAAATCCTTACACAAATGAATACATTAACATTTAAGGCTGTTTCTGAACGAGTAAATTTAATTATTCATTGACATCAACACATTTGACCGCCAGTCAATTCTATTTATTAAATGAATTATCATATAGTTCAAGCGGGCGAAGCCGAGAAGGGGCCGTTAGTTTATAATATTTTCGTTTTCTAATCTAATTTAAATAGTAGCAAGCAAATTAGTGAATGTATTTAATCAGTACAAACTCCAATCTCAGTGATAAGAAACGTCACTTTCATAATCAAACCAGTAATAAATGCGTCCAGAGTCGCTTTATCCGTCTTGACAGGTTGAACCGAGATAATTTATCAATCAATACAAGCAGCCCCGACCGGAACTCTCAACCGGTTTGTACTATAGCTCCCGTGGATGTTACACTTTATCACTACTACTATATACTGGTGGGGCATAAAGGTTTATTATATAGAGATATCTCGAATTATAAAGTATGTATGTATGTAACTTGTTAAAATTTATGTTTTATATTGTCATGTATTTTTTTTCTTTTGTTTTTGCTCCTTTCATTTACATTGAATTTACATTATTAATAGTTAAATTAAAATGAATTCGTTTACAAGTGCTATACAAAAATAAGTATTATCAGTTGTGAAAGCTGACAAACCAATTAAAAGAAAGCCACAAAACAATAAATGATTACGTGAAGCTCTATAATATTTCCTCGAACGGGAAGAGAACCCACAGCTTGTCGCATCTGCAGACATACGCTTGAGCCACTGCGCCACTACTGGCCTATAATATAGACAAAAAATCCAAACCAATTGAATTTGAAGCGTTGTCATCTGTCAAAATAAATGATAAAACATCGTCAGCTCAGTCCCTATTTTTCCGCTAGCCTGGTACTACTATTGAGCAAAAAAGTCGAGTTTGCCCTTCCGCCTGAACGAGGCGTCTCTCGACTTCGAGACGCATTGTTCTAGTGGCGCCGAGTGCCGACGCAGAATAATAGCGTTGGATGTTCTTGAAATTTTATATTTTAGGTTAAATTACACTTTTAACAAAGAAATTCTTACTTATTTCAGTTTATACACATATCTTCATCTATAATATATTTTATGTATATCCATAAATAATAATAACTACGTTTTATGGCTTAGATATGGTTTATATTGAGATTTTCAACTGAAGAACATACCATTTAATATCACTATTTGATCGCATACAACATACTAGCTTTCGAATCGTTGGAGACTCAGTGATCTGCAAAAGAGTTGATACTTTGGCTTCAACTCTCAAAAAAGCTCAAATACCATCCACACCATCTGGATACGTGGCACTCCACTATTGTGCGGTTTAACTTCCTTCCATGCGGTACAGTTGCGTGGAAGTTCTCTGCGGTAGTTTTTCCAGGTCCATACAACTTAGGTGCCTCCAAAAACCGCGTCTATCTCCACCTTAAAGGCCGGTAACACACCTGTGGCTCCTCTGGTGTTACGCAGTGTCGTTGGCGGCGGTGATCACTTACCATTATGTGACCCATACACTCGTTTGCCTTGGTCTTTTCCATTAAAAATCCAACTCTTTTTAACAGAAGAACCTCTCATATTTGAAAGAGGTAAAAAAACCTGACAAAAACCGCTGTATCCGACGACAAGGCGAGGCGTGGTACAGGCGACCATAAATTAGAGGGTAGCGGTCGGCCCGTAATTGCATGGAAGCGCGAAGTGGCGCCGGGAAGGGCGTACTGATTACGTATTATAGCACGCGATGTTTGTTATATTATTATTATTATTATACTGGTGGCGTATTCTGGCCCATGGCGTTTAAGACCATGGGATTAGGTAATTTACAAATAAACGGGTACTTCACAAATTGACCCGTTAGATCTGGCTGTATGTGGATTCGATATTTTTGCTAAATGATCCATTCAACCCTTTAAAACTCAGACATTGGGCGGAAAATGAGGAACGGAGTGTCTTAACACTACGTCCCCTCGGCCTACCCTTGCTATGCGGGAAAAGAGGTAAAGCACCTTTTTTCACTCTTAAAATACGACTTGGTTTTTATTAAAATTACCAGACCTAGATGTTCGATATTTCGATTATAAAGTGCCTTTACAATGTGCGGTAGTAAAAACCACATTGACATCACATAAACATGGCGAATAAAGATACTTCCTCATAGAACTACGCAGCTTTATAGTAATTTTCTATAGACTATGGCTAACGTTGGGCTATAAAACTACTGACTCTTATATTTTATGTTCGTTGTCGTCCAGAAAACATGATGTAGCGTTGCAGCAAATCGATATTTTTATTTTATGTACCTTTAATTACTTATCACATGCGTATAAGATACTTTTAGAAAATAAAAATATCCATATATAATAATAATAAGAACTAATAATCTTTATGATACGAAAGACATATGTATATTTAAACAATTTAAATAAATTGCCTATATAATATATGTATGCATAGTATTAAATAGAAAAATATATAATGCATATGTATGCATAATATAAAAAATACAAGTGGCGATTGTTGAAAAGAAAATAATGTACGGACATTTGATTATTACTTGGGTAGCAAGTCTCAGGCACTGCTCCGAGCTCCTGTAACGCGAAGAACCTGGCACTCGTACGACGAATTCATGGCATACTAAGTTTCTTTTCTAACCTAATTGTTTGGTTTATTAAAGTTAATGAAAATACATATTTTAAAATAGTTTAGGTAATTACAATATACGTAATTGTAGCCGTTGCTTCATAATTGGGCCATGCCCGACTTCAAAGCGAGGTTAAAAGGCTTCTTCTTGGAGTTGCTATACTTCCCTACGGTTTCTAAGTAAGCCGCCCATAATTTTAAAACAGCCATTTCTAAGACTCAAAATACTTCTAGCACAAAACATCATTTCAACAACAATAGATTATTATAGATCTATACAACTTAGGTGTCTCTCATTAATAATTTATAGAATACACCAAATATGGCGTCTGTATACACTATAGCAACCCAAAATTACGGCGTCAAACTTGATAACAAGGTAGCACTTATCGTACCGGAACGAATCAATCAATAGGGTGACGGTGACGGTGACGGTAATGAACGGGAGGAGGGGGAGGTCTGAGGAGAGCCCCCGGATCCTGACTAAGACTTGGCTTAAACTTGTCTTTTTACGGCCACTTCTAGTTCTCGAGTCGGTAAATGCTTTGCGTAATATCGGTTGGTCTTTTAAGGAAATTGTTTTTGGTCCGTTATAATGTTGATTTGTGAGTTTAAAGTTAAAATTTAACTCATATTTAGTTTTGAAGTTAACTGGTAACTTGTATTTAGTTTAGTGTTTTGAATAGCGCTGGAAGGATGATTGTACAATCAATTTTCACTGGTATTTTTTGCAGAGTTGAGTTTCGCTACCCTCCACACGTACTACTGGAAAGACGAGTGGTTATCTCCTGAGCCGTCTGTCAATCTCCAAAAATGCAAATTGCATCAATATGAGTTATAGTTAGTGAGAAATCGTGGGTTAAGACCCTTTCTGAACACTATTTACGTGAAACACTATTTTATTCGCTTTATTATTTTTTCCATACCTATTAACAAAAATAATAAACGTCTATTTCAAAGAATATTTAAATGTTGAAACTAGTTAGTATTTAGAGGTTTTTGGTAAAAAAAATTACTCATTAATTTGAACAGGCGGCGCGCGCTGATTGGTCCGCCCTCCTCGTTAATGAATGAGGGAATGAAAATTGGTTTCACGCTTTTCGATCTTCACTTAATATTTACTCCAAAACAGGATGGGTGCTTAGAATATAATGTAATATATTTTATAATTATTTGAAATATGTTTTATCAGCTTAACGCTCATTGCAAAAATAAAAGTGGTAAACTAGTGTTCAGAGACTCCATTCCTATATATTTCCTATATACGTTTGACGTTCTCGATTTTCCGAATTATGGAGGCATTGTGTGTTGGGTGGCGAATCTCAAAGCCATGCTTTGTCTCGTTACCGGAGCGACAATTTTTTTTTTTAAAAATGTCGCTTTTACACTCTGCAAGTATTTTTTATGTTTAATTAAAGGAACTGTCATAACAAAAACTAAAAATTTTAAATTTAGAACGTTTGCACATTACAAATATTCGTTCCCAGATATACCTTTAAAATGTAAAGATAAGATTTTCCCAAACACTCGATGTCACAAAAGATATGTGTGACGCACCTTTACTCGTACCTACCTACCTACCTACCTACCTCTACCTACTAACTCCGTTGGTATAATTCCGCGACGCGCCTTAAATTCCACTTTCTAGGAACGATTAACACATATTAAGGTCTGGAGACACGGCTCTAAGCTCAGCCAAGTACGCTTTGCTTGAATACTTCTATAGAATTTTGTATTATAATATATGTATGTACTCATACGTATGTATATGCATATAATTATGTACTTGTATAAATAAATCAATAAATATATATGGTATATGTTTTGTTTTTTGATCTCGTCATGTGTATTTTAAGATTGAGTTTAATGAAAGAAAATAATCAAATTTATGCCTGTTTTGACGAATTTTAAGTTACATTGCGGTTTTACAACGACTATCCTAATAGTCT
The DNA here is from genome assembly GCA_013403645.1 of Heliconius nattereri. Taxonomy (NCBI): domain Eukaryota; kingdom Metazoa; phylum Arthropoda; class Insecta; order Lepidoptera; family Nymphalidae; genus Heliconius; species Heliconius nattereri. Next base: position 2,197,533 of record JAAIXI010000221.1, read on the forward strand.
TATAAGTCTTCTTCTTTCGTTGACCTTATAGAATATATTACATATACATATTCTTTACCGTCTTGTCTATTATTTGGTGTAAAATCGGTGGAAAACCGCTAAAACGACAGCCTTATAACCTAATAGCTTGGGGTCGTTGTGAAATTCTTTTGTGTTTTGACGAAACTTTTAAACTTTTTAAGCAAATATTTTTTATTTGAACTACCGACGTTCAAAAATACCGAGAAACGCCGAGGGAATTATCATTTTACTCATCTGGTACCTTGGTATCTTGAATTCTCTGCATATTATTTAAACCGACCGTGGCAAGTTTTGTTTTAGTTGTTATAATATATTTTATGGCCATATATTATTATATATTTTATATATAAAGATCCTATTTAGTAAAGAAACCAGTAGAATCTTTATATAAAATACGATGTTTTTGTTAATAAAAATGGTTAATACTTGATGAAATAAGCTTAGACCACAAACATTTAATACTTTAGTCATTTTTATGGCAATCGCGTTCAAAGTGACCAATTTTTTTTTTACGAATTTCTCAATTTTAACACAAGACGTTGAATTTTACAGAAAATTGTAAATTCATCAGAGGTATTATATATTATTTATTGAAAGATAATATTGCCTAAACCTTCTAACCATAAATGGGTCTAAAAATAAAATACCAAATAAAATATTTTCTCAATAAAATACAAATAAATGAAAGAAGCATCAGCATATCTACAGACAAATCGAAGTCGCCGGACATCTTGTTATCAATCACACACTAATGTCCTCAATTTATACCACACATGGGCACTGCGCGGCTAATGGTGTATGCCGTCATTATAACTAAATTATGTTGGTGCCTCACGCTAATGCCACCCGCTGGCGGCGCTTTGCAAACAAACACGGAAACTTACTTTGTATTGTAAATCGTAACTAGCGAAATTGTATTTTGCTTTTTTTTTGCATATTATTTTATTTAGTAGTGTCTAGATTAGAGTCTTTATACACATAAGAATAATTTTGAAATGTTTGTCCTTGATTTTTTACTGTCAAATTTACAAAAATATTTTGTTGTCATATTTGACAGTTGGTAATGTAATTTTTATTGTGAGCTATGACAATCTTTAAATAAAATATCGGAACTCTTATCATTTGTTTTACAGGCAAAAGCATTTAGATGTTAATCTGTAAGGCTATTACAGATTATATTTTATTGGCTGTTACAAGAATTATTTACAATTCGATCTTTTTTCTTTTATAGAGAGTATTGAATTTGTATACAATGCAGGTATTTAATCGTTAATGATTGCTTTTTAAAATTATTTCGGTGGATGGATACATAAATATAGTATTAGTGGGGTAAGTACTTAGCGGTTAGCAACCCAATTTTATAACCTATAAGCAGGTACTCTTTACCCCTTTTGTATTCTGATGTGAGGAAAATGACACCAGGTGATATAAACTTACAAGCTGTCACCTTACATTGAATCATGAAACGAGACAATGGAGAAGGATACCTTCACAAATATATAGTTGTCTCTTTCTTTTATATCATTTGGCCTATTGTAAGTGAGATATACTATGTTTTTAATGTTTCTTCGCACTTCTCGGTAGTGGTCATTCGCCACATCACGTACCATTAAAGAACGATAGCTGTTGCTAGTTGCTACTATATTAGTTATATTATTTTCTATATTTGTATTAGTAGTATGTAGCTGCATTTATTTCCTAATCAAATACAATTACCAATTTTTTTTATTTTAAAAAACTCACGATGGAATGAAAATATTATTTTAAAAAAAAAAACCTAGTCCGTTCATTACGTACGTATATTTAACTACACTTTGATTTAATGTTGAATTTACAAGTGTATCTATTATTATCATATTACTACTATGCCACTTACATAAAGCCAAAAATTGTTCAATAGGGTTATCGATATTAAGAGTTTTAAAATGTAAAAGTACCTATAACATTTTTTACGATTCCATACTTGTTTAGCATAGCAAAGGGAGCTAGTGACAAGACACTCCGTTTAACGACAACAACCTGACAACAAGAACAACCATAAAATCGTCCCCAAAATATAAATATTTCAAAAGAAATATCCAAAAAAGGAGCAAAAGGTAAAAATATTCCATCCGTATCATCGGATGTTCTTACCACTGCCAGTTGTAAAATGCGGCTCGAGTCAGTCGCTAAATAAATAATAAATGGTAAATCCCTGCTACCGACGACGCGTCCCGCACGTGTATGACCGGCTTATATCTCACACTGTCTTAGCGTAGGGTTATCGATGTAGAGAGTTATGAAATATAAGAAAATTAGATTTTTTTTGTGGCTTCACGCTTTTTTCCGTATGGCAGAGTAGGAATGGAAATTTTGTGTTATGTCACTCTGCTTCGTATTTTCTGCCATCACTTCCTATAGAAGTAAGTTCATTAGATCAAAATACTATTGTTTTTAATATAATATAAACACTTCCATAGAATGACATTACAACCCCAACACTCCTCGTAAAGCTAAACAGTTTAAAGTATAAAAGTATGGGAATAATTTACAAATTCTAATGTACGTACATATTATTAGATATTACTAATATATATATTATTGTACTGAAGAAGACTGAAAAATATTCACAATATTCTAGTTATGTACATTGTAGGTGGATCAATGTCGCGGCGTATTTAATATGCCTCAACGCACTGCTACGAGTCCGGTCGGATTCACTGATCGGTACAGGACAAGCTATGTAGGTACAAGGTTAAAGCACTATTTTAAGAAACTATTGGTTAATTCTTACTTTAGTAACTAATACTAGAAATTATATGTACTTCTATACTAATATTATAAAGATCAAGAGTTTTTTTGGTTGAAAGCGTTTATCTCAGGAACTATCTGGTTGGATATCCGATTTATCGAGGGAAACTATAGTCTATATTACACGACCGTTGTAATATAGCACTTAATTCACAGGTCTGTACTTGCAGTAAAAGTTATCTAGGAGCATTAAGACTATTATGATACACAACTCTTAGTTATTTGCATTTGAGCACGCGAGCAAAGCCGTAGATAAAAGGTTGTTATAATATAGAATAACTACATAGATTACTGGAAACCGTTTAAAATAAAGTTCACCTTATGGTATCTTTCTGGAGCAAGAAAGTATATAAATAAAGTACACTAGTCGCGGCGAGCTGCAGAAGCACCACAAAAAGTTTGATCAAATGTTGGAAAAATGAGACCGGAAAGTTTTTAACAGGGCTACCAACCATTAACTTAAAACTTAAAATATATTTAATTTCTTTTATTTTTTATTATTATTTTATCTTTCAATACTGCATATTTAAAAAAAAAGTAAAGTTAATTCCAATTCCCCAAATCCACTTCATTTTACACTTTTCACTGTAATCGATTTAAAAGTGACAAAAGTGTAGTTTTATAATACAAACGTCAGCCCTATTGAATGTGGGAAGCGGGTGCGGCGTGACATGGGCTCTGTCGGGTCGGCCCGTCGTTACTTGCTGGCCGACAATAAAGAGCGACCAATACGCTTAAACCGAGACATTTTGCGTTTGTACGGACCTGCTATGCGGATGCGATGTCAGTTCAATGTACAACACGGTTGAAGAGTCGTGGCCTCCTTGAAGTTAAATTTTCTGATTTTTTCGTGCATTGTATACTCAGGAAGTAAATTATCAATCGTAAGAAATTCTTAAAACTAAATCTGCGCATCATATCTACAACTTCATGGCGGCCACAACCCGTCGGCCGTACTATAGACTTTTATAAACAAAATAACTATGAAATTTGATTGATATTTTAGTAATTTTAAAAGATATAATTAAGGAATAAATATACTTAACCCTAAACTCGTAATGGAAAACATCTCTTTGTACACGCGAAGGCTGTAGGTCTTATTCCTTCAGTGAAACGTATATATTGAGTTATTTTTAATTCCCTAGTTTGTATAGAAAAAAGAGCAGCTCTCTTACGAAAGCATACAAATAGTGGTATGTAGAGTACAGTGTCTGAACACTGAGTTTCTTTACCTATCTCATAAGAACGTAAATGCTAAATTATAATTTAAATAAATACATAAATTGTAATGTATTGATGTGATGTGTAAGCTACATTACTGTGAAGTCTTATATAAATTATAACCGTTCAGTAGTTTTTGCATGTAAGTGGAACAAACATCCATCCTCACAAACATTCACAGTTTATAATACTAGAAAGAAATAATTTAATACGATATTATACAGCCCTGCGTGCGGGCGGCGGGCGCGGCGTGACATGGGATCTGTCGGCCCGTCGCGTCGCGTCGCGTGCTGAGTTGCCGACCGGCCTCGTAGCGCGACCGAAGCGGTTAGACCTTTTATATTTCAAACACTACTTTTGTTTCTTTAGTATTTATTCGTTGGTATTGTAACAATGTTGTTCTATTTTTATGTATTGTAACATCGTCAAGTCTATAAGATATTTTAGTTTAAAAAAACTCGAAGTTAACAAAAATTAAGAAATATGTAAAATACTTTATTATATATTTCTATCTCATCACAACCTATTTTAAGGACAAAGTTTATTTATATACTTACTGCTGTCAGTGCAGCAGGTACATAAAAATCACTAGTAATAGAAACCGGTGATCCATACCTGAAACAGAAGGAAATAAAACATTAATTTAAAATTAAGATTATAAAACACAAAATTAGGATAGGCAGAGGGGAATCAAGTGTTAAGACAATCTATTCCCTTTTTCGACATTGCATTTTGTTCGGAACTGAACGTCGCGTATAAAACAATAAATATAGTATAGCAAGCTAACAAAACCACGTATGCATGTATACGCCATACAAACGCGCGAGTCACGTAACGCAAAGCACCAGCCGTTATAAGCACAAAGGTATAGAGCAATATCGAGCGACGAGCATCACAGGATACGGGCCGCGTTATCGCCCCCGCGCGCGTCACCTTGTCACCGAGCGGTTTAATGGGCTGCCGTGTACTGTGGCGGACGGTTTTGATATTTTATTTTGTTAGGATTTATGTAGTTTATAGTAAAATATTACTTATTTATATGCCGGCTACCCAGAGAAAACGGAGAAAAATGTAGGAAATTGATGTCATGGGAGTATATTTTTTGATCTCAAATAAATTAAAGTAATTTTACAGTAATCAAAATGATACATCATTTGGTCAAGATTTAATTTCATATTAAATTCCTTATAGCAACATAATTAAAGTAACTAGAAGTTAAAGAAAATCCCAATATTTAATATAATTTAGCATTTGTTTCATTGTGAGGTACACAAAGAACGTCAAAGTGAGACCACTTCATTCCCTGTTTTATATCGACTTCAAAACGTGAGTGACGGGTGAAACCCGTCACCCACGTTGCATGCTGCACTTTGTAATTCTTGAATAAGACATCTTTGTTGATATTGAATCGTCGGTATTTTATATGTTATTTGTCATAGTTTCTTAATCAGAAAGTTTTAAGACACCTATAAAAGAATACGTAATACTTCATACATTAAAGTAAGGATTGTATAAATGGTATATTCAAAAGTTATATTTTACATAACTTCTATATGCTTTTAGCTTTACGCTGTTTCCATCATTACACTTCCCACACTTTTCGCCGACTATTTTTAATTATTTAGATTTCGAAGATTTAGTATTATATCTGCATATTTAAATGCTGAACATTTCTTATATAACCTAGAACCGAACCCGAAACTTCATTAAAATCACAAATCACGCACCCACTCCACTGCAAAAGCTCGTTAAAATATCTTCATTGTGAAATATCTACTTTATATCTCATTATATCGCCTCAGGCGTAGTTATAGAGGTAGGTAAAAAGAAATCAATGGAACATCATCCAAGCAAGGTAGAGCGAGCAGCTCCGCGTCAGTTCGCCGCAATGTGCTGTTGAAAAAAGCCGGCCTGTGGGTTGCATAAAAAATGTCTGGCCTGGTGGCGGGTCGCTAATGCCGCTTCTAATGACGGCACACTCGCCGCGCTCGTTTTCGTTGTAGGGTCGCAAATGATTTTGTGTTTGGTTATTATTTTATAATTTATATTATTTTCTGACTGACTATGTCGTGTAGCCATAAAATTGGATTTTTTGATGTAAACCAATTGAGTTTCAATGTTTTATATAAACGTATAATTTTAGGTGTTTGGCAATAAAACTTTTAATCATATTATAGGTTTTATGTGACTTGGCGTACTCTTAATATAATATATGGTATCGTTTATATAATAGATAATTACTGATATATTAATAATATAGTTCAAAATCATTTACATCCTTGATATCGTGGGTGCGAGCGCTCGCCTCCTACATATTTAATTTGCTCGGACTGGTTTCTGTCCGGGCGCCGCGCTACGCTTTGTGTTTCGTTATGGCTCTATCGTCTGCGACTATAGGGCTGCTTGATTGAAGCATCGCTACTTTATTGTTTACCCGTTTTGAATTCACAAAAGAAAATAGAAAATTCGGTGTATAAAAATTAACATTTTACATTTTCAAAGTGGTCTCCCGTTTAATTGTTACAGAAAATTTTATTCAGTAAAAGTAAAAATGCAAACAAAAGATAAGTGGTACCCAGTCAAGGGTAAGTCTGAGATAAAGCCGAGATTCGAAGGGCGTGAAATGTATAAGCCAAAAAATATAATCTTCGTCACGAACTCCTTGGTTCTGTGGATTGAATACACCCTACTTTTATAAAGTGAAATTTTAGTCCGTCAAAATAAAAGAGCTTGTTATCTCTACTTTGAAAAACGAAATTGGTTTTGTATATATAGAGTTTTGAAAAGTTGACATATAATCTTTACCTTTTTATGCCGAATAGTAAGATTGTGGTCTCACACAGAACTGTCTAGTTCTCCACCTAAGGTCTGAGTTTAAGATTTAAGTGGAGTGAATTTAAATATATGAAACATAGATTTTTTTTTCATATTATAGTTCAAGCGATTTTTTTTTTAAAATAGACATTAATATATAAAACGTTTGTATTTGATACGACTAGAAAAAAGTAGACAAATATAAAGAATAAGTTTGGGTGGATAAAAAGTATTTAGAAGCTATCCGCTTAGTGGACTATCTCATATCTTAATTCATAATTCGATATACACTGATGTCGCAAAGTGCAAGTTCGCGAGAAAAAAGCTAGGGGCACAGAAGGGGATGCGGGTGGCAAACACCCTCTCGGGTGTAATCCCTTATCGTTGCCACCGTCCGCACATCCACAATTATTATGAAGGGCTGATGTAAAATAGCGTTGCTTATTTATAGATTCTAAATAATAACTAAATCCATGTAATTTGTTATTTAGTGTTTCTCCAATTATTATTGAAAATAAAAAATGTATTGTTAAAGTTAATTTTATAAAGTTATTTATGAAATCACTTGCGTGAATATTTCAATCAATAAATGTCAGTAAGCATGTAAGAAACTATAATTGCATATTTCAGTGAGCAGAAAACTTCGTCTATTTTTGGTATCATAAATATTTTTTCAATATGTTTTCTAATACTCAACTGCTGAGAAAAATTCATTCCTCAAAGAGAGAAATTCAACAATAATACCTAATACAGTTCTACGGTGCCAAAAAGTAAAAGATTAATGCTCTAGTTTCCTTGTATGCCTTATTCTCGTTCTTGGCATAAAGGCTAGCTATATTTTAAAGTAGCGGTGACACATTCGGTAATTCGTTCTAAGCATGCAAATTCTTTAAATTGAAATGTAGCTACTAAAGAATATATAGAATAAAATTTTAAATCCTGTTGAGTCAATACTTTATAACAAAATATTATATCAAAATGTGTCGTATTTGTATAGACCATTGTCGTTAATATAATCCATTTAAGGTATTCGTGAACAGTCAGTTTATTTAAATTCGTTACTGCAAAGATCTATACTTACATACGAGTACATACGAGTACTCGGATTACATACGAGTTTGATCTATACGAGTATATTTTTTTCATACTTTAAGTGTTGTTCGACACTTAATAAAGAAGAAAATATATAAAAAATTTAATAGTGATTAAAGACTTCTTGGACTTACTTTAGTTTCCAAGATCGAGTTCGAGCCCTATAGCCCTATATTTCATTCCTTTTAAAGCCATATAGTCATGAAAATAATTTTTAAAGTCCTAAATGACTTGGCTCTTGGCTCTGGCTTTGAGACACGCTCATGTAATTGCAACTAAAAAATGAAAACTAAATATTAAATTTGAACGTACAACCACCTTCAAAAATCTCTTCAACAAAAGAAAAAATATATAACTCATAAATAAGGCAAAACCCATGTTCCCAGTCCACGCCACGTACCAAACCGCCTCGGCCACTCTATATGGGATCGCGGTCGCAAGCTATGTAAGCCAGGCCCGTTGGCTACGGGTCCCGCAGTGACCGCTGTCCCTTTCACACTCGGACAGCGTTGTATAGTGCCATCTCGCTCACACCACCAGTTATGTAGGGTTGCAAATTTTTGATGTGCTCGGGTGATGTAGGTCCAAGTAAAGTAACATACGGTCAGAGTTGTGTGTGAATAATCTGATATCTTTTATGTTTATGTTTATACTGTTCGTTTTTTGTACGAATATAAAAATTGCTTCTAAAAATTTTATAAAATTAAATCTGTTGCATTGTTTATTGTATGTCGATTCAAAATATATTACAATGAAAGATTCATTCATTATATTAATATTAAGAAAAATGGGGATTACACAAATATTTATAATAAAAATATTTATGAACTTTAAAACCATAATTAGTAACAAATAGTTTAGCAATTTTCATCGCTCCTTTTCAAAAACGCCCTTTACAAATATCCTTCTCTTAATAAATTGGAAGTAAAAGTTAACCAAACAATTAAAAGAAAAAACTTTTTAAAAAAATATCTAGGCATATAAAACAAAAAAGTTTGCTAGCTATACCTACTACTGCCGAGTTGGTAACATAGAGTAAGTATTCATTACACTTGCCAACCCTGCAGAGCTTAGGCTAAGCCGAGCGAATTTCATTTCTCAGACGGCGTAAAAATTTAATAAAGACGCAAGCAGTAGTTGCGGGATGGTGTTTCGGTCGCTAATTTTGTCATTATTTTTATACTTTTTTTCCATGTCAGCCTTTTAATCGTGTCACGTAAAATTTTGAAAAATATGCCATCTTAAGGGTTTCTTTGCCGTATTTATGGAGAATCATGGAAGACAGAACCCTTCCCTCCGCGCGTCCGACTCGCATTTGGCAGGTTTGTAATTTAAATGGCAAGTAGTAAGTTGGTTTAAGTAATAGGTATTAAAACTTCATCTGTTTATAATTCTCATTGTTTTAGATTATAAATTGGAAGAGTTTGTTCGATTTTAGGCGCTAACATCAGAAACTGTTTTCAAATTGAAACATAAATTATTTTAGTATTGGATTGGATTGTATTTTTTCAAGGAAGGCTTGAAGTGCTTTTCCCATATTACATCATGTTAAGTTAAAAACCAGTAAAATGTTAATATTTTTGTCTAAAAGTTTTTAACAATAAGTAATATTTGAGTAAAATATTTTTGAATACTAATTTAAATCTGAAAAAAATATTTGAAAATCCTTTTATTTATCACGCAAGCCTATAGAAATGTAAACTTAAAAGGGATTGTGGAATACAGTATTATATTATACAGATGCGAATAACACAATGCATCGGATGTGTCATTTCGCGCCATCGCGTCGTGTTTGAACGATCAATGGCGGCGCCTTTTGGCGGGAATGCGACGCAGCCTATAGGGACACTAATAAATTTCAACAGATAATATATGGTAAGTAGGTCAACAATTAAAATTTAAACGAATAGCAATATTTCAACAATACTAGTTTCATATTTATTGTTTTGGACAATGCATTTAAATATATAATAAATATAATTATTATATTTCCTTTATAGTTCTGAAATTAAACGAATGACCTACATATAAACAAATATTATGTGCTTATTCTGCAAAAATGTTAAAAAAGCGAGATGATTTAAATATTTTCGACATTGGAAACCCATTAACAATGTACAATATATCAAGTGTACCAAATCTTACCAACAAAATAATTCATTAAGTCTTTGTTCAACCAAAAAACCTAATGTAACCTTACACGCTTGACCAATTACCGCCCTCGGCTTTTCACAAATCCTGATAAAGAATCAATAGCATCGTTTCCCTCTACTTCCGGGGACAAACGTGATTAGAATTTTCGAAAATATATAGAGCAAGATATTTTATGATGTCGGTTTTGTTACGCCGGAAATTAAATAAGTACATAAGGATTTTGTTGGAAAAGAAGTGTTGCTATCAAAATATTTTGGTTCTTTTGGATTTATGCGGCTTTTTTATCACCACGCACATTATTTTAATACGGAGTACGCTTAAGGAATCTCTGCATTCGCTATAAGAATTATTCTCATTTCTATTACGGTCCATTATTGTTAAATATTAAATTTTTTTAAGAACAACATATTATTTTTATTTTTCAGCTTCACGCTGTAACCCTTATATAGCAGGATTGGCAGTGGAAACATACCTAGTCCTAAGAGTCCTAAGGAACTCCTTTCTCCACCTTTGGCCCAAATTTCCAACATTGAGTGATGAGCGGCAAAACTTAACGTCACGCATTGTTTTTTTACCAGAGCGAGAAAATTAAAAATGAAAGTGGTGGTGGAAACTGAACTGAAATGTTTTGTAAGTTTTCAAATATTCAAATCATTAAAAAAAACCATCCCGATCACAATTCAGCATAAGTAGCATATCACATTAATGCGTTAGCTCGATTTTGGCGCTATCAAGCAAAACAGTATGCAAATACGCGATGCAACGCAAGAAATATGCTAATATTGCAGATACCGAAACTGCAGTTAATAGCGCGCCTCGAACAACGACGGCTATTTCGATGGGAATCGATGTGTTTGAACGCGGTTGATGTGAGTTCGAATCCATTGGAATGTTTGTGCTTACAGTGGAAATTCGTTTTTTAAGCTTCACGCTGTATCCTTATTATCTATATCGTTTCATTCTATTTGTCTATATCCCTATGATATGTGTATATTTTTTAAATGGATGGATACTGTGGCTTAAAATGCAGCGGGGTAGCCCGGAGTGTCAAGCGCTGCGGTCTCTGCATACCATTCTTGCCTCGTCAACTATCATTAACTTATGCATAAGTCCGTGTATATATTATTTTTAACTTGCTAATCAATAATATAAACTTGCTTAATTTACTAATTGAGTTTTCTGAGTGCGCTTGAAGCCATCGTCTAAAATATTTCTAAATTTGATGGGCTTAGTATATGCAAAATCTGCAGATGCCGCCATAACAAGGCAGCAGTAAACAGCAAAGCACTCGGAAGTTTTATTCCGCGTCTCCAGCTATTCGGTTTACGATTACGACCACAGCTGCAAGTGAATGGGCTATTAAAAGTAAAATGAAATATTTGCTGACCGAAACCAATATAAATTGACACCGATTTGACAAAATAGAGTGTGAGAGATATCTCTATTTCTATACTAATATTATAAAGCTGAAGAGTGTGTTTGGTTGAACGAGCTTATCTCAGGAAGTACTGATTTGAATTGGAAAATTATTTTTGTGTCAGATAGTTCGTTTATTGAAGAAGGCTAAAGGTTGTAAGTACTACAACTCTCATTTTCTCCATTTGGCCTTGGGAGCAGAGACATAGGTAAAAGCTAGTTGCTTCATATTGGACTGTATACTAAGAGGAGCCAAAAGCCAAATTAAACGTTTTTTATGTTTAAATGTTATGTTCTTTAAGTAAAATATTTATGTGCGTGCATAGTTTAATTTGGTGTCATCAATAAAATTTTATTCTCAAAATATATGGAAATTTTACAGATGTTGCCATAACAAGGAGCACAAATGAGAAATGACCTGGAAAACATTTATTCTTGTCTCTCGTCTCAAGACATTTAAAATTTACGGTTACGGCGATGTTTAAAGTGAAAGAAGGTATTTTTTAACCCCTACATGTCGTATAAGAGACAGAGGTATTTCTTTATTCTTTACTCTCAATTGAACCGATTTTATTAATCAGTGTTGTAATTTTATTATGCTTTATTATAGTTATACATATTGAAACTAATATTATAAGCGTCAATTAAAAAGGAATATAATTTGTTTTTTTAACGATGGTAACATTTTATTACCAAGGTTTACTAAGAATATATTTTGTTATACATACATATGTATACAGACATATATTTTTTTATAATGGCCTGATATTGCGATGATAGGACAAATCATTTTATAGGTAATGAATACTAACTCTATTGTCATAAACCTATTTTATCTTCTATATAAAAATGAAAGGGTTGATCGGTGAGGATGAGGATCGGGGTTGCCAGTGATTAAAACGAAATCTGACATTTATAAAATATTTATTTTCAATAAATCACATTCCATTTATATACTCGTGGCACATCGAACAACAGATAAATATACTCCGTACTATATCAAATCTATACTATAAATCTATTTGAGGTATTTTTTTCGCTATATCTAAGTAACTTTCCAGTTTATAATATACATATAAGCATCTATCACACTGAAAATAAATTCGTAATGTCTAACGTACATAATGATTTAAGTAAATAAATTTTCCAAAATGTGGTAAACATTATAGTATACTCGTACATTGATATAAAATTGTATTCACTTCGATTGTAACTTTGAATGTTTTTGGAAAAAAAAAGAAATAACCTAAACACAGCCAAATGTCCAAATATCTAGACTAGATCAGAAAAATGTCTTCCATTTATGTCTTTCTTTTATATTCTGTAGGTATATTCCATTCCATGTATAATTTGTACTTTGGCATCCCATCACTGTCGTATGTAAAATCACGGTCCTAATATAACATCTATCACATTTATATAAACATCAAAAACACGTACATACATTTAGTTTTGGCAATTGTCGCTAAGAGATGAGAAGAAAATATTTTTATCATGGCATAAAATGTTGTTTTGTTAAATTATTGTACTTCTGTTTCTTTCATTAATAAAATGTTATTCTGAAATATAACGGAATATTTGAATATTATTTATCTCTCCGCTTTATAGAGCTTTGGCAACAACCAAAACGTCGTTATAATATTATGAGCAATGCTACTCAATTCATCGGATCATAAAATGTTCGTTCCATTTGTATATTTCACCCCTTAATCCTCCATCTCGGAGCCCACAGAGTACTCGGTTTTGAGATCTCTATTCAAGTCGTCCGGCGAATCATTTCTCATGTCCATTACGGATCGCGACGCGTACGGGCTCTGAGAGGCCATGCTCGCTAGTATACCGTTGGAGAGGGCCTGCACCGACAGCGCCTCCTGCGAGGGGCCCGCGTAGCTGTACTGCTGGTAGACCGCTTGTATGCGCGCCGCGTTCACCAGCGTCTGTATCTTGAGCTGAGTGTCCAGCGCCAAACTCAGCGGCAACTTACGGAGCTGACTAGCGATCAATTTACCGAACATTTCGAATTCATTTTCGTTCCCGTTCTCGGAATGCTGACTCAAGTCCTGCGGGGTCTCCGATTGGTCGCTACGCTCGTCGAAAGTCTTTTTTTGTTTCGCCGGCACCGGATAGATGGTGGCTAGGGAAGTGGTCAGCGGCGTCGCTATACCGACGGGAGGGTTGAGGAACGGGGCGGTCGTGGAGGCCGGCAGGATGCTGAACGGGGACGACGCCTGGCTGAGCCCGAAGGGGGTGCTCGGCCGCGGGGACGGCGTGTTCAAGACGTACGGAGTCGACGATCGCGTCGAGCTGCGACGTTTTCGTGGACTTTTCTTCTCCGGCGACTTGCGTTCGCTCAGGTCTTGAACTATGTCGCTGTCGTCGCTCATCGGGATCTCGAGCAGGCTGTTGTCGACCTGAAACAAAGAAAATGTCGCTTCGAAGTTAAAACGCCAGAGCGCATGTGCGGCTCACAAGCTGCGAGCGTGTAAACAGAGGCACTCACGGAGCTCGGGGTGACGATCGCCCGCAGAAACCTGTCCGCGTGCTCGAACCACGTGACGCTCGGGCGGTACGCATGCGCGCCGGCCTTCCGCGCCGCGCGAATCTTCTTCAACTCGACGCTGTACGACGATCGTATGTTTTTTATTTTATTTTTCAGCTCCTTAACGGTGATGTCCACTAGGTTTAGAGTTTTAATAATTTCGACGTAGCCCTGTTCGCGTACTTTCTTGTTCTTGTAGTTCTCGGAGACGGGGTTCCAGAGATACTCGCGCTTCTCGTACTCAATGATCATCTGGATGGTGAGGTCCTCGCTCCACTTGGGGTTGGCCAGTATGGCGACCATGTTAGACCATCAGAGGCGTTCGCGTGCCCCGAGTCGAGCCACGGGAGCGCAGAAGGGTGCGGGCGTGTCGCATGCGCGCAGCATACTAAAAGCACGTCGATGGGCCGGCGCCCCGCGCGGGGGGACTATTTCGGGAGTAGCCGGTACGCAGCCGCGTGCTTTGGAGCGTGCTATTTCCTCTCAGAGGCGGCGGAGGCCGAGCTCGAGTGAAATGGAAGATTTGTGGCGACCGGACACGTCCGCACGCCGCGCGTCGCCGCTCGGTCAGACGTCTTTGTAAACTTTAAATAGATTCAATTGCCATATCGCGCACCGACTCTGAATGTTCAATGTATGAGCGTCACGACTATTAATTGTATGGGCGAGTTTTGCAAACACCTACATACGCTGCATTCAAATACGTAGCGATTGTATTCATATTAAAATATTTTAAAAAGGCGTCTGTATGCAAAAAACTACATTTTATACAACTATCTATTTAAAGAAACAAAAATGAACTTTTAAATAATTTCAAGAAAATATTAATTTTAAATAAATAAAACTGAAAATTATTCAAGTTTTACCCTGTAACAATACTTGCTTCTGTTAATAATTTTTTTGTTACTATTTCCTACTTTTCAAACTTTCTGGTCTTGGTAAATAAAGACGTACAAATGCAACGAAAATGTATCCACCGATTCACACGTGGGCCATTTTACCGAGAACATTTCACTTTTCACGTTGCACCTCTTTGTGATATCAAAATAAACGGGCTAGTTGAGAGATATCACTTAATTCCTTTATTTATTTCTTAAGCAAAGATGGTTCTAAAGAAATATAAAATATTATTGTATTTTTCTTGTACATATTTGTTTTTATATTTTGAAAGCGTTTTGTTCATTATGTAGGTACATTTTTAATATTAAGAGTATACTTGCCGTCGATGCAAAATGTGATGTAAATGTAAATATTATTTTTGTGTTCACATTTAAGAAATAGTTTTTGTCTTTTGGAGAAATCGTTGAGTTTTAGAATATTGTTCTACATACATCGTTTTTAGACTATGTGACAGTTTTGGCGCAGTCTCTACCCAGTGACGACTGAATGTAAACGCGATGGCTGTGAGTTCAATTACCGTTCAGTTAATTATATTTAAATTATTTTTACATCCCTGCTCTGAAAGAAAATATGTGACGTTGACTTCCGTCACTAAACGCGCAATGTTTAAAAAAATTAGGCGAAAACCGGCGAAGGAGTGTTTTGATACTTGGTTCCTTCTGTCTGACTTGAAGCTATTTTTCGCCACAGTTTTTACCGATAGGCTGAGGGAACGTAGATATTTCTAAGTAGGCACTTAGTTCTCCGTTCTATAAATAGAAAATAATTAAATTATATCTAAGTAAAGAACAACATTAAAAAAATGTGATTTAAACTTAAAATTTTTAGTCGAATTAATTAACAACTAACAACTACCCTTAGATAAAGCACTAATCCTCACAATATCTTATCTATAGCTAATTGTGAGCAAAATGTGCAAGAAAATAAAATCCAACTTCTAAAGTAGCAAGGAAAGTAGCAAATATTTTATCGCAAAAATATTACTGTCCATTCCCCAGATCCCGTACTCGGTGCTCGGTGCTCGGTAGTCGGTGGCCGGTTCACATTTCACATTTCTTGTTTGCTCGCCAACGATTCTTTACACTAACGGTTTGGCGCATCGGCTGGGTTTAATCTTTGTCAGGGCTGCTAGTGCTATGTACTTTTGCTTGTTTGTTCTTTTGCATGGGTTTTACTGTTTTAAAAGAGTTTCTGTTAGGTTTTTTGATAACGAAAATCTATCGGGTAGTTTTTAATCATATTGCGTCGAATTTGATGTGATTTGTCTTCAGGATAAAATGCAGCGTTAAGTTCCATATAAGTTTATTATAGGAGGATGCCATTAGATTATTACACGACAATATAGATGTTATGGGTTCCAGGTCACATGATATCTTACATTTCGTCTGAATTTGTTGAGTGTTGGGCGTTGTAGGAAAAATCAGACAGTTTGTCAATAAACATACTAAACACATTTGGAAATAATAATTAAAAAAAAAGAATAAAACATTTTAAAATCTTCTTTCTCTCCACGGTTTCTACATTTTTTATATTGAGCTCGTAGAACAAAGCCACGCTTACTTTCTTAATGCAACGACGAAGTGAAATAAATTTTGTAAGCACAAAAGTGAATCTGACGAGATACATCGCGGGGCATTTTCTCATTCTTGAAACGGTCGGGTGCGAACGTTTTACTTTTCGCGTAGGTAGGTATCTACGGACAAGGTCTTCAGATAAAATGGTATAACCCACAAACAATATAAAACTATCTATGTCCATATGCTAATAATATAAAGGTGCAGCTTATTTTATTGAACGCGCTAATCTTGGAAATTATTAATTTAAATAGATTTTTTGTGTTATCAAACATCATTCCATTCTATTTATATTTTCGTTATATAAATATTTTCGTAAGCAAAATCAAACTATAGAAAATAAGAAATCTCATTGTAAAATAAAAACAAGATTCAAATACATATAATTTTAAAATTAAACTCAAGCAATACTTAGGTCCCCTTTGGTTCAAGCGCATCATATTTCTTGTTTGCTCGCCGTCCGCCAGCGATGCACGAACAGACTGGTAATGGAGCTAGAGATTGCTACTGGAGTTTCTCTTCGTTAGGATATTTTGGTTATTCCAATATGATATTTCAAGTATATAGTTGAAGACACTGTTTTATCTGATATCGATATGTATACTTATGCATTTATTTATTTAAAATATTTTAAAGACATTTTATAAAACTATATTTTTATCACAGCTTAATAGTTACAGCTATCAATTATAGGTCTTAGTGTATAATTAAAATAATTTACATTTAGTTGTTCCTACAGTTATCTGGTGTCTTTGAATTTGTTAAAATGACAAAAAAGAAATTTAAATGGCATAAACATAGCCCCTTAATACTAGATATACACGTTTCTACAGAAAGCTTAGTCAACAGTCATGTCAAGAGCTAACTGCACCTACTTATACTACTTACATTTTGCAGAGGTGTATGGACACGCGTCTTCTATAAGTATAGAATAGATACAAATAAAATGATGTATAATACATAGAATATAGGTTATACTATTGTTTTTACTACTATTTATTATTGCAATAAAATGTTTTAGATTTTATAATTTATTCACGAAAATATTTTATTTATTACGCTGAAACTAAACTGTTTCGTTTTTACAACTCAAATGAACATTTTTGATCATTTGTAATAATTTAATTTCATTGATAATTATTTTCTCAACATTGATTTGGCTTTTGTTATTAAAGTGGTGAGTTGTACATTTTCAAACAGAAATAGAGAAATCGGGTCACGTAGTGGTAAAGTATTAACAGCGAAATATTGCTGTTGCTGCGTCCCTTAGCTTAGTTAATGCAATTTGAAGGCAGCGCGCCGCGGTTATCAAAGCTGAGATCGCTTGGTTTGTAAAATTAAGTGTTTTTAATTTGTAGACAGCGAAATAATTATGTGAACATTATTTTATTACCAACATAAAAATATATATTCTTCGTGTAGTTTTTTTCCTTGTAACATTTATAACGATTGTGGCATATCTTCTATAAAATAGAACAATATTATACATATTTATCCAGGGTTAAAACTCCTGTCCCTTTATAAGAAAAGGAAACATTTAAGAAAATAAAATTTTGTTAAATAAAGTAATGATATCACTACAAAGTCGAGACGTTTGCTTACAAGGCGCCTGACGGTGACAGGAAGCGGATATTAAGCTTTTACACACAGGATGTATTATAGTCTCGATCTGTGTCCCGTGGCGAAGTTAAGTTGCGATATGATAGATGCATTTTGCAAAATAATAAATGTTTTATATTATGAGAAAAAGTCTTAAATGTAGATTTATTACGATTAGCCAATTAGAGTATATTAAGACGTGATAAAAAATATTTCTAATTTGATTGCCGTAATTATTGTTATAAGATATTTTAAAGAGTGTTTTTTTGCTTTACGCTTTATCACATATATAGCAGTATAGACAGACTGAATATGGAAACCTAGTATCAAAACACTTCGTTCCCTACACTACCGTTCTCCACTTTTTGCCGAATTTTGGCGGTATTGCATATTGAGTGGTGGACTCAATGTCGCACTTTGCCTCGACGCTAGAGAAAAGAAATCAAAATATTAAATACTTCATTATCTCGAGGGAGAATCGAACCCACTACCTGTCGCGTTTACAATCACAATTGTGTACAAGTGTGAAATGTGTGTGGGTTAAAGAGATAAATAAGAAATATACTATTATTTTAATGGGATAATAGATATTAGAAAAATTTGAATAATACAAAAAAACCCCTGATTTATATTACAATAACAGTATTATTAGATTTAAAACATAGCCACTCTGCATCAAAACAGCGTTTTCATCATTAAGCGACATTAACTTATTCCTCTTGGCACGATTCCTATAAAGTCTCGAGATAGCTCTGGCATTCACAAACGCACAGATGTCCCGTGGTAATTCTTGAGACGTTTACATCGTCTTACCGTCTTAGGCTCAAGATTAGGTGCGACCTCTACAAACAGGAGGCTTATGACAGGTTGGACGTTGACCGGCTTTTAAGTATTTGACCAACTTGTGTACATTGACACTAAAAGACTGCCTTATGAATGTTTGCTTCTATGTGATTTTTTTGTTAAGCTGCAAAAATATTTGCAGTTAAGAGTCTATGATCAGTTCCGTAGTATTTGATGTTATAGATTTGACTTCGATATTTTTTTGTTTTTTTTTGGTTTGCTATATATATGGGTTTTTGCTACGTAATATAAATGACAAAAAAAAATGGTGAGCGCAAAGTAAATTATTATTACATTTTATGGATTTATCTATATGATAATAAAAATAAATTAAGTTTCTAAGTCTATACGTAACCCTATTATATAATCTGCCCTATTACGGTAGGCTAACTCGGTGCAAATTGGTAGTTTCGTAAACAGATGGATTTACTCTGACTAGCAAAGCAGTTCACCGGACAAAGGCACTCAATGAAGTTAGTCGGGCGACGTGTTGCCTTGATCAGTGCAATATTAAGATGTCAAGAGGCGTGTTTGAAGATAACTGGAGATTTTAATATACTTAGACATGATTTTTTTTTTGCTAAAACCCACACGCAATATTCTTTATAAATAAAATATCTAAATGTTACACAAATATTTGTTAGAATCTAGGAAGAATTTAATTCTATCAATCTTTTGTATTTGTATAGAAAAGGAAAAACCAGGTCTCATTGATGATATCACTTCATTATAAAGTAATTCACGAAGAATCTAAAAAAATATTCTCTCTGTATCCTTTGAGTTTTAATAATCTGGACGTCGCTCTTATTATTAATTTTAACATAAATAACAAAATCTATGGGACTAGACTTTTTTAAAACTAAATTACAAAAAGGTCACCTTAATCACTAAGTACATTTTAAGGTTGCCAGGCACAATATTTTTCCATACAATGCACAATGCTGTCAATTACATGATGGAGGCAGGACAAAAGCGCTACGATAAAGGCCTTCGCTAGTATATCATAATGATAAATATACACCGCCACTGAAGTGAGAGCGAGAAAATTACTGACCGCGCAGCTTCAAAGGCGATGAGCGCGAAGTAGCGGTTAGAGGCACAGACTATAGACGGTATTTCGCTGAGTTATTAAGATTCACGTTTAGAATAAGTTAAAAATGTTTTGTAGAGATTTTTCTGTCTAAAATTGATCACTATGTCGAATTATGTTAGATCTGAAATAATTTTATATAAAATTCATTAAATTTTGGATTTTAATAGAATTTTATACCTAATAATCTTGCATAGGTACTGAACAAAATAAATTCCAAAAAAATTGACGTAGTTACATGAAAAAAGTTTAAGAAAATTAAAAAAATATTTAGTGAACTAGAAAACATACGCAATGTTAATTTTACCCGCAAACATCATTTACACCTGTACCGTTTAAATCTGAAGATGTAAAAGGAGCTTCGAGCGATATTTATCTGTCTCTTGGCCTCGCCGGCATCTATCAAGTCGACAAACTTAAAATTTCAAATAAAGTAACATTTATTACTTGGTATTAAGGTTCAGAGTTGTATGGCTCAACATTAATGCGTGTTTAACTATATACCACCGCAGATAGATGTACGTGTGTGACGCAACGTGGCCTGACATCCACATTATCTAGTGTCAGTAAATGTGAGAATATGCCAATCTGGCAAAATACCTATGCTGGATATATGTATATCATAAGCGATTCTGTTACAATAAATATCTTTTCAGTGATCAGTTATAGGTAAGTTCTTCTTAGAAATTTCTCTGTTATTCTCCAAAAAATAGCAACACTCACAATTTAAAGTATTCTTATCATTAAAATTTACTTTTATCTAGTTTATCTCCTTAAAAAATTTACAAATAAATTCAGATTAACAAATATTTTTAAACTCTTTTTGCAAAAAACACAATAAATATATCTTCTAACAATTTATAAATGGTTAAAACCTTAAATAGGAGCGGAGGCGCTCTGAATCTTAATAAATAGATGCACCGCAACTGCGCCAAGCGGTCATCAATCCAGTTCATCACAACGCTTTAACCTACAATAAATTCGTGCAATTTATTGTACGCCACGAATAAACATTACATATGTTTACTGTAGTGTGCGTGTGATGTATTACAGAGGAGATACGGGAATGCCGAAAGCAAGGGGTAAATGGGCATGTCAGCGAGACAGCTGTATAAATTATATTTTAGATAATTTTGGAGATTAGAACTCAGCCAAGTTAGTATCTAAGTAAAACTTAGGAGTTCATCCACCATCGTCAATTAAATTTAATATAAAGTTATGTTTACTCAAGTAATATTTCATTTTAATTTATTCAAATAACATATACTTAGTTATTTTTTCATTTACAATGTTTTCTATTTTTTTTTTGTAAAGTTTTAGTAACATTGCATTCTGAGTTTGGTCTTATTAGAAAGGCTAAGCATTTACCTACAGTATAAATACATAAAGACATTGTCTCGAATATAATATGAACCGATAATCATAGTGTTTCTGTACAGTCTATCTACTCTAGAATATAATATTACTATGTTTTCTATAATTTTAAATTACTGCAGGGTAAAAATCAGCAAGGCTGTGAACTTTAAGTGCGTATCACACGACGCGTAATGAGGGTGACATGACGCCCGAGGGGTCTGGCCCGACTGTCAGTGAACATCTGGGTGGGAACTTGTCATTCAACTTGCGTATTGAAGTACTATGCTAAACAGGTTTGATGGTTAAAAAGTTATATTTTATATGTCTACTATTATTGTTATTTATTTTTATGTAAAATGCTGTTGTCTGAGATATAGAAAATAATCTATAGTAATGTTATTTACCTTTGAATGATATATTTTTTATAATAGATTTATAATAATAAATATATATGATAATACCTTTCACAAGTAGCAAATAATCGTAAAATAAAATCAAATAAACAATAAAATCATAAAAAATAAGAAACAACAAAAAAAATATTGAAATATTTCAAGTATCAAACCGCACCGCGCGCAGTAAGTCCCGTCAGCACCTCGACCGAAACGCGGCCCGGGGCACGGCTCACCATCTACATAACTACGTAACACGACTCGGTAACTCTAGATGCCGACTGTATATAATATAACTGTTGGATTTGCGAGTCGAGTAGATATTGTATATAGAGTCTGTTATATTATATGTATAGATTAAGGGGCACGAAGTGTGACTGTAAACGCGACTGATTGTGGGTTCGATCCCCACTCGAGAAAATGAAATATATACATAAATGTATATTTCACGGCAGAGCACGGTGTTGAGATCTCATCCTAAGTAACCCTTAAAAACATCAGCTTCGAGCTTTTTACCCCATATAGCAGGATAGACAGAAGAATCCTTGTTTCAAAATAAAAATCATTGCCCTAATTCTAGATAATGTGAAATTTGAAATGGCTTTACTATTATGGACGGAATATCACCTAAAATGTACCTACTACTTATACATATTTGTTATTTTACATTTTAATATAATATTATATCATTAACATTTTCTCCATTCTCTCTAATAAACAAGGAGTAAATTGTCACCACAATATAAGCGGCCATAACATCGGTTCAGCACGGTAGCACGCGCCATTAGCGGGACCGGAACGGGCCCTATTTCCGCGCGGAAGCTCCCCCGCACCCGTTATGTTCGCCTGGTAGCCGTCTATTTTATTTGCTCCTAGTTGCTACTTACGGAGTTTGTCTATCTTCCTTTCTTATTCTAGAAATTTCCTTCCTTTTAAAAGTTCTTCTTTAAAACCAATATATTGGTAGTTTGGTGCAACAATTACTTAATTACATTTCTTTTAATAAACAAGTTAAATATGTCAAATGTATGCCGGAAAAACTAAGAACTTTTTGAAGAATATTTAAAAAAAGTGGAAATGCATCATTATTGCACCATAATCAATGAAACGTTATTCCGTTTTCCAAGGCAACGAGATATAAATTAAATTCTGATTATTTTCTTTATAATTAGAAATTATTATCGAAAAATCTGAATCTCTATTATTAAGGTGGAGGTAGTTTTTAAGTTCATCACTTGTCCCTTTTGTATTTTTTTTAATGTTAAGTCGATTTCGCATGGTTAGGCAACAAATTAATAAAACAGTTATAGCAGAATCAGTAATATTTGGTAAAAGTTAACGTTACCTTAATGTATAGTAGTGGGCTGGGCTTAATGTATAGTAGTGGAACAAGTCCGCCAACACATTCCATTATTGCGTTTTATTTATCTGGAAATTTAGTTTTGATTATTTTATAAGGTAGCTATTTTTTAAAAAAATGCCAAATTTTAATAGAACCTACTTATTACTAATATGTAATTATTAGGCGATATACGCCGACCACGAGCGATATCAGTAGATTCAAGCTTTACGCCTATACTCGTGTACATCAGAGCAAGCAGAAAGAACCCAGTTTCAAGAAATTCCGTTCTTTTGAATTTTCAACCACAATAATATTTTTTAATTAAGAACTTATCATGCAGCCAAGTCACACCTATCAAGAACATTAAAATAAAAACAGAAAAAAAGCAAGAAGTTTTACATAATATTCATAATTGTGTCGTTGAACTAAGCCATTCCTCGATGTCGCGTCCCGCACTTAAACGCAATATGGCGGATTTCCGCAACCCGTGTGGTCCTTTATTACCGTCACGAGTAGAAACGACTTTGTCCATCGCATTACCTACTGATGCAATGCTGTTTGAAGTTTGTATATAAAGTATATATTTTATTTTAAATTTTATTGGCAATTTATTTATAAACCACAAACGTTACCGTTTCACGGAACAAGATTTTAACAATCATTTATTTTTAGATAAAAAGAGAAGAAAAATATATTTTATCGATCGATTTTGTTTATTTTATCTGTTCAAAGTATAAATAAACGTATCTATGACAAGTTAAAAATATAAATAAAAATGTAACTTCAAAAGATGTCCAACAAGCCTGATGTTTCCCCGGCAGAACTTGATACTTCATCGCAAAGTGCTTCGGTGTATTATTACTGTTGGTAGGTACCTAACGAAAACGAAGTTACGTTTCAAATGAACAAAATATTATAATTGTGAGAGAAAATTATCTCTTTTGTCCATATAATTAATTACTATTTTTAAAATAATTTAGAGAAGGAAAGTACCTACTTTCACTTGCCCGCTCCGGTAGGACACAACGGCGTTGAGTACCGCCACTCAATAAGCAACGTTCGAATTCGGGCGAAACACGGAGAACAGATTCTATGTGGACATAGGCAGGGTATAGGCATAGCGTGTGCGCCAAAATGGATGTTCAACCCACCAGGTTCCCACGTAAACGTCATTTAGCAGTTCCTGTTTCGATCTCCACCAACAGTAATCCATTAAGCCGCAAACAACGACAGTCGACAATGCAAAAAGACCTAATTTCGTATTTGGAGCAGTTCAGCTCGGGGCTCGGGGGAGCATTAATCAAAATTAAAAGTGGATTAGGCAGAGGACACGGACTAAGCAAATGAGTCGCCCCTTCTAATGTCTTTCGACCCCTTTTATTTGTTACTTTAAAAAAGATTTTTTTTAATGTTTTTGAATATTTTTTTGTTGCGAGTTTCGTTGGTTATTAGCGGAAACTGTGGTTTGTACATGACAAAGCAAGTTTTGTATTCAATGTGTAGTAAATATTGAATCTTAATGAATATGTATTAGTTTATGCAACTATGAAAAAAAAGTCAGGAGGTATCTTTTGGGCGTGAAAAAATATAATTCAATTAAAAATATATAAATTAAATTAAATTAAGGCTTCACCTTACCACTAAACATTTGAGAATTTACCTTAAATTACATATATTGGAAAAGATATAGTGATGAAAATGTATATATTTATATTTGAGAAAAAATATCGATGTCTCAACGGTGAAAATACATTTCATGATAAAATCGTAAAACTTTACTCAAGCAAATGAGTATGAAATTTCTAAGGTTTTATCTTACTACTAGTCGACCGCAACTTTATTTGCGAAGACTTTAAGACATAAAATGGAAAATTCGAGAAATCCTCTCTTAGTGCTCCCCTAAACTCCCTAACCTACCTACATGCGAATTTCAAGTTTCTAAGTCCAGTAGTTTTGATTGTGCATTGTCTGTTAGTGACGGAAGAGTTTTGTAACTGAGATCGCTTTTTCCAGAACATATTTTTCATAAAATTTCTTGGTATCGATTTACAATGGATGGACACAATAATTTTGCTCTTTATACATTTACCTAAATCATAGTTTATTTAATTAAATAACCTTACATTTATATAGATAATAATTGAAGTAAAAAATATACATATAACTTACAAATCTAAAAATTGCGTAGAGTAAAATAAGCAACGTATATGTACCTATACATATTCTATATAATACATCACCTTGCAAGGTAATACGAGAGGTGTTACCTTGCACTTGCACTTGCACTTGCACTTAGGTGCGATGTATTGTCGTTTACTACCGCGCCTGTAACGTCCGCCTTGAGATGTAGCCTTCGTTGGCGCGGAAACTTATACAACACCTATATCAGATTGAAATACTGAGATTTTTTCAGCTTCACGCTGTATTCCTTATTTATAGGATAGATAATCTAATGTCTAAACACTCCGTTCTACTGACAATAACACTCTACGTCTAAATCCCAGATTAAGCGTGTGGTTTAACGGAACTTAGACCTACACTTTATGCTTATAAGATAGTATATGCGTAGTATTATTTTGTTTATTTTTGATCTTATTTTCTTAGAGGAACTATGTTATTACATATATGTACTTAACGCATAGTAGATGCTGAATTATGTTTCGCACCGTTAATATTTTTTTGTTCAAATTAAAACCTACAACTATAGATTTCAAATGAAACATGCCATATACACCATGAGGATTTCCTATATTTGAAATATTATTTTACAATAATAAAATGTATTTCTCTTTTATGAACGAATTTAAATATACTATCGTCAGATGACACTTCGGTTTAAAATCAATATTTCATATATAAAATTGAAGCCTAAACTTTTTCCGATTCACTGAATACAGAATAAGTGTGGACGCTGATGGGTTATTCAGTTGGACAAAGCAGGCACTTTAATACAAATTTAGAATATTTAAAAATGAAAAATAGCGCAATTTTAGAATTTGGCTTTATCATAACACGAAATTGTAGCGCAGGTCTAATATGGCTGTCTAATATGGCATTCGAATTCATCTAAAAATATTTATATTTAATTTATAGGTTAAGAACACATGTTCTTAAACTTTTTCTCCTTATCAACTACTACTACAGTTTAAAAACGAAAATCGAACCGATAGCTGTTAAAAATTATTCTAAAAAAGTCTTATCACTAATTTATTATAAATTTGAATCAAATTTCTCAAAATACACTAAACTTTCTGAACTGAAAGCAAAATCCGACGAGAACCACACGATAAAACTCGACCAGTGCACTGAGTGCCGTTAAATTGATAATTCGATAACCGACCCTAGGGACGTCCCCGTATCCCGTATCCCGTAACCCCGCAGCCCGCGACCCAGCCCTTCAATCCCGGGGGATTATCTCGCGAAGAAAGCTGCTTTTTAGTGGCGACCCGCCCCGTTTATTATTTTATGTAAATCGCTACACGCCACCGGATGAAATGATAACATCCAGAACCACACGCCTATATTTTCTGTTCAAATGTTAGGATATGTTTTTTTTTTCGTTGAAGAAATATCGTTTGTTGTTGATAGCTGTGCAGCGCAAGAGTATAAGGAATTAAATAACCAAATTGCTGATTGAAATCGTTTTACCTATAGTGGAAAAGAAAAAAAAGAAACTCCCAATCTCTGCCTTTATCGCAGCACATTTCCCGGAGTATCAAGACACTCCCTTCTCCACTTTTTGCCCGAGACCGTTGCATTATGAATGCCGGGGTTCACCACCCCGTTTTTTATTGGCAAAGATGGAGATAAAAATGATTCCCCTTAATCTGAAATAACCCGCAACTAACGCGCTGACAGCCAAATATTGTTCCACTGCGCCACATAGGTAACTAGTTATAATCATATAGTAATTTCTAAGACTATTTCAAAATAAGGGTGGCTGGACTTAATAGTGCTTAGTTTCCCCAATGTATACACCTAAATGTGTGAATTTCAATTTAATATAAAATAATACTCTAGCCAAATTTGAAACATTTTAATTAAAACAAAACCGAAAAGGAAGCGTTATTCGCTCCTTATCCGACCTTCAAACGTTTATTCCACGTAATGAGAAAAACGGGACTATTTGATATCCTATCCTCGAGTGACCTAATAAAGAGAATTAAATATCTCGATGCCTTTGTGGCTCAGTGGCCGAACTTGTGCTGTAAACAGCAGCGACAGTTGTGGGTTTATTCCACACTCAGGGAATTAAATATTGATTATTTTCATTTTCTCTTTCATGTTTCATTTTCATGCGTTGAGTTTTATCATTTAACGCAATGGTCTCGTAAATTTAACGGAAATTGGAGAACAGAGTGTCTTAACACTACGTTCCACCTGAATACTCTATTATAAACGGTATTGAGCGTAAAGTTAAAAAACCCACACTCGATAGCAATTGACCCGCTCGGGATATTCAACTCGGTCGGTATTGGTGAATTGGCGGATTTTAATTTTGAAAAAAGTCTCGGTCTCTCGCTTGAGTGGATTGGGATGAGTCACTGAGCTTAAGCACTGTTCGGGAACTTTTTTGGCACGGAACTTCCGAGGGAGTGTTTAATATAAAGATTGTAGTTATGTACAATATGTATTACTTATAAAGTATAAAACACTGGTTTGTATGTCTTGTTATTATTGCAGATTAGATACTTCTTCAACAACGATACACGGTTATTTTTTTTTTGTAATATCGTCTTTGACAGTAATATATATATGTTTAAGTTAACCATTTACGTACAATTTATCCTTTAAAATACTTGAATTTATTTAAAATTTTCTTACTTAGTCTTAGTTATTCTATGTTAACAACTTTTAACATTTTAGCCATTTTTACTAAAAGCTACCTTCTAAAATCCCATCAAAACAGGCTCAGCCATTTTGAAGAGCAGCATATTACGTAATACCCGCATTTACCTACAGCGCTACAGACCTCTCAGCGTTTCCGTGCGAAGTGATTTCCCTGGCTGGCGTTGGGGTCGAAACGCTAATTAGGGTGCGAATGTGCCGGGATCAGGACGTCACGTTCACTACACCAATGATTAAGTATAGTGTTGACAGAACTAATTATTTAACCGATATTTTTTTATTAAATATTAATATTATATATGAAATTATCTCGCGCAGGGGGACAAGCATGTGACTGTGGCGATAGGCGGTGGGTTCGATTTCCGCTGGAGTAGTGAATTATTATTTATTAATATTTTCATTTTTTCGCTCTAGTACCAAGGCAAAGAGCAGCGTTGATTTCGCCTTAACATGTAATGCCTCAAACATTCGACGGAAAGTGAGGAAAGGAGTGTTATTAACATTATTGTTCCCTCTACATTTCCTGCTATACGGGGCATCTGCCTAATCTGCTATATGCGAGATATATAAATATATTTTTTAATTGTATATTTATGTCTCCATAGATTTTAAATAAGTTATAAGTGTTGATGTTATTTTTAAGGGGCCCTTTAAACCTACACTTGGGTCGCAAATTTGCAAGTCCCAGGCACAGCTCTGAGCTCCTCACCCAGCAATGTGATAGGCTAGGCCCGAATCCCCCTGAATCCATGGAATGTTAAGTCCTTTCTCCTCAAGATATGTATATCCATCTAAATTGGTTGTAAGATATTGGTAAAATGATTTTAGACTTGTATTTATATTTTCTAAATGCTAATTATAATAAGTTTAGTATTCGTTGTAATTGTTTTTAATTGAATGTAATTTTTCAATGCTAGTGGTCTCTATCCCAACAATCACCAACAAAATATTTTATAAAACATTTTAAAATTTCAACTTTTATCACATTTACCACTTTAAACTCTAAAATAACAACACTAGTGGCCGTAGATAACAACCAAGGGATGTACTAATTGGGGGCGATATTGCCCGGGGATTACCTTAACTCGCTATTTCAGCGAAAGTAACTTTTTCTAACTATCGTTAGAGTAGAAAACCGGTTCCCAGCTACGTTTTTAACTATTTAGACGTAAATGTATTAATGCAATATTTACACTATGGTAGGCGGAGTGACCATGTTCTCCATTTAGCCGTTACGTTGATAGTGTAAATATATATTTTCATCTGCGGCGTTGAGTTCCGTTACATGTGGCATAAAACATGAAGCCGGAAATAAATCTTTAAAACCAATGATGACGAGAGGCATGAGATGTTTGAAAAACTATGCGCACGTACTAACATTTGAATTATAAGTAAAAGGTGAAGAACATCAACAGGTCATTTTATAAGTGTTAAATATTATATTTAAAACATCTTACTCTTTCACAAATTTTACTATCAGGCTGCGCACCAGTGATTGAAATAACTACGTATGTATTTCCAGAGCGCTGGCTGCTTTAAAATTCCTGCCTCCAGGTAACTTGCAGGTAGATAAGGAATCGATACGTTAGACGTAAACTTTCCGGAACATTTCTATCGGATCGTACGTTTTTCAGCAAACAATGGTTAAATTACGTAACAAGTAGCGCTGCCAGGTGCCCGAATTACTAACTTCTCGATGTTCAACCGTGAATTCCTATAGTGCACAGATAAAGGAATTCTGACTTGAGGCAGGTTTGAGGTAATATTTTTTTTTTATTTATAGTTGTTTTTTTGTCTCTATACATGTCTAAGATTGTAGGCTGAATGTTGTAATAAATAACTTATTTGTAAATATTGAGTTGAGGCAGACTAGAAATAAGCTTTTGTATATCTGTATACATATAAGATAAATAAAGATATCACGCAGAGCAAATATCATCCTATACCCTATGCATAGGATGAAGCTTTGATAATAATTCGTAAAAATGTTTAATTTTTCTCTGAGAAAACCTACGATATTTTTTTCGAATATAAGCAGATTGGTTAAGAAATGATTAATTCGTTTACAAGGAACCTCCTTATCGGAATATTTCATTTTTTACCATCGCTTATCCAGATTTTGTAAGTATATCATGACGTTTTAAGCGTATCCTATAACTACAGTTTCTCAGTTGTCTAGATTTATAAAAATTTAACATTACTGTAAATTCATAACCACATATCTATTCTATAGTTTATATGAAACAAAACACAATAAAAATATGTGATTTAAAAACTAAAAATTCAAATTCAGTCGGTCCGGGCGGGCACGTTCGCCATTTTACGTCGCATTTTTACGATGTACCCGATAACGTTTACGAGGCGCGCTGAGTGGCGTCGCCGCGGCTCGCCCCGACTGATTGCGTGCGAGGGTAGCGTGCGATAGGGATAGGGATTATGTTCGTATTACATCGATAATGGGTATATAACAAAACTTGTTAAAATTTCTTTTTTTTTGTCGGTACACCGTTCCTCGCACTGCCCAACTTTTGAGACATTTGAGACATTGTTGAGTGGCAGAGCTCAACGCCGCTCTTCGTCCTGTTTCCAGAGCAAGAACTAAAAAAAATTAGCCCTTCAAGTAGAAGTTGAACCCACAACCGCCGCGTTTACACTCAGACTTTGTGAAGTTGTTCCTCGATATCCTTCTCACTTGTGAAGAGGTATTTTTTATTTAAATTTAAATTTTCCGGTGCGACTGGAAATAACTGTGAAGATCTCATTGTTTTAACGTTAGGTTCTCTCTCTTGTCCGTAATAAGGAAATTCATAAAAATATGTATTATCGTTATGCCACAACATAAAGCTAATGCAGTCATTAGTCAAGGTCGTGTATCCATCACACCATACTGAGTACCATTTGAAATACGCTTATCCACAAGGAGCAGGCTTTAGTGCAACTTTCATGGAAAGTTGTTAACTAACTATACCCACTAACCTACGTTGTCTCTATCGTCCACACTTAATAGAAAGACAGTGTGAATATAAAAATAATAAACAGAAATCGATCGATAGTCGATATTGATTCGTTTATTCGTGAAACGCCGACAACATAGCGCCGTATTTAATGTGCATCGCCACGTTGAACTCCTTTCGAAATAAACTTAAACACTAAATTCTCTCTACATTTGCTGTTACAATATAAGAATAATATGTAAATAAATCAAGTCTCATATTAGAAATACGCGCCGCGGAATGAAACGGCTTTTCTTTCTCTACTCTACAAGAAAAATAAAATAAAACAATAATTAAACCAAGGTGTTCACCAAAATACACGCTGCTTTAATAAGCAGCATTTACAAAATGAAGAACGCAGTCTCTTAACACTAGTATACATCCAATGTTCAACAAATAAAAAAATAGACATAAAAAATAAAAAAGAAAGAAGTATCGATACGAAGCAAAGCAAGCACTGGCCGGGTCGTGTATCCGTGACACGCCGACGCCCCGCCACGCCGAGCGCCTCTCGAAATACGCGCCGCCGTAATGAGCGGGCTTTGACGAAATGGAAAATAACGAGAGGCCGACTCCGACTCGACTCGACTCGTCTCGGCTGACGACTTGCGTTTTAAGATGCAACTGTTACTTGGTGTACTGCTGTTTTGTGTGTGTAGAGTGAGTCAGTAGTTGGTTCGTTTTTATTGGTTTTGTTTGTATTTGTTTTAGGTAGAGTTTAGATATATATATATATATATATNTATATATATCTAAACTCTACCTAAAACAAATATATATATATTTGTATATATTTGTTTTGCCGAAACAGTATTTCATGTAAGAAATTGAAAAAATAACATTTTTTATTTTATTTTTCATACATATGTGTTATTGAATTAATATATAAATTTTAAATTATTCTGAATTAGTCTAAATTACTTACTTACATTAATTGAGTTTACCATATAAAAAGATTCACTTAAACTTTGTAATTACAAATTATTTTAAATATTTTATACAGAAATCTGGAAATAGAGTTAAAGGACGAAACCGCAGCAACTAAATTAGCTAACCGCGGGACAAGTTATTTTCAGTTAACAAAGTAATTGCAAACAAAGGAAATACTGATGAAAAGTGTCTCATTCTGTAGTTCGTTTAAAATGAATTTATAGGTACGACTTCTAATTGTACAGTTGAATATAAGGTCACCCAATATTAAAAGCCTTGTTTTAAATATGAAATATCAAAATATTATGGAAAGGCCAGTCATGGCACAGAAGCACAAGAGTGTGTCTCTAAGCGTGACTGTTTGTGAGTTCGATTTTGACTCCAGGATTCAGAATTTAGCGGAAAGTGAGGAACAAAAGTGTCTTAAAGCTAGTTTTCTAGACTCCCTCTACGTAATGTTTGAAGGTAACGTTTGAAGCTAAAAGACGAGTTTTTTTTATAAAAATAATTAGTAATAGTCAAAATTTTATTTCAGTTTTTAATCGCATATCTAAAAGATTAATCCTTTATTCATATAGCTATAAAGATACATAAAATTTAGACAACTTTAAATATCAGTATATTAATACAAAATGGATTATCCAAAAAAATAAGTCAAAAAACAACATGTTGAACGCCAAACGCGACGTGCCAGATCTATAAAAAAGGGGAAAATGGTTATATTCAAAAAGAGAACTTCATACGGCGACATCGACAAGCACCGACGTCTCGACACCGACGCTTCCAATCTGCTGCTCCTACACTCGATAACTAAGAACAGCAGTGTTTAGAAAGGGCAAAAGTTGTTTTTTTGACAGAAAAATGTTTCTTTTTTGTTATAATATACCAATATGGAATTATTGTAATATTACTCTCAGCTTAACTAAAATAAGAATTATTTCGAGTAAATATAGATACTAAAAATATAAGAAACTTTTGTTAGGCTTTATGTTTAAAGTACATTATCATAAGAGGCATTTTAAAATATTTTTATTTTATCTTAACCCCGGGTGGTGTCTTCACTTGTGGAAGAAAAAACAGAGTAAATTATCTTTACAATTTAACAGGATTATTACCTATATGACTATAAAGGTTCCCAATATAAAAAATGTTGACGAATACACCAAGTCAAATATTTTAAGATCAACTATATATACATACTCTCAATGCAGCCAGTCACTAGGTGGGTTGTGGTTTCTATCCCAATCGAGGAAAATCCGGTGTTGAGTTCCGCCAATCAACACTCTATGCCTCCGAAATTCGACAAAAAATGGAGAACGGAAGTGTCTTAATGAGAACGGAGAGTGAAGCTGATTAGTACCTATCTAAATCTAAATATAACAATAAAACAAAAGAAAAAATAATTTATAAATCTGTATTCCATTCGCCACCACACCGCATACGTTCCGTTCGTTTATACGTTCGTACGTATATATCTACAGAACAAGTATACATATATAAATATATATATATACATATACGTGTATATAAGTATATATCGCACTCGTAGCGGGCGGTAGCGCCGTCGGATGTATAAAGTGGCGCGCCGGTGGCCGCATGACATAGCTATAACTCTGCATGACAAACAACCGGGTGGCGTGGAGGCGTTTTCGTTTTGTGTCTTATTCTTATTCTCTTTTAGTTTTATTCTGCATCTCGTATTTATCAGGTTAAAAATAGGATTTGGTGTTAAGACACTCCGTTCCCCAGTGTACGCCGGGTAGCGGAACTCAACGCCTTGCTTTCTCTTGTTATCAGAGCAAGAAAACTAAAAATGAAATAAATCTTTCCTTCTGAAATCGGACTCTTATTTAATTATTGGTAGTTGAGATGTGTGATTTGAATTAATTTTGTGGTTGTAGCCGCATGGTCTTAGAAATTAAGATTTTCATTATGCTTTCAATATTTATTGCGGTCTAATTAGTCTTAAATTAGGTTCGTTCGTCGTTTCCAAATATACATACACACATATATCAATATTTTAATAATACATTATTAAATTATATTAAATATTCGTATGGAACAATTAAAAAAAACACTTAGCAACTCATAATAATAAAAACAAAAACAAAATAATCCCAACACGTCTCCACAGTACTCTATTCCACACTGTAGGGCGCTCGCTAAAGCGCTAGTACGGGCTCGCCTCGGGCGGCGCGAACCAATTACCCGCGCGGGCATTTACCCCCCACCCACCGCCGCGCTGGTAGGTACTGGTACTGGCACTGTATCTGCTTACTCCTGGGCCTGGCTCCTGGCTCCCGCCCGCAATGCGAATGCCTTTTTGTTAGCGTGTTATCACTTATCACTTAGCAATTCTTTTAGAGGTTAAGTTTTGTTTTATTATTTAGACTATTTATAATTCTTAAATTAATAGATACATTATAAGTTATTGGCTCTCGAGTCGCAGGTCGTCGTGGAATAGCGGTACAACTACTGACTCTAACCCAGTACTTGTGGGTTCGAATCCTACTTCGTAAATCAAATTATTCCCTCGCTCTGGTAATAAGACAAAGTTTTGAGTTCCGCTGCTCAACACAAAATGTCTCAAAAATTATGTATCTACACATATATTTTTGTTAAATTGATTATAAATTGTATCAGGTACATCTGAAACAAATATCTAATAAAAGAAGACTTTTAAAATTTGCTGTAAAATCGATACAAGAGAGAGAAATATTATTTACCTATATACTACCAAAAGGCAAGAAAAGACGAGTGTATAAATTATAGCAATAAATCGTTCACTAAGAAAAAGACACAATAAGCACAAAATATTAGCCACCTAACTAGCGGCACGTACTGCGTAGCTATTACTGTATAGATTTCACACCCACTTCAAAGATTTCAGCTTGACTTATCGGTTTCAAGTGAAGACTGATATTTTATTCGCGTTTGAATGAACGCAAAAACGTCGAACAACGTGCTCTGATTCTTAAAGAGATATTGCACAAGGTGTTTAGTACAGTTTTTAGGCTAATTTATCGTATGTAACTTATAAAATTTAGAATATCTTGATTCAATACATCATTTCATATGACGCCCTGCTAAGACCAAATAAAATGAAAACTTGTTTTTTTCAAGAAATATAAAAAATATATCAGGAGAAAGGAATATGTGGAGATTAAAAAGAGTCTAGATTAAAGAGAGTCTTCATTCAAAGTAATTCAAATTAAAACCGAATTTTCAAATTCTACAGTAAATTCTACATATTGTTATTAAATTTAAAGACAATAAAATGGTCAAGCTTATAAAATAGAGAAGACATTTAATTGATTTCCTACCTTTCTAATGAAGCCCACAGTTTTGAATGTCATAGCAGCGGCTATGGCATCTAGATTGGTACCCACTACCCACCCATTGGTAATCAATCAACGCGCCTACTTAACGTGACGGCGTGAGTAACAAATAATTAATTTGTATCGGTGACTTAAAAGGTGTGGAATTCAATTTGAGTGTTAATTTAAACCTTTTTAGTTCACCGATTGAGTAAATTTAGTTTACAAATGACATGTTAAATTTCACATCGTTAGGTTGCTTTGGTTGGAGACTAGCATGTGATCTCTTTCTCTATACTATACTCGTATATGTAAGATATATTATATCTTTTACTGTTAAAGTAGAGATAGAGAAAATTATGAGTTATCTAACATAAAATGTTATTATATTTATCTATTTAAAATAATTAATAATAGTATAAAATAATTAATGTAACTAGCAATTGAACTAATTTTTTAGATATAATATTTCGAACTATAGTAAAAAGATATTAATCTTTATTAATGTTCTTTTAAGTATTTTTTTTAAAATCTTGTTAAATAAGATGTGCATGAGTAACTTTAACCTCAGGGGATGAAACCTCTATACCACCATTGACTTAAGCTAACACTGTCCCACTCAGAAACAAAGAAATCTCAGCACAGCTTTTTAGAGCTTTTAAAAGCATCTTGGCGCAAGTCCACCGTCACTTGGACGCGGTCAATTCAGTAATTGATTTTGTCTATAAAGTTTTTTAATTTAAATTTTAGATCGAATACACCTTGATCTTTAATTTCTTTGAAACTAGGTATATTCATCAAATGTATTGATAATTTGTTTTATTCAATGATTTTTTTTATCAGCTCCACGCTGTATCTCGCACACAGCAGGGTAGGCAGAGGGAACCTAGTGTTAAGCCACTCTGTTCCCCACTATCTGCCGACATCTGGAGGCATTGTGTGTTGAGGAGCAGAACTCAACGCCGCGCTTTGCCTGAGCGAAGAAATGAAAATACAAACGTAAATAAACATTTCACTTCCTAAAATGGGAATCGAACTCACAACCGTCGCGTGATAGTCACTCTTGTGCCGCTGCGCCCCGACGGCTTCTTCAATGATTTTAGTGCTTTCTAGAGTCCATACAACATATTCTTTTATAAAGACTATAAGAAATTATGTTCTAAAATATGTAGATGATTTCTTCCTATCCCCGTATATGAATCTCCACCTACCCGTTAATTACCTCAAAATCTAAATCCATCAGTGTCATTATACTTTACAGTAGGTGTATTATAATGTAATAGTGTTTCATTAAATACCTTTCATCGATCAACATGCGATATAGAAACTAGTTTTTTTTTTATTTAACAAGGCATAAATCATGTAACTGTCTACCGGGCTACTTGTGAGTTTGTTTGTAAGCCAACATTACGGTGTGTTCTGTATACATTGCGAGTGTACTTAAAAGTTATATATAGAATGTTAAGCTTTATATATAATTTATATGGCGTTTTTTTTCTTTTTTTTAAGTAAAAAGAGAACAGATTAAAATATTTTATTATGCACTGATTAATTCTTAAGCTTCGCTTAATTTAATGAAGCTCAATAATAAATCATCCATTTTAAATCACTCCAATAATATTAGAATTTAAAATTATCCATCCAAAGATTAATTTGTATTAGGTAGGTATGGCCTACCTGCTGGAATATATAACATCAGTTAAATCCTAATTCCACTTTCTGAGAGCGACTTTAAATATGGATAAGTTATATTTTTTTTATTTAACCAGCAATATGAATATTCAGACAGCATAGCTCTTAAGACAGTCGGTGAAACAGCGGATGACATAAGCAACGTTCGTGATATCGTGGTTGGGTCGCGTCGTCGGTGAATGCTCACTCGGCGGCGTACGTACTGCTTTGAGTAAATCATCTATTCTCACTGTAGTAGCGAGTTTTACTGGTTTTACTTCTTATTGATACAAATAAAACTAGTAAATAGTAATGAATTACTTATTATTGTTTTCCATTTCTTAATCCCTTAGTCATAATTATATACTGCAATTTATTTCTAACACTTTGTCCCACACAGGATAGGCAACAGGACGGTAAATCACTGATACATTGAACTTAAGCTGCGGTACTAAGCACCGCATTTTGTCGTATTCTTGCTACTTTCTTTATACTATAAATATTTTCAATAAAATATCATACCAAAACAAGACAACAAGACATTTAACACACGACCCGCCAACATTGCGTATAGACCCGACAATATTTTTTCGCCTCGCCTTTGTGATGTCGCTAGCATTCCCGGTGCCGACCGAGCACGTAATTTACGCGGCCCGCACCTACCGGCACCGGGTAGCTGGTGGATTTATTGCCTCATTTTTACAATGCCCACTGCAGTTCAGGAGTTTTTGATCTGGTCGCTCTTTTACTATATTGTTTAACCTGGTCTGCCTTAGATTATGAGTAAGGGATATGCTTAGTACATTAAATAAAGTGCTTAGGTATACAATAAGGCTAATAGATTGAATTTAGTGCCTCATTTTTATAATACTTACTGCAGTCACTAAGTTTTTGATCTAATAGAGCATAATATATCTATTTATTCCTAAAGTAAATCGCTACTAAAGTAGGTGGAAGTAAAGAACAGTGTGATGCATCACTCTCACTTAGATACGCGAAGATAATGAAAATTAACTTTAAATTGATAGAAAACAATGCTTCACGCTGGCAGATTTAGCTTGAGTAGTTTAAATTTCATTGAAAAAGTTTATTTCTTCTAAATTATAATCATTAAAAAAAATATCTACATGAGCCATAAATTATATAATAAATATGCACTCAAACGTACATAATAGTAATGCAGTTTTTTTTTTAATTATAACAAATTATATTTTATTTGAAATTCAATTTATTAAGCCTTAACGCTATATCCCGCACACAACAGAGTAGGCAGAGGCAACCCAGTGTTAAGACACTCCGTTCCCCGTTCAATTTATATTGCAAAAAAGAACTATTTTATTAGGTAGTAGTTACCACGTAGTCAACAGTAAGTACACACTAGATTTATACGAAGCACTTAGTCGAAAGTTTCATGATTTCTACTTGCAATATACCCGGCCCCGGCCCGTACTGTCCGCTTGCTTGGATTTATTGCCTCATTTTTACAATGCCTTCCACAAGAGTCGCACCCCCCCACTAGAGTAGCTTTTGAACTAATTGGTTAACTGCTTCTAAGTTCTACTATATGGTAGGTTAAACTATAATTCAAAATTTTAACGAATTCTTTGAAAATTTATTAGATATTTTTTTAAACTTTTATGTATCTAACCGTAAAAATAATTTTGTGCAGCAATGACGTTTGCAATGTTTGAAATATTTCAGGACATACTATCGCAGTTCGTAAATAGTCTTTTCGCATGCATTGATATATTTCACTTCTTATTTTTTATTGAGCGACGACCAAGAGCGATATGCTTCTAAATAAAACTAAAAAGTATATACAAATTACTTTATTTTTGGAAAGAACACCAATGAATTCTGACATTATCTAAAAAACAAAGTGGCAAAGGCTAAAATCGATTCTGCCATACTTATAAAAATTTAAAAAATACCCAATTTTTTTAACGAGCCCGCCAATATTTGCGTATACCTTTTTGGGCAATCAATATTTACGGCATATAAAGGATTTTTTCGTTAAAACCGCTGACAGATTGGGTTTTTCTATTTAAAGGGTGGTAAACGACGTAATATGGGGATTGTGATGATGCGTAATAATTTAATTGCCGGTAACGCGGACGGGATAGGCGTTCATTTTTATATTCCATGTAGAGACTTGACTCGAAGACCCTTAGACTCTTAATCACAATGCCTTTTATTTCTTGCATATTGCTTTGTTTTGTGGAATACATATTTATTAGGCTGGTTTTTATACTTAACAAAAGAAATCTATAATTTGTTTTTATGTAATTATATTTTATTAAACCTACTCACGATATTAAAATCTCCCTTTTAACCTTCTTGTTCCTAAATCAATATTTTACTTAATATTACTGATTATTATTACTTTTCCTTACCATTATGAATAAAAAAAAATATTTAAAAAAAAAACAACATTTTAATATATTACAGAAAACTAAGGTATATATTATTGTATATTATTTCAGTACAACAAAATTTTAGGCACGTCAACAATTTTAGACTAAAGTAGCGTTGTCCCGTCAAAACACGTCGCTTGGTCACGGCAGGTAACACGCCGCGGGCGGTGCGGCATTCATTTTAATCAGGCGCGTCACCCGTTGGCCGATTGCCTGATGAATTATACCTGTTCTCCTACGTATCGTGACGCGCGCTGAATATTTTATTTTTGTTTTTTATTTCAGTTTCACGCTGTATCCCGCATATAGCATATATCCCTTACCTTGGTAGACAGACGGAACCTAACGGAAATTAGGGAGCACAGTGCTTTAACATTTTCGGTCGAATCTTCGGAACATTGCGTGCTGAGTGACGATGTCTCCTTAACAGAACAATGAAAATGTTTACAGCCACACATTGGGCCACAGCGCCGCGAAGGCCTCTGAAATGTTCTTTTTAACTAGCTTTTATGATTATTTTGTTGACATAATTATATATATAAATATTTGCACATTATATATCTTTGTATATTACACGCTATAGCGTGTTATAAATAGGTTTTGTATCGACGAACGTGTAAGCCTTCGCTGTAACATGCGAATATTGGATCAATATTACGCACGTATCGAATGTTTTACAAATACAGTATGTATTTGTATAGTAATCGAAGCTGGTGTGACGCTTTTCAGTCTTGTTTCTCTGGCTTGATGGTTGTTTAATTTCTGAATCCATTTCAGGTATGAAATATTCTATATTTTTAATTCCTTGATTTAGTAGCGAGGCAAGCGCGGCGTTGAGTTCCGCCATTCAACACGCAATCCCTTAAGAGTTCGGAAGGGTTTTATGGGAAAAAGAGTGTCCTCAAAGAGTTAAGAGAAATGAATCTAGTGAGTTTCCCTCTATCTACGCGGCTATACGTGGGATACAGCATGAAAAAAGAATAATAAATAAAAAAGAATATAATGCTTTACAGCCTAGCAAAACAAAGCTGAAAGCTCTTATTAAAGCTGTAAGCTACTGCCTGTGAAGATGTGTGCTGTAAAGATTCTTTTTTCTTTAGTATACACGTATTTATCATACAATACGAAACTAATTATCAATTCTCGTGATTACATAATGCAAAATATAAAAAAAGTACATATAATAATGATTGCCGACGTGACGAACAAACGTTAGGCGCATTTATAAAAGGTACCTACACGCTTCGTAGTACTAATCTGTTGCAATCTGGTACGAAGACGCGGAAGTAATTAAGACTTGTCAATGCTCAGGGTGTGACTTTCTCGACCGACAGACGATGTAATTAATGAAATGATCATTTATTTTAAATGTAAAGTTCATTTATTTTTATATGTTCTGTTACCTTTATAGAGTAGGTTCGGTAGAGTTAATGTATGTAATAAAAGTTTAAAAATATTTGGTATATATATTTTGGGGTGATAAAGTAAAAAAGTGGAAAGTACGTAGAGAAATGAATAAATGATAATTAAGTATTCAGATATTACTAGATATATGTGGATATAATGTTTTTTTGTAATGTTAGCAATTCGGAGGATTCATAAATATTTTTTTCTTCATTTTAGTTTCACGCTGTATCTCTACTTATTCTGATATTGTGTGTTGTATCATAGTAACAAACTTAATTGAGTTATAAAATGAATGACTGTGGCATTATATAATGTAGTATTACAGTAGGTATGTATTGTTTTTAAATATTTAAATTGTAATTTCAATTCTAGTTCAATATAAGTTAAACTTTTGTTTAAATCCTATATAGAAATTACTTGGGTCTAATTCAAAATGTTTTAAGACATACAACTATTATATGAGCAGAAACGGAGAACAGAGTGAAAGACGTCAGAATCTCGTCGTCTTCTGAAATGTTTTTCTTACGCTTCACACTGTTTTTCGTACATAGAAGTGTAGGAAGAGGGTATTTGGGGGTTCCCTACTACCACTAGGTTTAGTGGTAATCCGTTCCAATTAAGACACTTCAGTCTCTCCAAATTCTCGAGGCTTTATTATGACTAATGACCTTAGTTATGACAAAATAAATAAATAATATATATATAAAAAATACCTATGATAGTAGAAAGAAAGACTGTATCGATGTCGTTTTAATCGAGAACGTGTAAACTCGATTTAATCGAAGTAATTCCATCGATACTTTCGATACAAATCATCAGGAGCGCATAATACCGTAGAAGTTCAAGCCGAACATCGATCGTTCGGTTAGGCTTTTCTACACTGTTGCTTTGTATATGTACCTACTAGCTATATATTATTATTTGAAATATTGTAAAAAGGAAATATATTGTAAGTTATTTACTTCAAAAGTTACATATCATAAATAAATAACAATAAATAGGAGATAGTTTGTTGTTTGTTGAGCTATAGAGCTAGACAAACTTATATTTCAATACAACATAATAAACTTAACACAAGTACTTATAATTACTTCAAAATCCAGATTCATCCGGTGCTAACTAGACTGTGTCCGTAGTGACAGTATGGTGGCAGCCTTATCGCCGTGGCCGTTGCGGCCGCCCATTGTTCAGAGCCCGTTTTTGCTAAAACCACGCTTCGCCTGGCGAATATAAATTGAAAAGCGTTTGTTTAAAGTTTCACGTGTTTACGCCGCACGCATAGATATTGCTCTATCCCGCGGGTATCCCGTGTAATCCCGCCTGTATAGCTGTATAGCTGCTGCGGTAACTGCCGCTCAGAGACGATTATTGACGTGAATTGCATAAGAGGTTATTACGGCACAGTGGTATATGATCGAACTGTAAATAGGGTCGTTGTAGGTTCGATCTTCGTTTTAGTAATTAAAATGGCGGCGTTGACATGTGCCATTTAACGGGCAATATATAGAAATGTTGACAGTGGCAGTGTCTTGACATTATGTCCTCTTTACGGATACATGCGGGAGAAATGTAAAATTTTAAAAATTACCTACTTGCATGAAACCCGAAAAAAAACTTCTGTTAATTTAATGACAGTTAAATGTCAATTGTTGTTGGGAGGGAGTGGCTGTGGGCACAATTAATTACTATGAATGTAAAATACCATCATCATTATAATGATTATTAGTTTAATTTTTTTAGTATTGTCGAGAGTTTTTTTGTATATTTTCTATTGATAATTGCAACCTGCAATCATCAGCACCACGAAAACCATACTATCTGCCGACAATAAAAAGAAATGAAAAACAAAACAAACCAAAAAAAAAAACGCAATGCAGTTTTAAATAAAACTTTAAAAATCCGAGATAAAACGTGCCAAGTGCTTTTAACTGGGATAGTGGAAAGTATTAATAATAAGCCTAGTCAGGTGAGACCTGGCGGGATCGCCGGCTTTAATATACATGAAGCCGCAAATAATAAATGAGAGCGGGCGAGTGGACGCGACGTTCCCGGTACTTGCTTGGTATACAGTATACATTCGATTACTGTTCCATGTAAAACGGTGTAGGTGTATGTTTTTTATGTCCTTTAAGTGTATTATTACTGTGTTTTTGTGTGGTAGACAGAAAAATTGGGATAGGTCACTCTATTCTCTTAGAAATATTAGAAGTTAGGTATGTATTGTGCGAAATGTTGCACTTTTCTTATTAGAAGACTGGCTGATAGTGATTTTCGTAGGTATTAACCTCAGTTGCTATTATTTTATGATCACGTTGTATCCATGGTCTAGCAGGATAGACAGAAGAAACCTAGTGCCAAGACACGCCATTTTCCAATTTCTGTGTAATTTTCGCGATATTGTGTTAAGTGAAGTGGAGTGGAGTGGAGTCAGAGCTAGCGTAATGAAAATAACTGGAGCCGGATCGGACCCACAAACATCACGTTTACAATGTCCTAAATCCTAAAATTGCACTTGTTACATAGTTTTGTCAGCCGTTCGGCAAAATGTTAAAATATAAAAAAAATATCATATTTTTCTCTTAATTGCGTCTTTCACGTATTTGTTTCATTGAATTATCGATCAATATCTGTACGCATACTGTAGTTCATGTTATATCAACAACTACAGTATTTTATTTATTTTGGTCCAACCAGTTCTTTTTTATTAAAGTTTAACTAAAATTCACCGTCATAAATATATTAAAATGCAATCTGAGCAAAGTTTAAAGTACCATGAAGTTAAAATTAAAAACGGTTTCCATTATTCTAAAGTAATATAGCTGAAAGGCATCAAAATCATAAAATCCACTGTAGGCACTGTACACATTCGTACGTTTATAACTCGCAAAGCAAATCGCTTTCTGCGATAACAGCGCTATTAAAGTCTCCGCAGATTACATCCTGTTCAAATTGTGAAAAAATAAAGACTTGGAACGAACGTTGAAATTCAAAATAGCAAACAATACAATAAACTAAATATAATTTTACCACCAAAATATTATAATTTTTATTAAGAAGAGTCAGTCGTGGCGCAGGGGAACAGGCATGCGACTGTAAACGCGACAGGTCGTGGATTCTATTCTATTCTATTCTATTTCTTTTCATTCGACGACATGAAATATAATTACTATTTTCATTTCTGTGCTTTGGTAACGTACCAAAATCGCGGCGTTGAGTTCCGCCACTCATCACGCAATGCTTCTAGGATTCGGCGGAAAGTGGGGAACGGATTGTCTTAACAGCAGGATCCCTCTGCCTACCCTTCAACCTGTAAGAATATTATTCTTCAGTAACTGCTATATTTTGATCACATCGTCAATATGGTGCAGTGGAACAATTGCTAAAGAAACATGACTGTGGGTTCAACCGTTACTGAGAAAATTACTTAGACCTATATAATACCTTAAAGTACTTCCATTGCCTTGGTCTTGAATTAAAGAAATGCAATATCAATATTGTATGTATACGAGTAAATGGCAAAAACATTTAGACGAGTCTTAGATCGTCGCACCTAGGAAATTTTTTTATAAAATCTATCCATTTTTCCGCAAATGCAATCTAGATTTAAACCCGCTACCCATTAGTGTTATAAATGAGCACAGCGTCCCGGCGAAAGCACTAATGCACTGCGAAAGACGTTTGACTCATGACAGCACGTTTAACGATGAATCGTTATAATGACGTGTAATCTCCTCTGTGATTATGCGACCCTGGTACTGCGGCGGCACACATCACCTGTTTGTATGTCATTTTTTTTTGTAATGATGACAGATTTTTTTTTACCAGGTTTGCTCGAAGTTTAGT
This sequence comes from Heliconius nattereri, assembly GCA_013403645.1. NCBI lineage: Eukaryota > Metazoa > Arthropoda > Insecta > Lepidoptera > Nymphalidae > Heliconius > Heliconius nattereri. Next base: position 2,242,099 of record JAAIXI010000221.1, read on the forward strand.
GACGACAATATAAGGTATAAAAAATGTTTAAAAATAATATACAATTAATTACAGATAAAACATCTTTTACAAAATATAATAAAAAAATCTTATATGTAAATGTAAAAGTTTATGAGAATGAAAATTTGTTTCACTTTCACGCAAAAATTACTGAACAGATTGAGATGAAACTTTACAGTAATATAACTTATGCATTAGAATAACACATAAACTACAATTTATATAAAGATTTTGTGTAATCTGTTCATATTATAACAAAAAGCGAGCGAGGACGCGTGTGGGTCGCTAGTTACATAGATATATACCACATATACAATTATGTGTATAATAATATATTAAATAAAATAATATCTGTTATCCATTAAACAAATATTTCCACCAGGCTGTATTAGAAATCGTAACGAACTTTCGTTATTGTAGAGTAACAGTTTCACCTTAAAACTTATTCATACGTGCATTTAGCCTTAAAATCTTTTTAAAAAGGTTCACATACGATTTAAATTAAGGCAAAGCGCATTGTTTTTGTCATGATAAAATCGCGTTACTATATATTGATGAAATTTGTTAATTACAAATGACCATCTATAATACCACTTAGATAGGTGTTTCTTCTACAAACAAAAAGTGTGCTTAAAGATAATTAATGCAATATCTATATTTTATATAATGCAGTCGTTAGTGCTAATCTCGTCGGTTCAAAATATGTATTAACAAAACAAAAATCAGTAATTTATAAAACCTTAGCTAAAAAGTTGTTATATATAATGTATTATTATAATTAGTGTGACTGAAATGCTTAGACCCATATCCTATTTATAATTATTTACTAAAGTCAAGCGGCATTTGACTGATAAGTGCAGCAGCGTTATCTTGAAGTGTTTATAAATATTTAGTTTTAAAGATGTCACAATGGAATGCAATATCATGAAAAAATATATAAAATATATAAAAAATCTTTTATTTAAATTATACAAATAATAAGCGACAACATTTATAAATGTAATATTTCTTTTAATAAGTAAATGTAAGGTTACCTTTAACGGCGGGGTGGGTATATACAATGGAGGATCGTTCTGCGACCCCGTGTAGATCTCTTGCCCGTCCGGCCCTCGGCTACAGCCTTCCGCGTCAGCGACGCTGTACCTGCAGACGATGCCGTCGGCGGGCTTCGCGTCGTAACCCGTCGGCCTGCCCACGTGAAAACCCTTCGCTTTCACCCAAAACCGAAATTTAGAGCTATCAGAACTGTTGCATTCCTCTCCGCGCAGTGTTCGCAAAATTCTCGCATACTTTTTCAGTGTTATAGTCTTCGTTTTTGCCAAATCACCATACGTTTGGATCACCCACGGCTGGTAGGTAGAGAACAAGTCCACTTTTGGATCACCCGTCTGTATTTTTGGTCTTTTATTGTTATTTTGCTCGTTTTTCTTGTCGTTCTTGGAACTACTGGGCGTGGATTTACGCTTCGAAGGTTTTTTGGGTGTTTTCTCGGGTATGGCTTCCTGAGTGAGTTTTTTACGCAGTCCACGGTCTTTTATCATGGCAGCCGCCATTGTTAACAATAACTGACACCACACAACATTCACAAGTTCAATCCCATTGTTTCAGTACATTCAATTATTAGTTCACTTCACAAAATGTTCAACAATTTTGTATACCCGCCAGGTACGACTGGTCCATCTGAAATAACGCTCCGAAATTGCCTATGGATTGTTTTCTACAAAGTTTCGAATTCGTAAAGTTTCGAGACTTGCGTGCGTAAAACTTTGAGAACGGGAACTTTTGACTGCCAACTTCTCACCGACCGAAAGGACTTTGCGAAAACTTTTCCCGGCGGTGACGGGGAAATGTTCTGACAAGGTCTTTATTCTCGGGTTCATTGCACAATAGTCCTCGATTCAAAATTAAATTAATTGTGCATTTCTGCAGACTTATCACATTTTTTCATACAACTATAAAAAACAAACAAACAAACGCAATACCAAAGCAATTTCAAAAAAAAAAACGTAATCAGAAATCAACCCAAAACCAATTAGAAAACAATCCGCTTTTCCAAACGAAACTAATAATAATCAGTAAAAAGTTTACGTGAACAGGCAGCTTTAGTTGCGATCGCGGGACTTCCCACACAGCCACTCGCGTGGGGCGCGCGCGGTGCACTGCCGGCCTGACGGGCCTGAGCGCGGGCCGGCACGTGCGGGCCGGGCCGGCGCTAATTGCCCGCAAAACAATCGGCCCGATCGTCCGGACTCAGGGCGGCCGATAATGCGGCCTTGCGATAACGCCATTGTAGAGATGGGACTTCGGCGTCGCTTCGTTAAGAACTGTGCATTATTTTTATGACTTTTCGGGTATTTTTGATGATTAATTTATAGTGTATTAAAATTTGTTATAGCAGTTGTATTATGTTTTATCATATATCAGAATCTTATTTGTGGATTATTTTTTGTCAAAATATCTTTTATTCCATGGTCTGGTTAGATAGAATTCAGATTCGAATTAGATAGATTCAGGGGTTACGATAATATGGTCTTACGATAACGCCGTTGTAGAGACGGGACGTCAAGAAACTACTTTAAGAAAAGTGCTTTATGTTTTATATACTCGTATATATTTAATTTTGGATAAATTTTGAGTATATTTATTAATTATTTGATATTGTTATTAGAATGCGTCTTGTTTTGTTATATTTTGATTATGCGTCAGAATTATCTTGTTTATTGTCAAAGTCATCTTTTTTCCATGGTCTGATTAGAATGACTGTAATTGCCCGCAAAAAAATCGGGTCGTCTGGACTCATGTCGGCTGATAATGTGCTTGCGATAATATAGAGATAGAGGGATATTATAGATATAGTTAAGAATTGTGCATATTTTTTTATGGCTTTCGGAAATGTTTGTGGATTTTGTGTAAGGATAAATTTAAAGTGTAATAAATATTTAATATTCGAATTAGAATATGTCATATTATGACGACGTGAAGTATATTTTTATTGTCAATGTATCTTTATTTCCATGGTCTAATTTACAGAGATGTTTATAGAACATATTATGTTTTATGCCTTCATTTAAGTCACAAAATTTCGGTTTTGGCAAAACTGATATCTTCTTTTCATAAAAGAATAAAAAATAATGAATGCCTCAATTAGTTATAAATTATTAGGTGTAAATATATTTAATTATAGTGAAGTTTACATTTAATACTGTATAATAGTCGTTTATAATTTGAAATATATATTTTATCTAACAAGCTCATTAAACGAAGGATGTCTACTATGAAAATGGCACACAAAGTGCAGTTAATGATACAAGTCAATTGAAAGATTCAAGACGTATGGAAAGAAAAAATAATTGAACGAATCTAGTGTCTCCTGGGTGCACTAAGTTATAGCACGTCCCATTATTTCAGGAGAAGAAAAACATAAAATCCCTTAATATTTGCTTTCTTTTGTTCTAAAATTTTGAGTTCACTAGAGTTTCTCGTTTGCACTAATTTTGAGACTAAGCTCTTTTAACGAAGTAATAATATAAATAATGTTTTAGGCAATTATAATTATTTAGATAGGTACTTGAAAATTATATATGTGTGGGTATCGTAATTTCACAATTGCATTTGTAGCGGATAAATTTAGGGCGCTGATATAGCATGTTTACAATTAATATTTATAAATAATATTAATACTTGTCCAATACCCCTACATATGTATCGTTGTTTTATTCAAGACTGTATTTAGTAATTTCTCCTTATTTCCCTATAAATAGTAATTTTTAATCATACTTATTGCAAATTGATTTTTTGAAATAATATTTGATTTATTATTTTTATTTCATTTTAATACTAATATAATTAAACATTTTCAAAGATTTATTTTAAAATTCGAATCTAACAATCTAGAAATTTATAAATGTTCCTACACAATACTTCTTAGAATATTCTAATATTTCATATGTCCATTAAAAGAAAAAAAATGTAAGCTTCAAACAGGTGTTTGTTTACGCTAAAAGACAAATATTATACATGCATACGACTAAAAACCTTATTTCCAATGGCAAAAGGTTAATATTCGAATGTTAAAGATATAAGATTTGTACATCCTTTTGCAGTACAGTGAAAGGCGCACGCGCATCCAGCGCGCGGGATTGCGCACTAGTCCGCTGGCTTGCGCGAACAGTGCGCAAGTGATTAGGAGAACATGAATGTTTAGGAGGTTTGATGGAATAGCTTTACATAATGTTGTTGTTAGATTTTGAACTCTATTGCAATGTATCAGGTGACAATTTTGTTGCTATGTGCTCTTCGCCTGAGCTTTGATTAGTAGCCATTGATGAGTAGACAGCTAAAAATACTATGGAGCTGAAGACTGACTTATGTCATTTATATTTTGTTTCTTTATGTTGGCATGCAAGGGGAAAAAGTGATAAAAATGTAGAAATTATATAGTTAGAAATATATAAAAATATTTTAAGAAAAGATTGATAGGACTGTCTGTGGTTTGTTTCACATATATATATTTTTTAAATAAAATTATAATTTTATGTTTTTTTTTGTTAGGGTCTATGTTAATCTATATATATATTTAATTTTATTTACTTTTTTTAAAATCGAATGCCATTATAAAAAATATGATAAGATAAATAGACTAAAAAATAAAAAATAAATATGTTTCATAAATATTTTTCTTTAAGGCAATTTTTTTTTGCAGATAGATATAATTTAATTTTCTCGTCCGAATGGGCTTCAGTGTTGCTTCATTAGGTCGAATTTGTACCAAGTCTTCATAACCATGGAAGAAGTGTCTATAGATCATATGGATTTTTACAAAGAAATTCCGTGACACTACAAAAGATGGCGTTAATGGGAATATATTTATACAAAAGCCAGCCAGCGTTTTTTTTTTTTTTTTTTTTTTTGACTTGAAGTTAATGCTGTTAGCCCTATTGGCCTTTACAGCGACACCGGGTGGGTAGGGCAGAGGGTACTCTGGCCCTGGAAATATGCAGGCACTGTGTGGCTGCCTGTGGGGGCCAGCCAGCGGCGTGTGAGTCGAATTTAAAGTGAAAATTTCGTCACTTTTTTATCTCTGTTATCTATATCTAATAATATCAGATAGTTTTTTGTTTAGCATGTATTTTAAGTATTTGTGGTTTAGCATATTTATATATTTTTTAGTTTTTGCAAAATCCTCAGGCCATTTTGCTTCTTTACTTCCCGAGTTTTCGCCTATTTAATGAAGTTGTATTCTGGTTGACGGATCTTGATTGATGCCATTTGTTATAAAGAAATAGCTGTTTCTCCATTGACAAATAATAAAAAAATACAATTCTTACACGATGTTTTTCACGATTTTTTTAGGTGCTTTCTAATTAATACATTCTTAGTTACACAAACGTAATATACATTCAATTCAATCTTTCATATTTAAATTAAACTTTATTCGGACTAAATCGTTCAATGCCCATGCAAAAGATTAATAAAAGGTAAATTAAATTTTATTAAACTTCTGCCTACCCTTCTGTGAGCGGGATACAGTGTGAAGCTGATTAATTTATTTATTTAGTAGGTAGATGTATAAGACATTCCACCTCCTACTTATTTATTTAATTTATAATATTATCTACACCGTGTAGTATTGCACAATACTAAAAGTTTATTTTAACATACCTGACTATTTTAATATTGTTTTTTTTATAGGTACTGCAAGATGAACTCAATTCACTTTGAAATTACATTTAAACATAATAATATGCTCGTTAATAAATTGTTATCCTAATATATAGTTATTATTTTTACTTAGCAATAAGAATTTACTATTCATTTTAATTACACCTTTTGCAAAATTCGGTAAATTACAATATTTTTTACACTTTTAAAATTTTATTGCTCTATAAGCATAAATAAGTTCCAATTGTCAATATCAATATATTGATAGTATTTTGTATGATGTCATTGTATCTAATATATACTTGCTATTTGTTAGTAATATCCGAAATCCGAAAACTTGATGATTTGTGGGTTTGATTCCCAATCGAGGTTATAATATAAATTAATTATTTTCATTTCTTGTTGTTAACAGTATATATATATTTAGTAGAATATGCAATTTAAAATTGAACCTGTATTGAAGATTCAACGTAAACCTATCTGCAATACTACACCTATAGGTTATAGATATAGCTGAACACGTAGAGGTTATGGAGCGCAATGTACGGGACGCTGCGTTGTCGGGCCGCGCCTCGGTGAATCATTGGGTAATGCGGCGAAACTGCCGCGCTACGGTTTAATACTTTACTTTTATTATTATTTTCTATTCTGTTCTAGATTATTAGGGATTTAATGTTTTTTATCGATTCCCCCGCAACTTCTTAATTAATTATAATTTCAACGTTCTACGTCGCATAATGCAATGCCTTGTGTGTCAGTTACTAAGTAAAAGAAGAGTTTTATAAATATATATGTATGGCACATATAAACATCTTAGCATCTTAGTAGTGAAACAAGTTACGTAAAGTTATGAACTTTAGAATACGGTATTGTTTTAAATTCATCGCAACATTAATATATGAAACATTTATTATAACCTTTTAAAAGTGCTATAGTGATAAACATTACCTACTGATCGGTATTATTTATCACTATAGCAGTATGTAGATCTATTAATATTTACTTTAGAAATAAATGATTGCTTATCACTCTTCTTATCAATGTAGTGTGCATTCGTCTTTGTTAATGCCACAATGAAACATAGTTTTAGGAATATATGAATTAAACTTAAAAAATATATATAAACTTACAATCTAAAAGCTACTATCAAAATGATTCAATCGCGCTACACCCGAGCGGTGAGTGGCGCTCGCCGCGGCTGCTTTGTTCCCGCCGCGCCCAGGGCTACCGCTTTATTAATCACACTCTATTATTTATTTTTTATATATATATATATTCCTATCCTATACATTACCATCTGGGGCGTGTTTCGGGAATGAGGTGTTTTATATTAACTGCTATAAGGGTAACTGTATTAGATATTATGACAAAGTCTTCTGCCATTTTTTTGTGTATCGTATAGTTAATGAGATAGCTACTATTAACAATCTGAAAGAATTATTATTTTTCATTATTAAAAAAAAATCGATACTAATGGCACTGATTCCAAAACCAAAATGTATATGGGCAAAATTAGGAAATACTAGTTAACGAAAGAAAATTCTTATATCATAGTAGTCATATGTGTAGAGGAATAATTTCGATTACGTGTAACTGTTATATGTTTTACTGTATTTTAAAATAACCGGGACAGAATTTGATAATGACAGCAAGTGTAATGTTTGTTGATTCTAATACATTGTTTTGATTACCCCGCTCCCCACCCCGCGATAATTCTGATTGTTTAATTTTTACAGAAAATGAATGGGATGTTTTGACACTATACTTCCGGCACCTACACATCTAAATGATTATTGAAAAGGCGTGGTTCTATGGAACATTTAAAAATAAACAATAAACAAACAATCACCGTTCACCGCACAACCCTGCACCCGAAGCGGGCCGTTAGCAATATCGCTGAGTGCGCGGCACCGGCGCGGCACGAGCGACTCCGCGCCTAATTTACTCCGCCACCGCCTGCGCGCGCTGCTCGCCTGGTACACGGCGCGTGGAAGTGACTTACGGTGTATGGCAGTTTAAATTAATTGCCAAATACGGATTTTGGTATATATAACTAACAAACAGATAGAAGAATCTTTGGAGGATTCGGTACAAAATATGTGTCTGTGTGTGTGTGTGTGTCTTCCTTTAAAACTAACTCAACTCAAATCTGTATAATTTAAATCAAATGTCAAATGGAAATAATTTTTGAGTTGTTTGTTTATAACCCATGTGACATGACACACAGTAAATGCTTCAGGTAACTAGGTACTACTGCGGACAGTCCGCAGGTAAAATCTAAATCTAAACAAAAAAGTGTTTTATCAATTTGAACTAGTAGTTCCTGAGATTAGTAGCTTCACCAACTAAACTTAATTATATGGAAAACCTATATGTATATGGATTTTGACTATGTCGTTTAAAATTTATGTACAAAATATTATGTCTCTCATATTCTTGTCCTTCTTAGTTAAAAAAGTATATTTTCTCTAAAAAAAAATCTTCCCTGTAGTTTTTTCTTAAATTAAATAGAGACGTTTATGTATTACAGTTAAAATAGTTAATATTTATTACAGTTATAGTTCTATCTTCTGACTGTGAATGTCTTGTTCCTTTAACTGTAGTACATTTTCTAATTGCTTATTTCTATTTTAAGGTATATTTATAAGTATATATAGTAAAGGTTAAATAAATCTGAACACAATTTGAAATGCGTCGTGCAAATTAAATGAAATAAGTAACGCTGTAAACAAGAATATTTTACCCGAGGGGAAATGGCCGTCGGCAGTATTTTTAGCGATCCATTCAATTTGCAACTCCTGCATTCGATAAGAAACCCTGGCTTAGCGTTTTTTTATATGGACAAAATATGTATTTGTTATTTTTTGTCATTCAATAACATACAAAATAGACTATATATATTTTACAAAATGAAGAGTGGAAAAAGTAATAAAGATAATATAATAATAATTAATTAATTTGTGTAAAGATAATAAATATCACATTGAAATGCAAAATTTTAACAGTAATAATAAATAATAAAAATAGAAATTAATTCCTATATGTATTAAATGTACCTAAAATTATTTTAATACTGTATTCAAACGAGAAACTTGAATTCAATATATTTATCAACCCTGACAAACTAACTTAACTACTCTCTCCAAAGGTAGGTAGGTAGGTAAAGTAAAGAATCTTTTTGCCCAACTGACATTTACAAATATGTAACCGGGTACCAGGGTTACATAAAATAAAAAGAGACCTCCACAGAGACCGCCACAGAGTACCGAGCACCGAGCCGTAAGCTATACGCTGCATAGAAAAACGTGCCGGTGGCGAAATGAAATATTTCTGCACAGGGTTTCACAGATAAGCCCCGGGCGGTGGGAGGGGTCCCGGCCAGTAAAGTAGGTGTCACTAGTGATGAGTTTCTGCTTTAATATTAGTATCGATATTGATAGTTTTATTTGTTTACTTTGACGGTTTTAAATTCATACTCTCACGCACACGGCATCGGTAGCCCGGTCCTTTCTCTGTCATTCTTATGCATACTACATCATTTAAATATTCATTAACTTAAAACAGTTTTAGTCATTACTTCTGTCGGGCATCCCGAGACGCATACGTTATATTTTTTCAGACCTTCACAGAGACACTACTGACAAGTATTGCTGCAAAAAACACTGGTTGTTTGTAAAATCGATTAGATTATGTGATAACGTCATAAGAAAACATTTATGAAAAATTACATACTTTTATGAATTGAAATATTATCACTGAATTATCATCCAAGGATTTTGTATAATACAAAGAAAGAGTTAATTGAAAATTTCATTTTTTTTCATAAACCATTTATTTGCACTCAATAATCTAAATATTTTTGTTTACTTAAACTATACTGATTAGGAAGTAATAATGAATAAATAGATGCGTCACAAGCTAAGCGTTTAGGACACGCGTCTCTCTCACTTGTTCCACGCGCTCGCTTGCACACTCGGCTCAGGTGGAACATGAGTTGTGCTATTTCGTGCGTGCAGATATCATTCATTTATTTATAAGACATTATCACGTCATAAATACAACAATACATAATTTTAAATATAATCACAAATTGGGACTAAGATCTCATGAGAACTATACAAAAAAAAACAACTATAAAAACAACATCATCAACAACAAACGACAAATAATATATCGACAAAAACAAAATGTAACAGGCAGCACTAGCACTCGGCGTGCGGCTCGAGCGAGGCGGCGACGGGACGCATTAGTGAGCGGCTCCGGTTGATTGTATCATTGCTACACACATACACCATGTATACTAGATATTATACTATACTATAGTATATACTGTAGTAGTACATGTCACGCGAATACTTACTGTTAAAGCTTATTTCTTTCTATATATTTTGTTTTGTAATAGGCATCTGTGATACGCTCGCGGACTTACGTGGGTTTTACAATCAGATCTGCAGCTATAGTTTAAGATTTTTTACTCAATAGGCAAAAGGAACCTAGTGTTCATTTAAACCTGTTGACTGAGCTACTGAATACCTACTGACTGAGCTCCAATGGCGTAATAATTCGAATCTGTCAAAAGTTCCAAATTTAATGAGAACTTATTATAGTTTTTAGTAAGGTTTCTCCTGTAAACAGTTACTACTATTTCCTACTAACTATATATAAGTACCTTCCTATTGGCAAACCATCAATTACACAAATGCGTCTGTAAGCTCTGTTCCCGTTTAAGTAATTTGTGGGTCAAGCGTATATATAAATATTAAACAATATATTTTTCTTACACATTGATCTTCTGGCCATAATCCTCATTTCCTATTAGGTATAATTATCTGACTATATTGACTGATTTTGCACTGTAGAATTTTCTAAGAAGCCTGAGATCCACTCCTTTTTTAACCAGTTTTTGTAAAAGGAGGAGGTTATCGATTCGACTGTATTTTTCTTTATTATCTAAGACTTGAGGCCAGTTCGTGTTACTTATTCTAAGAATACCTACAAAAAAATTTACAAATCATTCAAATAGTAGGTAGGCTATAGGAGTAATGCTTAATGTATTTGTATGGATATTATTAATACTATAGCCGTCCGATCTCAGTCTACTATTAAAATTAGTTTCTTAGAGTAGATATATAAAAATACAGCTTTACAATTTTTCACGTATGGCAGAGGGAATTAAGAGGGTCTTATTTTTCGAGTAATTGCGTGTTCCGAACAGTTAACTGGTGGAACTCAACGCCACTCCTTGTATACCAGAGTGGAAACATGAAAAGAAATTAAACGACGGCTTCAAATAAAATTTATAAATATTAACATATTCGAGTAGATAATGCTCTCAAAACAACATAATGTTATTGCAACATGATACTAAAGCTCCAGTAATCCTCGCGTCGTGTACGGTGTATGCAATAAGAATTCAGACGAATTAACAGATTAAAGCTTGTACGCGAAATGGACGCGGGACAGATTCACCCCCTATAAAAAACCAGAGGGTGGAAATAAACCCCCTAATACCTACCTACCTCAATAACACTACCTGATAGGTGTGTCTGTTTAATGAATATATGACACGTTTAGTAATAAATAGAAGATGTATAATATGTAGGTACATTGGTAAAATATAAATAGAAGTTAAATATATTTTAAATGCTATTATTGGAAATTGTCTTATAGCTAATATGTTGATTGTGGAGTCAATCCTTAATCGAAGGCAATAGCTGTAATAAAATTATTTCAATTTTATATCAGTTATATAGGAACCACCATCGTTGAGACAACAAAATAGTCTGAAATTGGATGAAAAGTGGTGAAAGGAGTGTCTTAACAATAAATTTTCTCAATCTATTCTTCGTCTTCGCGGATGATACTAAAACCCTTTTTACATACCTATTAAACACATAACACGATTTAGTTCAAAGTTGGTTAACGCGAACGTGTTATGTATTTAATGCGAGCGGTCGTTATCTCGTATCCAAACAAGTGCGAAAAGGCCATCTGTATCATCGCTTCCCTTTCACGAGTAGTTCCGGTTACCAAAATGCACTAAGAATTATTGTGTGGTTTTTGTCGGTTAAAATCTTGTCTTTTTGGATAATACTTATAAATTTAAGCTATGTGTAATAAAATTAACGATTATTTTAGTTGTAAATAAATTATGTTCTTAATATTTATATAAGAAAATCTTCAACGACTTTTATTACTATATCATCAGTTATTTGTGATACGCTTTATTAACACTTTTTTTTTCGGGTAGATTTAATTTTTATATTCTGATCTTGCGTACGTTTAATATCTGTTACATCAATAATGATAATAATTTACATTCTGCAAAATAACGTGTTTTTTTAAATTCTATCACCAAATATCAGAATGTCAATTCCATATCTTACCGCACTTTACTAAAAGTTGCACCATTAATAAGAAGCTGACGCAACTCACGCGCATACATCTCCTCCACACTGATGCTCTCCTGGTACTTATTGTGACTATGTTAAGCTCCATGACGCGATGTAGCGGGGTCAGTTGAGTAACAACAGAAAGGGAACTTTGGGTTTTTTATTAAGTTTTGCCAATCTGACTATGATTTTACATATTTTATTTATAATCTATGATTTTAATATCTACCTACATAACTGTTTTTTTTTATTTATAGAAAAATAAATAATCAATTATTTTTTATTATATTGTTTTACAATTTTTGTTAAGTGATATTTAATATTTTATTATTTAAAACTTTAAGAAACATTTAGACATGAATAAATAAACAACAACTTTCGCGTGGCAGTAAAAAGTGCACCATCGACACATCTAGAAATAAAAAAAACGAAATTTAAATGTGTAACTAGTGGGTATTTTAAATTAACTATTAGAACTACTACGGCTTGATGAGTTTTAAAATAATTTCCTGTAATAAACAACTAACAATTAATTATTATGTGTTAAAAATTACCCTTTTTTGAACATTATTTATTAGAAATAAACATAGGTACATTGTGGTACTATTAAATTTTTCATAAAAAAAAATGTGGGTAGAATAAAAAGAATATATATATCGAAATGCCTTTTATTTCACAAGCAAATGTAATAATAAGTATATAAAGTAAGTAATAACTGATTTTATACAAAAAAATCAAGTAGTCTAGTCATTAACCACAAAAAAAGAATACATTAACGTATTAATCATACAAACTAAGTAAGTCGTTATACATACAATTAGGTTATTTGGAGCTAGTATATTTGGTGACGGCCTTCGTTCCCTCGCTGACAGCGTGTTTCGCGAGCTCGCCGGGAAGAAGGAGACGGACGGAGGTCTGCACTTCCCTCGACGTTATCGTTGACCTCTTGTTGTAATGCGCCAGGCGGGACGCCTCGGCCGCGATGCGTTCAAAAATATCGTTGACAAAGGAATTCATTATAGACATGGCCTTACTCGAGATCCCAGTGTCCGGGTGAACCTGCTTCAACACTTTGTAAATGTAAATGGCGTAACTCTCTTTCCTTTTGTGCTTCTTTTTCCTTTTGTCGGATTTCGAGATGTTCTTCTGTGCGGCACCAGACTTTTTCGCTGCTTTCCCACTAGTTTTTGGCGGCATGGTTGTTATAACGTGCGTTCGTTACGAAATGCTAGATCGGTGTGATGTTGGCAGTCTACCCCCTGTATTATATAGAGGGTCAAAACAGACAGGGTGACGGTACGCGGACGAGTAAGCGATTCAGACCAATGGAAGCGACGTAGCACAATGCAGTGCATGCCATGGAGGAAAATATAATCAATAAACCAAATAACATGCTTTTTACTTCACTCATTTTTGTTATGTCATTTTTTTTATATTTTGTTTTTCTTTCACGAAGTTTATTATGCTGTGATTATTGTTTTCGCATATTGCTGAAGAAATTGAACTTAAAATATATTTTATAATTATGGGTATAGTGACATCTGTTGACAAAGAGAGAATTAAATTAACTAGTGCCATCCATTATCGAATAGCGTAATGTAATAGCTTCAAATTAATATTTTTCTTTTTACATGTAAATGTAACCATTTTTATAATAGCCTGTGTTAAAAGAATGTCGTTATATCTTATCATACTAGATAAATTAAACTTATATTAAATGTATAACCTTTTGCAGTTATACGCTACTACCACACCACGCCACCAGGTTTTCAGTATATTATTATTCATATTTATTCTTATTTAATGCTTTAACTTTTAACCTTTTTTATTTTTAGAACTATAACAGTCAGCATTTGTAATGATGTTATTTTTATACATTTTTTAATTTACCTCTCCTAGTCAAAGTCAAATGCAATTTTCATCTTTCATAATATAATTTTAGTAATATATTTGTTATTATTAGAGCATGACTCGATATAATAACTTTCAAGAATATTTTATAACCAATAACAACCATAATAACATTGGGATAAAGGACAAATACCCAAATAAAGTAACAGGTAATAGAAATAAATAAAGAAAACAAATTATGCAATAAGATTCCTTTATTCTTTGTGTAAATTTATACAATTTTTATGAAGTTTCTAAGGAGCTTTGCCCAGTGAAAAAAATACAAAGGCAATGACTATGATATGCAATTCAAAGCACCTTGTGACTAATCAAATTTAACAGTTATCAATAGTTATAAAATGTACTTAAATTGAACTCTTTTAAACAGCCAAATAAATATAATCATAAAAAAATGTTTATTTAATTATGTTTTACAATTTTTTAAAATAAAATATATATTTTTTTAAAATAATTTCATTAATAAATTTGTTTTACTTAATATAAAAAAATGAAGGGTGTACATAATTTGTTGATAAACAAAATAATTATAATATAACAGATAATTATTTTGTAGTACACAAAATACGGTATATGTTCGGTCACCTTTCTGGCTGATCGGTAGAATATTAGGCAAAAGTAGTCAGTTGAGTAAAAATTTTCCGAGAATTATTTAAATGTACAGAAAAAAAGTAAAAAAAAAAAAATATTTAAAAGATAGTGAGAGAGCCAGACTAATATACCAATGATTTCTTTCATTTTGTCGCTTATCTCACTAAAACAAAATAAATTATTTCAGTATCTGATTTTTAAGCTGATTTTTTTAACAACACTTATATGATTTGCATTCATAGTCATATTTTGTTTAAAATTATTTGAATCAATATAGAAGATAATTCTTGACATTGGAGATAATAGAAACAGTTTGATTGAGTTTCTTATAAACTTAATTTATATTAATATTATGGTTAGGTAAATTATGAAAAATGATATATCAAGCTCCTTAGATTATCCGAAAAACTGCTATTAAAAGATAAAAAAATATATATGAGAGAAAGATTAAGGCACTTCTACATCAATACTTACATGGCACTTCTACATCCTTAAGAAAGTTATAAAACAAGATACATTTACTTATCCAATGTCAAGAACTAGTTTAAAATGTCAATATCTTTATTGATTGGTCTCCATATTGACTCGATTCAAGAAAATATTTGGTTTGTAATTACTAAATAACTATTAAAATATTAAAGGCCATTCACTTAAACTCTAGAATTATGTTCATTTCCCTGCCCTGAAAGAAGGACAAATCACAGTGTTGCATTCAGTTTACTCAACATGAAATGTCTTGAAAACAAAAAGTGAGGAACTGTCTTGGCACTGAGTTCTGTCTGTGAGCCTGCTATGTGAAGCTAAAAAAAACGTCCATTCCAACTTATTCATACTTATCCCACGGTACATTATCTATAGCATGTTTCTTTTGCTTGTGTTTCTTAAGATATTTAGAATCTATGAAGGCCTCACCGCATATTGAACAAACATAGGGCCTTTCACCAGTGTGGGTTCGCAAATGAACTACCAAGTTACCTTTTAATGCAAAAAACTTCATACAAACTGAACAACCAAATTTCTTTTCTCGTGTATGAGTTAGCTGATGAGTTCTTAAATGAGTTTTAGTTTTAAATCTTAAAGAGCAAAGTGGGCACGGAAATGGCCGCTCATTTGTATGGACCCTTTCATGCATTATCAACATGGCTTGGCTAGAGCATCCTTTACCGCAAATACAACATTCAAACCTTTTGCTAGTTTTACTAATTTTTTTATCATGTTGTCCATCTGATTCAATAATGTGTGAACTCTCTATATGCTGTTCCAACGCCGATTCGACGGAAAACATTTTTTTACATAATGAACAGGCGTAACCTAATAATTTGCCATCATCTGTCGTAACTTCTTGCTTGACTGTCTTCATTAATTCTTCTTTAACTTTATTTATTCTAGATTTTGAGCATTCATCAGTTACCTTATGGTGTGTTAAATCACCTTTATTTTCGAATTTAATCCCACACTGACCGCAGGTGAAGGGACTTATATGCGTAAGTCTGTGAGTTTGCATAGTTATTTTTTGATGGAATCTTTTTTTACATATGTCGCACTCAAACTCCTTAATACCGCTGTGTATCATCATGTGACGTCTCAAATTATTTTGATTTGCAAATGTCTTACAACAAACATCACACTGTGGTTTACTATTGTGCATATATTTTATATGTTGAGTTAGACTACTCCTTTTAACGTTTTGATTGCAAAACGGACAAGTAACGAATGAACCAGTTGGGTTGCTATGTATCAGCATATGTCCAGTCAAAATCTCTGCAGATTCGAACCCTTTACCACATAAATTACACAAATGGTCACCAGCTGGATTGTGTTTGTATTGATGTTTTTCATATGTCTCCAAGTCGTCAAATTGTTCACCACAGTCACATAAGAAAGTGCCATCCTCTTGTTGTAAAACAGTTGCAATTTGACTATCATCCGCATACTCTATTACTAACTCGGATCCATCACATTTGACTAACTGGAACTGTGAGTCATCACCCTCATACAATATTACTTCCTGTGGAATTGAATCACTTTCAAGTTTTATAGTATCAGTACCTGTTAAATACTTTACACTATCACCTTTAACTAAAATAGTCTTTTCCACTCCAGATGGAGTTAATATTTTGATGAAATTTTTAGAATTAGATAGGTTGTCTATCATATCTTGTGTTAAAGGTATAGCATATTCATTTTTTTCTTGAGAATCTTCACTAATTAATAGATCTTGGGACATATGATTGACATCAACATCCATTGGTTGATCAAAGTCATTTTCCACTTCCTCATTTTCCAAAATTGTGTCTGGTACATGCATTGACACTTTTGGGTTAGTTACAAGAAATGAATCGATTGTGCTCTCAAACTGATTTGAACTTGGGCTTGCATCATTATGAACTTTTTCCTCTTCTTTAATCAGAGGTTCTGTTGCTATATTATCTTTACTTTTTTCATCGGCCAATTTGTTATCTTTTGGGTTACCTACAACAACTACATAATAAAAGTCATCGTCATTATCATTGGGTTCCTTTTTTATTATTGACTCAAGCTGTTTGAATGATTCCTTAGCAAGATCTTCTATTGTCATGTCTTCACTTGCTTTCAATTGGGTTTCTATTTGTGAAAAGGACATTTCTGATAGTTCATCCTCCTTATTTTGTTTTATGAGGGATTCTAATTGAAGTTTTAACTCTTTGTCTACTTTCATGCACTGCATCCTGAATTGATATGCTGATGTCATTAATGTAAAACAATCACTACATAATCTTTGAGGTAAACCATCATCTTCTTTTGGCTGAAAATGTGAAACAATATCGTTAAATTTCTTTCAACATATAATATGCATATAACATTCATATAATTAAATATTTGGAATATTGATGTTTAAATAAGTTCATAAGAAAACTTAAACTCTAAATATAATCCAATTAAAATATAATTCAGGAATTCAATTATTCACACTGATAACTTGTTTGTGATAACCAAAATAAACATTAAACAGTTCATTAAGAAAAAATATATTTGTAAGATTATTTTCAATGTAAAGTAATCGACTATTAAAGATATTAAGTATATGTTTAATGCCCATTTACCTCAATTGTAGTAATTTCCAAAAACTTCTCTTGCACACTATCTTCGGCATCAAAAAGTGACACTTCCGAATCTGGAGCAAGACAGCAGCGACACAAATCCGACCATGATTCCATGTTAAAACACTTCATACATAATAATGCTGCCGGGAAATCCTACGAAATACATAATTAAATAATTAAAATGTTTTAACATTGTTTTGACAGTTGTGTACATGTAATCATAAAGTAGGTGCTACCCAAAGAGTAAAAATTATCTACGGACCTTGCCATAAAGACGATCTATTGGAAATTATAGACAACAGAGCGTATCAAAATGGCGGCACTGCACGCGGCGAGAAATGGCCGCGGATGTAGCGTCATAATTACTGTCTACTGCTTAGGCAAGAGCGAGACGGCGATACACCAACGTTCATACATTCAATATTGTAACTTTTTATATTTATATTATAAACGTTTCATTAAATATATGGACATTACTTAAAGTATATATTTTAAATAATAATTACAAATATCTTTTAGTCAAATGGGATCCGGTTTTCACTTTACTTATGTTCTCGTCATGTTGATAGTGTTTCCGTCGAAAAGTCAACTTGATGTTTCTATAAATATTTTGTAATAAAAAAGTTAAGAATATTTCCTAAATATAATTAATAATAGAGTTAAATTAATAATAAACCTATTGAGGTTAATTAAAATTAATTATATCTGTAATATACAGATACAAAATACGATGTAATATGTAAATGTACAATGAAGTTCAGTTTTCTACCCAAAGATGTCGTTTATTTTTATTTGTGATTATTATAAAAAATCTGTGAATTTTTGTTTCTTCATACAATTTTTTTTAATATGAATTTATTATTGGTCTCCGATATCCAACATACGTGGTTGAATCGACCATATTTTCTCGCTTAGACTGGGTTTCAAACTGGCAACTCTTTCACACTCTTTTGTTATTAATAAAATATAAATATATTGAAAATTACTTTTATTATTATTATCTACATAATACATTATAGAGAATTTGTTATTATACTACGAGTAGTAGTTACTATGTAAATATAAAAGAAAATATTTTGAATTATAGATTAAAAACCTGATTAAAACTTTTGGGGTTACTCTAAATATGCATAAGAGATTTGCAAAATTAAACAAAAAAAAATTTCAGCAGACTTTCTCATTCGTACCTCATGTTTGACGGACAAAGGCTCAGCTTGACCGCAAGACTACATGAATAAAATAATACGGGATTTATCTGCCTCGGAACAAGAGGGAATTTTCCTAAAGTTTCCATTTAGAATTTAGGTATGTAAGTAATACTTGTCTGGAATTTTCTTGTCGATAAAAAGATAATTTAAATATTGTTTTTTTTTCGTTTTGAGATTGGGATGGAATGAGTATTCTTACTATTTTATAATCTTTTAATAATGAATAAAAATATTTTTAAAAAATCAGCTTCACGCTGTATCCCGCACACAGCAGAGTGGGCGGAGGGAACATAGTGTTCACACACTTCGTTTCCCATTTACCGCCGAATTCTGGAGGCATTGTGTGGTAAGCGGCGGAACTCAACGCCCCGCTTTTGCCTCGATACCAGATCGAAGAATACATAGCAGCAGAGCAGAAATACATACAAGCAGAGGAAATATACATTTAAATAAATATTTCACTTCCTCGAGTGGGGATCGAAGCCACAATCATCGCGTAACAGTCACACCCTTGTGCCGCTGCGCCACGATGGTCTCGATAAAAATAATATCATAAATAAATTGTTAATATATTGTATATTAAGTTTATTTATATTATTGTTATAAGTTCCAAAATTAACCTAAAAGACAAAATAAAACAAACAAACAATAAAAATTCTACATCATTATCACGTAACTATAACAACGTGTACTGTATTTTTTAGGTTAAATACATGTATTTAATATGGATACCTGTATTGAAGAACCTTTGTTTTTTCGATAGTTCTTTGGTATAAGTATTAAGTATACGAAATATCTGTGATGAACCTACCTAAAATATCGATAACTGCTTCGTACTGTTTACAAGCCCATTCAAAAAAATTGTATAGCTATTTAATTTTGTTACGGAAAAGGTTACCTAAGCCTAGTTACAGCCCTAGTACTCTGACATTTCATCATAATAGGGGACCGTCTAAATTACAACAGGGATGGAATATAGGTTATTCATTAAATGAAGTTATTATGAACGGAAAGTCCGGAGTGGCTATAAATTACAATAAGAAATGACTCTCTTACTAGGTACTTTCATGAAAACTTAAAATGTTTTAAAATAGGAGTTTGTCATTGTGTTGAATTTTTATAATTTTGTGTTTTATAATTGGGTGCAACCTTCTAAATGGACACCTAAACCTCACTTGTGGCGAGGGTTAGATATATTTTATGGGTGGTGTTGGTGTGAATTTCGTTGTTTGATTAATTTTATAAATACAAATAACTAACAATCGTCCAGACAAAATGTAGTCAATTTTCTTATTGCCTATTAAGAGAATTGCTCGGATCGCTTAGAGCAGTTTTCGAGTAAAGAAGAGAAATGCCTTCGTTGAGCCCATAATATCATAACAATTAAAACATTTTTATTTGTTCCCTCCGAGAGAACTATTTTGCGGAGTTGTCTTATATTACTTGTAGCGGAAAATTACTTACGACTTAAATAACTTCTCTGTTACAAAAGTAGTGTATAATACAATATTATATTAATAGCAATATTAACTTTCATAGATATTTTATAAGCTGACAGATATTTATTTATTTGATTATCGATTATAATACTATTTCAATATTAAAATTGATTCAGTATTACTTTTGGTAAGACTGTAAGCTATTGGGTTGGTTATTTTCTTTTGAGTTTTTCATACCATAGTATATCTACTAAGTACTATTTTTTTTTAATTAATTGATTTATTAGTAAAAAAAAAAGCTTTTCAAATGTTTTTTTCCATTTCGTAATTTTAACGGTATCGTGTAAAATGGTAAAACACAATAAATATTTAGGCGTATGAGTATAAGAGGTTTTATCTAGATGATGGATGGGCCTCGGGGACTGTTCAATCAGGGCAAGGAAAGTGTGTCCAGTCTCCTACTACGGTTTCTCTTAAATAAATGAAAATGCTGGTGTTAAATCGACTATGAATGACATTATAATATTTAAAACACTCAATGAATTATTCAAAATATGACAATTAAGATTACACAGGTATAACTAGTGTTACGTACAAGAACCACTGAGGGTTACGTCACGTACAAGCTTTTTCTGTGATGGCATCCTCCGTTGAAGAGTCTGACTTGCACTAAACCAGTTTTTCTTCTATTATACAGTTTGAAAGATGTACGCGTACACAGTGTATCGGTGAGAAATGAATTCTCTTGTACTGTAAAGATATTTTGATTATTAATTTATTTATATGTAATGTAAGAATAACAAAAATATATATGAAATTCCTTAATATCGTGTTATTCGACAGTTACCAAAGCTACGACGGCCGAAGGATTAGTAGCTACTATCCTACATTAATAGGCCATTGTCAACGAAAATTGGGCGGAAAGTGAAGAACGGAATGAGTTAACACTAACTACGATCTACCTACTCTGTAAAACAAATGTAAAGCGATTTGATATCGATAATCTATCGAGAACCCGTAGTGGCCATTAACTCACATTCAAATGAAAACGTTTGTAAGCGTTCGATTCGGATAAAAGGTCCGTCAGTTCTCACATACTATGATTTATTTACCGTCCACCCTGAAGGCAACATACGTAGGATGTGTATAGGGAGTTTGAAATTCACTTTGTTGAGAGGCTTCACTTTATTTGTAATTACGTGTATAGTATAGGAGTTCATTTTTCCGTTTTTCAGGGATTTTTCAGTTTTTAAGTGGGCAGAGTGATTGAAGTGACTAATCACTTCGTTTTCGTCGTCTGGCTATATAAAGACATTGCATATTGTGAGGCGTTCTGTCTAATTAGACTGGGAAAATGAACGGTAAATAGTTTATATCCTAATCCTAATAGAAAATAAACCTACAAGTAGAGTTTTTGAAATGTTTTTTCGCTTCAAGCTGTGACCTAGTGTTGTAACACTCCGTTTCCCATATTTTGTCCAATTTGGAGACTTTGCATTGTTGATTCTCAGAATTGTACTTCTCCATTTACCTTTTTAGCTGAGCGAGAAAATGAAAATAATTAATTCCCTCGAGTGGGAATCGAGCCTACAACCGTTGCGTTTACAGTCAGATGCTGTTGGGCTACGCCATGGTAGTCTGATTTTTTTTTACAGCTTCATCTAGTGAATGGAGCTTAGTGTTGAGACCCCGCCCACTTTCTGTTGAATTAAGAAGATTAAATAGAAGCATTGCGTGATGAGAGCTCACAACCTGTTACTTTTACAGTCATACGCCAGTGCCACTGCACCAATGCTGGCCTCTAAATTTAACGTATGTATAATATATTATATAGAGTCAGAATATATCTATATAGTCTGTATTGTTTATAATCAGTGGGCTTAAACATGCTGACAGCCTTTGATAAGTACAGAATTACCGCAGCACTTAATCCTTTGGTTTACACTTTGGCTCACTCGCTACATAGCATACAAAATTATACTAATTTGTAATAAAACTGAATAATTTATAATGACTAGCCGACCTGGGCGGCTTCGCCCGCTTACTATACGAATATTTAATAAATATATTTATGAAATGATTTTAAATTTAGAAGGTGAATTCTAAAAATTCTTTCTTTTTTTGTCCACTGTTTAATTGAACAGCTGATAGAAATTACTTCTTCACGTAATTTTAATTTCATATTAATTTAAATTATAACTAAAGAGACTCGAGATCCTGCAGTCAAACTCACAAAGAGTTTTGCAGGACACAGATTAACTTTTTATGTATTGTTAATTGTTACTAATAAAATAAATTGTTAAATACTATATATAATTTTTTAAATATAATTTTTAAATATAATTTTTGTAATAGAACCCATGACCAATCACATTTCCAGTCACACTTTGTGCCGCTGCGCCACGACTGGTGTCAAATATATTATATATATAGATACTAGTGGACCCGAACGCGGCTACGCCTGCTTGAACTATACGAATATCTATTAAATATTTTGTGAAATTATTTTCAGTTTTCAATAGAGAGATGCGTTAAGCAAGCTCATTTTGGGTGACGTTTTCTAACAACAAACTTTGCAAATCGTTGCTTAGCAACGGTCGCATAGCGACGGTTGTTATTAATATGGCCGAATAAATTGCATGTCAAATTAATAAGTATTTTAATATATTTGTTTATATCGAAAATATCACAAATATGAGAAAAAAGTATCCTATGTTCATCCGGAGACCTTCAAGTATTCTATATGAGTATTTTATCATAATTTAATTACTGATTTGGTCCTGATTGCGTGAAAGACAGACAGACAGACAGAGTTACTTTCGAATTTATAATATAGGTACGGATAAATATGAAATAGAAATATAATATGAAATATCAATTTAGGTTTCACGAAATAACTTGTTGTGCCTAAGCAGCATTAGCGCCGGCCGTAATTCGTTTCGCCATTACTTATTCAACAGAATGATTGGTTAGGACAGTCCCGACTGAAAATCGATACTGTTTTCTTAATATTTATTACAAACCGTAGTGGTACATTGTTTAGAGTTTTGGGTGGTATTATGTGACATTTATGAAAGCTTTGAAGAAATAATAATAGCTTTTTAAAAGTTGTTCGCGTAATATATTTGAAACAATTGTTTTGTTGGTTTTAGCTTCACGCTGTGTCCTTAGCTGAGCAAAAATTAAGATATACATCAAATTATTTAGTATTTAAGTAAAAAATAAACAAATTAAAACACGGCTGTGAAGTTTAATAACAATATTGACACAATATATATATATATATATATATACAATTTGGTGATAAAAGCAAGAGGAAACAGATTGCCTTTTGTGTTAGCCACAAAATTTAATTAAACAAAAGAAAAGGACCTACTTTTAGATGACCAAGGCCTTAAAACAATAAAGCAAGTGTGGACTTTCTTTCATTTTCTTGTTCTAATTAAGGAGCAATAATAAGAAATATTGCAGTAGCGTGCCGTGCGGTTGTTTAATTAACTAGAATTGTAGCGGAGATTGATGGTAAAAGGAATTACTCTCTGTAAATATGAACATTTGGTAAAACCTACATATTTATAAAATATAGAAATATTTTTACATATTTTTATTAATTATTTTGTATACATACATCTAGCAACCGGAACTCGAAGTAAACAAGAATTTAGTATTAAATAAATTATTTGTTGTAATTTATACGAAAACTTAGTGTCGCCTTTTAGTTGTATAAACATTTAAATTAAATAAAATTAAGAAAAAAATGCCATAATATTTTTTTATACTATTTCTTTAAAACGTTAATTACATGCGAGTGTTCTGTAAGTATAAGAAAATTGCATTTACATCCAACTGGAGCCAGGTTAGGCTACAGCTATTTAAAAATAACCAATTACCCAAATCTTTCCTGTGTATAAAACAAACTCAATATTTTCGCCTCCTTTATGAAGTCCAATTAAAAACTGAAGCTTGCAGTCATTTTGCTTAGCTATAGACATTTCTGAACTGCTGAATAAATTTTAACTGCTATGTTTTTAGTCGTATTTCTCCGCAATGCAGAGAGTTCAAAGGACTAATTAATCTTTGTGCGCTCATGGCCTAGATTTAGTTTCAAAATAAATACGTGTAAGAAAGTACATACATACATAGAGACTTGTAACTGTAATCCTACGATTGTGAATTCAATCTCCACTTGGGGGAAAGATCATGACTGTATTATATTATTATTATTATATTTCTCTTATTCTGAGGATTTCGATTTCAAATGAACCCGGTCTTTTGGAAGGCTTGCATCCCGCATAACCACAGACATCTCTGAATAACCACAGACAATTGCCTAGAGCGAATAATGCATAGGAACTATGGAAAATATGGTAAACTAAATAGGGACGACCATGAATGGTTTAGTTTATCATATTATTATTGTTATTTTATATTTCGTTATGGTAAACAAGGAGCGACGCGAGTAGCAAAACTGCTAGTCAACAAGCAATATCTCAAGAATTGAGTGGGACTTAAAAATGGAGTGTATTAGCACTATGTTCATTTACTTTACGGGAAAATACGTGAGACTGTTTCTTATATACACAAAACACATGTATAATTAGTATACCTTTGAAATTATGCACAGCATATACCAGGCAGCGTAAGCCTCGCTGGCGGCTATTCATCTAATTAACATTCCTCCTTATATTGTTATAGGTAACCCCATTGTTTTCACAATACTCGAATAAGCCTGTTGTTGCCCACTTGCCTAGACAGCGTTTCGTAATTTAGCGCTATTTTTAATTATATTATATATTTATAAAGCTTGTTTTGAATATTTAAAGACTTTTAATATTTTATTTCAATTCGCATGTATTATATTAATTTGATAGATTAGACATATAAGAAATTATAATGTGAATTTAATTTAATATACCTGTCAGGGGCCAATTGACCAATTTGTCGCCTTGACCAAATGCAATAATTAATATAATTAACTTACTTAACACATTTTTTTTCCTACTAGGTGAAGCTTCAAAAAAGTAATAATATTGAGACTATACTTCCCTTTTAAAAATCAATACAGCTTCACGCTGTATCCCGCACATAATAGGGCAGGCAGAAGGAACCTATTGCTAAGACACTCCGTTCCCTACCTAATTTTTAAGTTCTTTCCTCTTTTAATGTTACAATTTTAAGCTGACTGACACATGACTGACATTATAACAGTATTAGTATACAAACGTCAGTATACAATCACGAACTAACTTTTAGACGTATTAACAACAAAGTTCAGAGTTTGATACCTTAATGTAACGAGATTGTAAACTTTATCATTCCACACACAGCTTTTGATATGTTTCGTATATTATGTTATACGAAATAATTCTATTTTCGTTTTAAAATTAACCTTCTTAGTTGAATAATCATAGTAAAACAAATACAAAAGTTCATTTTGATTCTGTATTGTTTGAAACTTTAGTTTTACAAAAGATCTATTTAAAAATAGAGTAATAATATGAAAAAAGAAAATATCGTACCGTATCGTAAATATCGTAAAAAGGAAACTTGAAGGTGAACTTTCACGAACATCTTCAATAATGGATAAGAGCTAATGAATATCGTGTAAATCGTAATGAATTGCGCCATAAAAGAAGAATGAGATTGTAGCTCGTTGGCTTAAATGAACCTGAGCTGAATCGAACCCGTTGCATTTGGTGAAAACTTAATTAATAATTATTAATTTTAAGCTTTTTTCTTATTTATCATTTTTTTTCCTTCTATATTTTCACTTATTTCATAAGCGAAGCTTTAGCAAATAATCGAGAATTCATTATATTCATTCATTCCTACGATGGGAATCGAACCCATAGGCCTAAAGTTCGATTATAAACATTAAGAACGTAGTAGCGCAGCGGCACAGCCTGTGGCAAAAGTGTTAAAGATTTTTTTGCTAGTGTCACCGCCACAGATCTCCACTGAAATTGACCTACTTGATATAACCAAAAGAAAAAAAAATATTTAGAATAAAATCAGAAGATTTAATTATTGTATTGAGACCGTGAATACGATTTGCGAAATTACGAATCAGGTCAAGAGGAAAAATGTTCAAAAGCAGCCCAACGAAATAACAAATTGTGAAGCATAACTTTATAATCCTAAATATATTAGGCGTAATACAACATCGGGTGGAAAACAAAGTGTTGACGCTATAAATAACTACTCTGTAATTTCAAATATACGAAAAAAGATCGTTAAATAAATGCATTTTTGATGGAAAATGTCAATTTTCCATGTATTTTTCGCCTTTAATATGATAGATACGCAAACTAGGTGGCGAAACTCATTGAAATGATTTTTCATAGACTAAACAAAACTAAAATATACGCTTATGAGCAACGGACATTTTTTAATGTATTTAAAATTTTTACTCATAAGGCCATCGTCTGTCAGTGGCACAACGTCTCACTGAACATATGGTTGTAAGTCCAATTACCATTCAGGGGAATTATTTTCATTTTATACTTAATTTACTTCAGTAGTTTGTTATAAGTTTAAAAACAAAACGAGAGGAATATAAGGTTAGAGTGATGAGAGAGAGACCGAATGATGGTAGATGCTGTGAACTGTAAAGGTATATTCACAGCTTGTGGATCGCACAAAGGATTCGGGCTTACAAGTCTAAAATAGGGAAATTTTCCCATTATTTAAGGAAATTATATAAATATATGGCATTTAATATTAAAATACTATATTTTTATTTTAAAATACCTTCTTCGCTTGATATAAAGGTAACTTATATTATCATTATATGTCTCCATTCTTAATTACAGAATAATAAAATATGCTTGCTTTATTAAACTGTACATAACTCATAATGACTATGCCATTTTATTTTAAAAAATAACCATAATTCTATAATTTAATATAATATTCATTGTAATAATATTTTTTATAATTAAAATATATATAAGATACTAATATTATATATTTTCAATTAAATCAAACTTGAAATAGTTTTTAGTTATAATCTGATATAAAGTATTTAGCAAAATATACATAATTCTATACAAAATAAATCAATTTCACAATTTCAAACGAAAGAGCTTTTCCAAACATGGCAACACTAATAAACGCGCCGGGAAAACGAGCTGAGGCCTGTATCTTCAGTCGGCCGTCGGAGCTTGGGCAGCTATAACGTTGTCATAATAATCGAATTTATATCGATATAATAATTTCAATTCATATTTTATTTCGGTTTGATGTACTTTATGTTATAAGCAATTTGTGTACGTTACGTTTTGAGTGCTAGTGTAGTGAATTTTGTTTTGTCGTGCTTAACAGGTGAGTCCGCGGTAAACATACTAGCTTTTAAGTTATAACCTTAAAAGCTTAATTCAAATTATAATTTAATAAAATTACTAAAGATGTCTAATACACTGATAAACATTATGATATATTTTATTATTATGATATATTTAAAGAAAAACGTACTTAGTTATATAAATAGTAAATTAGTGTATTAATTGCTATAAATATTCGATTTATGAATAAGTTTAAGTATATTTCCCGCGTTTTCTTTTTTAATATTCTTATTTTAAAATTGTTTTGTGTTGTATTATGAATGTGAATTTATATATATTTTTTAATTATAATCATAAAAATATTATTTTAATCAGCTGCTTATATTTTAAAGCTTTTAAATTTGAATAGTGTACAAATATTCTTTAGGTCTATGTTATTTATAAGTTAATGATAATTACAGCCTAGAAATACTACTGTACAATAAAAACAAATTATTTTACTTTATAATTCTTTTTCTTGTATAAAATATAAATATAGCTCATTAAAATTAAAAAGAACTGGTTCTACGTAGGTTTTATAGTAAAACTTTTAACGAAGTACCGCTCTGTAAAGTAGGTTACTTGTCAATTAACAATGCGTTCGTTTTACAGTCGCGATTAGAGTTTTTCATTGCCGAGTTATTTTTAACTTATTTTATGTTTTAAAAATTAATTATAAATAGTTTGTATATGGGACTGACTATTTACATTTCTTTGCTCTAGTAAAAGACAAAGAAAAAAATTGTTGAGGCAAAGCGCGGCGTTGAAGTCCGCTCCATAATTCGACGGTAAATAGGGAACGGAGTGTCTTAACACTAGGTTCCCTCTGCCTACCCTGCTGTGTGCGGGATATAGTGTGAAGCTGGTTCAATACATTTATTATATTATTATATTATATATTATTATCATTTAATACTGACATTTGATGTATAAATTAATTAATTTAATATAAGAACAATTAAGCCTTTATATATAGCATTTACAAAGTAAAAAATTCAGTTGAAGGAACATAGCGTGACTTAAAGCCCGATCTAATTAGACAAAGCGCGGCTTTCGTTTCCTCCGTCCAACACGCCACGTCGCTATATTGATGGAAAATGGTGAACTATCGCAATTAAGAAAATATGTATGGTTTTTTTATAAATACAATATTTGTTATGTTCTTTTGTATTAAGTTATCTATTTGATGGCTAACATTATCATCAAATCAGCTACATATCAGTTTCACGCTGTATCCCGCATACAGCAGGGTTAGCAGAGGGGAACCTAGTGTTAAGATACTCCGTTCCCCATTTTCCGCAGAATTTTTCGAGACATTGTGTGTTGAGTGGCGGTACTCAATGCCGGGTTTTGTCTTGGTGCCAGAGCAAAGAAATTAAAATATTAAAAGTTAATATTGTATTTATTAATATATATAAATAACATTATATGTAAAAAAAATTTTTTTCGCTTGTTTTTTTAAAATAAACGGAGTAGAAAAGACATATTTCGGCAAAATTAAAACAAATTGCCTATAATGCTTAAACAAATCTAACATGGAATTTGGCCATTCTTTTTTATATTTCTAATCCGTTTTCCCGCAAAATCCCGCAAAAATTCTTTCCTATTATTAAACGTACGATATTATGTAGGCTAGAAATCATAAAGTGCTCGAAACGAGCCCGTGCAGTAATTGCTTCCTCTATAGGAAACGCAGCGTGCAGAACCTCCATTTCTGCCTCTCAGCGCAATAAATCTGGAACGAAATGCAATTAAATCATTGGGTTATAACCCTTATGTAGTACTATTCTTGTTAATTTGTATGAAATGTTCTTAGCATTGTATGGTGGAAGGAAAAAATGTTTGGTGCGGTTTTTATATACGTAATTGAAAGCGATGGTCGTAGATTTGAATCCGATCCATAAATATATAATTATGTAGTTAGGTATAATATATTAGGTTTGCTTGGAGAAATGAAATAACTAATAGTTATGCATTTTGCTCGCAGAAGCTCTTAAGCTCGTCCGTCATTGCTATATTTTTCATTGTTACTTCAATTTAACAGATTATAGCGTAATGTAATATATAGACATTTTTAATATATAGTCTGTCAAACATAATAGGTTAGCGCGTGAGGTTAGCGCGCTCATTCAAATAAACTATTCAGCTTTAAAATTTTTTATAGATAAGATTATCTAGTATAGGTAAATCTACTTAGTACCTACTCTCTGTCTACTCTCATAAGTGGAATATTAATATTTTCACATGTTCGGGGTAGCGGGAGTCGAACCCGCACCTCTTGAATACAGGAGGTATTCACATACACCTCAGTGGTCACACTACTGCGCCATATCGTTCTCCGAAACGAAGGAAATTCTTATACGCTATAACTTACTTATGTTCTTATCTTTCCGTACCTTCTTTTTCTTTCTCAATAATATAATTGAATTTTTAAGTTAACTTTTCTACTGCAGTCCTTGACTAAATATCAGAAAATGAAGTTCTTAAACTATCGTTCCAGCGCGATAATTACTTTCCGCCACACGTGCTGTGAAACCTGCCAGTATTAGTCTCGAAATAAACCCACATGTAAAATATAAAATATGTGATATTAATGTCTCTGTACTTAGTACTACTAGTAGTAGGTGTTCTAAAATAATGATGATGAAAAATAAAATAGAATAGACAATGCCTAGTCCCGAATAACTAAAAAACATATATAGTCGTATAGAGCATGAATCTAAAACAAATAAGGAATATTGACAAAAGAAAGAACTGTATTATGCAGTATCCTATATGATATATAATAAAAAAAAATATATTTTCGAAGTTAGACCTTCATATTATACAACTCTATTGAAACAAAACCGAGTATGATCAAAGCAAATATTTTGCCTGAGAGTTTATTAGAAAGTTTTAATAGCTACGTTTTAATAAATAGGTCGAAGAAAAAACTCATATGTAATATACATACTATACATAACATAGAAAATTTGTTTAGCTCAATCACTTTTTATATTATTACTTTATTTGGCTTCACGCTTTATCCCGCAGTACAGTCAGACATTCCTTTCTCTGACATTCCATTCTCCTCTTCTTGGACTTGGGACGTATTGAGAGGGGAAACGTCCCGTTGTACTTTTTCGTACTAGAAAAAACTAAAATAACTAAAATAATTATTCCCCTCGAGTGGGGATCGAACCCACATCTATTGTATTTACAATTTATATTTTGTTTAAGGAAGTCAACGGGCGGGTGGTATATTTCTGGCTCTGCCAATTGTACAATTTATATCGATTCAGTAGATTAGATTAGATTTATTAAAATATTTTGTAGAACTTTCAATAATTTATTCTAGACTCACTTTAAAATTTTAAATTTGAATATTTTTCTATCTCTGTTTTAAGTCTATTTTTTTAGCAAAAAGCGGAAAAATACACGCAAAGTACGGTAAGTGAAAATAGCTGGGGTAGATTTATGATGCATTTATTAAGTTAGTAACGAATGAACGTGCCTTACTGTACGCAACCCACATGGTTGATATTTAATTTAGAGGAATATAAAAATATATTCCTCTGAAATAAGTATGTATATAAAATTATGGGACAGTCACACTTAGTTGTAGGTTCAATTCGGGGTAATTAACTTTCCGCTCACGTAAGATAAAGCGCGACCGTTGACTTGACTAATATTATAAATCTGAAAAGGGATGGTGTACGTTATATTTTCACACAAAAACTACTGAACAGATATAGATGAAACAACACAGACTACAATTTATGTAAGCATTTAGTATAAGTTGGCTATCATATAACAAGTAGCTCAAGCGGACGAAGCTGCTTTTGGGTTGCTATTTAAATATTATCAATTATCCCACTAGTATTGAAGAGGAGATTTTAACCTACAACCGTCGAACTTACGGGCAGATACTGTAACGCTGCGCCTTCAGCGCCTTGTAAGGGCTTCATACCGTTCGGTCTAAGCCGCGCGTATTATTTTTTATTTCTCACTTAAGCCAATAATAACGCTTAAAATAATATTAAAATGTAAACTTAATACATTATTGTCATTAATATATGTTGTCATATATGATACTTCGTTAACCCAAATTCAGGGAGTGCATATAAAATTATTTTAATTAAAATTATCATATATTATTTCTGTATTCTTAATTTATTTTGTTAATATATGAAAATAATAATATGTTCTTTTATAATATAATTTGGACACGTTAAATATTGTAAGGGTCGGTTCATATACCATACAAAATTTGTAGCTTGTTTATATAACAGGACTTTTTTGGCTTGTTGCACAGTGGGAGAGAACTTGACTGTAAATGCAACGATTGTGGGTTTGATGACCACTTGTGGAAAAAATATATTTTCCGCTTTCTGTCTACCCCGCCATAGCAGGTAAAGCGTGAAAGACATATATTATATTTGTTTTAGTGAAGCTAAGCTCTTGTAAGTCGACATATTCTACTCTCCAGTTTCCGCCAGAAATCGAAACATTTCTTGTTAAGTGAATTCGTTTTAGCGATTAGGGATGGAACCCACATCCAATGCGTTACACGTCAGAAGCTATTTCATTGCGCCATGATGCTTTTATATGTTTATATTTCCATGTATTTTCAAAAAAGAAAATATTTTTTCAATAGAATGTTAATGCTACTCGAATTCTAAAGACATATACAAATAAATTAAAGAGATTAAATATGAAATCTTTTGTATGAGAAGCCTAAGTCTAAAACCTCTCTCGTTCCACTGAAATATTTCTACATTTTAGCTAAACATAAATTTTATATATACGTCGGTAAATATCGAGCAAACTATACGAAACCAGCTCGTGTGTGGTCAAAGCAAATATTTTGCCCGCGCAAAGAGATTTAATAGGAAATTTTAATGGTCATATATTAAAATGTACATAATAAGTAGGTCAAAGATGAGTAAAATGCATACTGGAGTTGAGCACAGTATGGTGTGATAATCTTTTTCCGCATACGAAACGTTTCATTCAAAAATATTTTCCATTACTCTCATATTAATCTGGAGCAAATGTAATTAAAATTAACTTCGAATATTTGTATATATTATATTATATATTATATATTTGTATATATTGTTATTTGTTCTGTTTTATGCTTTATTGAAAAAAAAAACTATTTGAATAGATAGTGTATTCGATTATTGTTTTATGCAAAAAAAATATAACTGATGTATCTGGATTTTATTTATAAATGAATTTAAAAATACACACATATAATTGTTTTTAACTTTGATGTTTGTGCATATGATTATTTTGTAACAATACTATTAAGTGTGTACTATTACTATTAAGTCCAATTATTTACAAAATAATTATATAATAATTATTTTGTAAATAATTGGACTACTGGAAGTCGGATTAATCCATCGAGGGTTCCATATCAATTTCAGGATTGAAGGTCAACGAGAATTAATTAATATCTTAAGACTAGGTTCCCTCTATATACGCTGCTGTGATGCAGCATACAGCGTGAAGCAGATTTTAACGATGTAGAAGAATTACCAGTCGAGACTAATTCAAATTTACAGAGTTCCTTGGGAAAATTAAATTCATTAAAGAATGGTTCCCGACTGTTGACACTTATATTTTGCAAAAAATTGTTATTGACATTTTTGAAATTTCAGTTTATATTAAATTAAAAAAAACAACAATAGCCATTGCAATGCAATTTCAAATTTTAACTGAACTGAATTGAACAGAAATCATAAAATACGAGCAAGAACCGTTCTTGTGTGGAGTAATTGCTTCCTATAGGCGACGCCGCGGAACCTCCCTGCCTGCTCGAGTTGCGATAAATCTGAAGCAAAATCTAATTAAACTGCACAATGCTTATAATTTATTGTGCAATAAAATATATTTAAATCCTCACTTTAATGGAGGACAATAAATAACTAATTTATATTATCAATTTTAAAAATAGTGGAAGTTCCTGATACGAAAAGACAAAAAAAATTAAATACGATAATTTATGAGCGTAAAAAGAAATGAAATCCCAAAAGATGTAAATTACAATTTATTAAGCTTACAACAGTACCTATATATAACAATTCTAAAAGTAAGAACAAATTTTCCTTGAATGCTCTTAAATAATATTAAATAAAAAACAAATGGGCGAAGTCCCGCCGGGGCCGCTAGTATTTTTCACGAAGTTCTTTCTCATTCGTCGAGTATATAATAAAATATTATTTTAACTTCATAGCTTTAGATAAATATATTCTTGTTGTCGAATGCCATATATGTATATGTATGTATGACATATATATATGTATGTCATCGTATAATCACAACCCGATATTCCAATGGGGTCGGTTTTGATGAATGAGATGTCATCCGATTCCACTTTATCGTCCAAGCGATATAATTTAATGTTTTAGGCTAAGTAAACAAAATAATATTTCATTTCATTTTTTCTTAAAATAACGTAAAGCCTATATATGTTCTGTGACTGTTGAAAGTAAAAAAAAACCATTTTTTAATTCATATTTTATAATATTTAAATATTTCACATGTCTGTTTTAATTTGCTAAATAAATTTAACACGTAGTGATTTCACATTATTATCTTCTCTAATGAGTCCATCTCATATAACAAAATTTTTTTTTTACATTTAATTTAAAGATTAAAATAGCCCAGTGCTTCATGGAATTCTAGTTTTATGGCTCTTACCCTCATTATTTTTCTAGTGTCCGCTTACCAAGGATAAGCGTAGCTCTTTAGACTAGTAGTAGGCTTCAAAAAAAACATCTTGAATTATTCCTTTTATTTATTAATTATTTATTTAGGTATATAAGTGCATAAAATTATTAATAACATATAATTTTCTTATGTGACAATAAATAAGCTTATGATGTTCTAATTAATAATTGATCTAAGCTATACTTAAAACAACTTGTAAGATTTCATATTATAAAAATAACGCAAGCCGTATTAGTGGTTTTTAAATATTTACAGGCACATATACATATTATATTATGTTTTGTAGCCGATGATATACGAGTATATTCCAGATATGTCTTCGAGGCAATCATGATATGTTTATAACTGCAGTACATCGATTATAATTTCAATACTTAGACAAACGTTTTTCATATAAGTATGACGGTGGTTTCTTCATACTCAATTTACTTATATTTTATATCAATTAAAATAAATGAAAAACGGAGAACAACTGGGTGTATAACTGAACAGCAGATTCGGGTGATTTGAAGACCTAAGAATAATCCGAGTCGGTGGCGGCTTCCTGTACGATTGACACTATTAAAATTTTTACATAGCTTGACAATTTAAAAGTTTTTGAAATCCAAAAAATAACGCTTAAAAATATTAAAAATTTAAATAACTTTACGCTGTCTTCAGCATTTATGATCTTGCTCTACCTACCCGCCGAGGCAAACTAACGTTTGTTATATACTCTTTTTATATACTCTCGTTTCTCTTTCAAATCTTTCTTCCGAAAAGAAATCTATTCCGCAACTGTCGCGCTTACAATCAGACGCTACGAGCTGGGTTGCTACGAGAAAATTTGAATTTTGATAATAATAATTTGTATTCCAAATACTAATATAACAAAATAATTAATTAAACAATATCGGATTAACGGAAGTAAAGCTCCAATTGTTACAACATAATTTCCCAAATACAAGGTTAAAACTTTACAACCGTCTGTCATTTGGAAACAATCTGTATTCCAGCAATATTAAACTCCTTCAGGATTATTTGTTAGTCGAACGAGTTAGCGTCATTGACACTTGTTATTTGTTTTAAAGTTTGAGAATTTGTAAGTAATAACTGTTTTGAAGTGAATTAATAGTGAAGTGGATTTTCTCATTGTCGGGCTCAAGCTTAAAAGTTTAAATTGTTACGATTTATTTATTTGTATCGGGCTGTCATGTACTGAAAGAAATTATATTATATTCTGTTACATTTTTTTAATACCATTGAAATAAAAATAATAAGCCTTATTAATGTATATTATATGTAGCTTTCAATTATTTTCATTATCCTGTTCTGGCATTACAAATTGCAGCGTTGAGTTCCGCCACTCAATATGTCTTAATATCGTACACAAAATGGAGTACGGAGTCTCTCGAGACTATTAATTGATATTTAACTGGCATATGTGGATCTCAACAAATCCAAAAGTGCTGCGAAAACGCTACAAAGGTTGAAAGAATTTGTTATGCGCACTACGGCTTGCAGATTTATATAATCGATTTATAAATCGATTTAATAATTAATATCGTGTATTTGCTTGAATAAATATTTTTTTCTCACATAAATAATAAAAGAGTATCTAATATATACTCGTACGGTACTATAAAGTTGTTTAAAGGATCGTTACTGTCAACAGTAAAAACTTGCCAAAGCTCCTGGAGGTCCCGTGTGGCGGCATTATAAGCGTTATCGGTAGCAAATTGCTTACCCAACTTGTAAAGAGCCAATAAATCTGGACCTTCATAAATAAAAGTCTATCTCTATGTTAACTTCGAAATAAAAAATACTGTTAAGTGAATACTGTACAAGCAGTAGTTTATATCACATTTATGTTTTATTCTTTTTGTATGTGGCTTTATTTGAGTGCGCCTTTGTATATGTATTCGTTTAGCTACACGCTGTATACCGCACGTAGTAGGATAGGCCGAGGGAACCTAAGAATCCTCCGTTCCCATTAGGAGACTTCCGTTCCTCATTTTCCATATATTACTAACTAATTTGGTGTTGAGTAGCAGAACTACTATGGGACATTGTGTGTTGAGTAGTAGAACTCAATGCCACGCTTTGTCTACGAGAACGAAAAAACAAAATGAAATTAAATAAAATACCAGTGTATGAGGCTCGAACTCGCAACAGTCACGTTTACAGTCAAACCCTTTACCTCTGTGCTACAAGACACTGTTTATTCAAAAAAAATATTTCATTCCATACGAATATATAAATTATTTGAACTAACCTTCTCCTTTTTATTAAATAACACATTGAAATAGTGACATAAATTATTAAGATTTGATACTATATGATTTAGTAAGCTTAGATTTGGACTTATTTATGATAGTTTAGAACTTCGGTTATTGCTTCATATATCTTACTACAGTATTTTATAGCAGTCAACAAGTGAACTTTTTAACTTTGCGACACTCAAGTAAAATGGTTGGTTTGGATCGCATCCAAAATTTTCTACATGCAAAGTTAATTTAGCTTCTTAGTAGGTTGGTTTTAAAAAATCTTTTATCTCTAATGATTCATTTGTATTAAAATGTTCTTTTTATTTTTTTCCAAATAAGAAATATACATACATTTTTAATTCATCGTTTGTAGTATCGAGATCGGCTCCAAATTGGGCAGAGGACGGAGAGTAGAGTGTCTTGATACTACATTCCCTATTTGCAATATCCGGAATAGTGTGTAGTTAAAAAAATCATTACCAGACCGTAATCGTAATCATTTACGTAATCTTCCACCAGTATTATTGATGATACTATATTCTCGAGGACTGTATTCAACTAAGGTAAAGAAAATCTTGCATTTCTTACCAAATATTTTCGTTTTCACCTGCCGAAATGTCTGTTTAAAGAGGCATTTTCCTATCCTGTTTATTTTATTTTTGACGATTCCCTCTCAAATGTAAATTTCAATTCACAAGAAATCGGATACTTAATGAAATTAAGCCGAATTATATTTAACATCCTTTACAATATCTCATTATAAATTTTATATTATAGAAAATTTAATGCTATTCCATACTATTTGGTCGAAGATATACATACTTATTGTTCTACTTCATATTATAAAGCTAAAGAGTTTGTCTATATATATTGCGATTAGACCATTAAGATTGAATTAATACTGAAAAATATTGCAAAAACGACCGGGATTAAACATTTTCTTAGTAATTTCTTTGTTAGATTTGAATACACAGATAAAGGACTGGCAGGTAAATGTTAGTTAGTTTATTATATACATACGAATTGTATAGCGTTTGTGTGCACGAGAAAATGATTGCAACGTTTACTTTGTTAGATTTGCATTATTAACATATTATGTATTATGTAAATCTATGCGAACACGCTACTCTCGTCGTTTTCTCGTATTGTGAATGCGGAAGCTTCGCAACTTGAGGACTTTCACACTAGCGTTAGCCAAAAGTAGGAATTCAATTGAAATGAAAATAATAAATATGTCATTATGATGCTACTGTACATCAATGGTGGTTTTGTAGTTAATGGAAGTTTGTAAATGTATATACGTATGTACTTTAAGTCATTGTAAAATAAACAATATTGGATATTTACACGAAAAAACATAGTTATGACATATTTGTATTTTTTTACTATTAAAGCAAATTATTATTTTTAAATAAATTAATAATAAATATAATTAAAGTAACTGGAACATGTGTGTGGTTCTTTGAAATTGTATTACAAAACTAGCGGTTGAAGTCGTCGTAGCAGACTCGTAACTCTTGGTGAGCCCAAATACATAACACGCTAAAAATATCTCTGGTAAAACAATAATGATAAGTTTCATTTGTTTTTATTTATTTTATATGGTACAGACTAGCGACCCGCTCGCGGCTTCGCCCGCCTTAACTACTGTATTATTCATATAAGGTATGTTTGCAAAGCACTTAAGATAATGTGAAAATTAATTAAACCCTAATGCAACCTGCATTTTCGTAATTCCAAGAAGGATTTTCCAATTGTTTTAAATTAAACACAAATAAATAACACAAATAACAGAAAACTTAAGCGAAAGAAATTATAAACAACAGACCACCTACNCAAATATGAGGAAAAAAAAAGTATCCTATGTTCATCCCGGTACCCTCAAGTATATCTATATGAGTATTTTATCACAATTAAATTAGCGGTTTGGGCCTGATTGCGTTAAAGACAGACAGACAGACAGACAGACAGAGTTACTTTCGAATTTATAATATAGGTATGGATAAAGTAATAATAATAATGACTAAAGATAGACTCGAGGCCTTCATAGTGTTGAGTTTGATTTCTACTCCGGTAAATAAATAATCTTTACTATCTTCTCCAGTAACAAGAAAAAGCATGGCGCTGGTTTCCACCATTCGACAATGTCTCAAAAAATCGGGTAGGGAATGGCCAATGGAGCCTTAACACCAACTTCCCTCAGTCTACCCTATGTCAACGTATATACAAATACATATATATACACTCGTACATTTCAAATTAGTGCTAAGACAGTCTTAGTCTGAAGGCATCCTTACTTTTGAGAAAGAGACATATGAATTATTCATAGTTTGCGATTCAGTGCATAAACGTTGTCATCCCTGACTCTACTGATGTTTGCCTTGACGCAAGTCAGCTTCCAGCACCGCTACTTTGAAGCTTTGAAGAAGAAAATGTTGAAGCTTTACATAAATTTCGGCTTCATTTTATATTCCAGGAAAGGCAGAAGTGTCAAAACATTTCATTATCCGATTTTTCAAACTAGAAGAGTTGTACGTCACACGTGGTAATTTTGAGTTATTTGAGTGTAAGTAGGTCCTAAAAGTGTACCACAGGTTTATTTTAAAAATAACAGTTTTCAGTAAGGAATTGTTACTAGGAGGTTTATTACGCATTTATAATTTTCGATGATTTTAGAGATAATTAGGCAATATTTTGAAAATATATATGAGGAAGTGAAAATATTTAATTATTATTGAAGTTTATAATTGTACCTATCTTATATATTGGCTTGAAAACTACAATACGATAGAATAATTACATTCTATATCTATAGTACGAATATACTATATACTTATACATATGTGTCAATGCAACAAACGAATTTTATCCATACATTGTATATTTGAATTCAAGAAAGAATTACATACAAAATATTTCGCATATATCGAAACCGAAGCTTTGTAATATATTGACTGCTATAAAGTGGATTATGCAAAGCGGGTCTCGGAGTAAATATTTATGATTCTTCATATCATCATTCTTTGCAAAGAAATCGGTGATTTTAAACAGAATATTTAAGTAAAGGATGGAATGTAAAAGGGTATTTCGTGTTTTGGTACTCTTTAATATTTTTTTGAGCTTTTATGTGTTATTTCGTAATATTTTATTAAAAGCTATATACAGATATACGTAACAAAACGGATAAGGAACTTTTTTTAAAGTATAATATAATAGTTTAATAGAATTAATTAAAAAATTGGTTTCACCATTGTTTATATTATGCTTTATATAAATGGACTGCATATTATATGAATGGTCATGAAGAGTTGGTGCCAGCACAATCAAAATAGACGACTACTAGGTACTCCAAAGAAAGGCTCATTAAAATATTTTTTTAACAAGTGTTCCCAAATTGACGACTAAAACGATATACCTATACATAAGTATTAATAATTATTTTTTAATTTTCCTTATTTTAAGTACAATAAAATATTACTTACTAGTTTTTATATCACTTTATACGGGTGATTTTTTAAAATTAACTTTTGGTTTTTAACATAACATCTCCCAACTAAAAAAAAAAAATATTAATAAAGTCAAAATGACGTAAAATAGTTAAAGTTTTGGTTATTTAAATAGAAAGTTGTAACGTTAAGACTCCATAATGTTATGTGATTCATTGTAAGTTTTTAGCTTTATTACAGTAAAATACGTGTCTGAGTGCGGTGATAAAAGTGACACTTTGAATCTTAGCAATGGGAATAAAAGTTTATTTATTGTTCAATATTTTTAAAACTTAGCCTGGCTATCATTTTTTTAGGTTTACATGTCAGCAATAACTTATGTCTTAAGACACTCCGTTTTCCTTGCGGTGATGATGATGATATCCAGAACGAAAATAGTTTTTATGTAATGCCGAGAAGGGACTGAACCTGTAACCATCATGTTCATAGACAAACGTTATATTTCTTAATATTTAGTATATTACGATTGGCACTTAGAAATTTCTACGTATGTCTTTTTTCTTTAATTATTATCTTTAAGCTTGTAATATGGTTGGCTTTCTTCACCATCAAATGGACGATATATTTCTTGAAAGAAAATGTGCAAAATGAAAAAATATATTTTTTTACTGTACGAGTAAAAAAATATATTTCGAACATCTACATGTTGTAGTTTTGGCTACATACCCCCTGATATAAAATATACATAGATCGTACCTCCTACTTTACAAACCCATTATACATTCATAACGCAAACTCAACACAATATATTATTTACGATCGACCTATTAATTTTCCTGCCGTTAAATAATTAATGTTCTATAAAATCTTGTTAAAGCAGTTTTGGAAGCTTATATATTAATATTTTTCCACCTACAGGTGTAGGTTTGTACTGCTTCACGGAGAATTCCG
This sequence comes from Heliconius nattereri, assembly GCA_013403645.1. Lineage (NCBI taxonomy): Eukaryota > Metazoa > Arthropoda > Insecta > Lepidoptera > Nymphalidae > Heliconius > Heliconius nattereri. Next base: position 2,283,066 of record JAAIXI010000221.1, read on the forward strand.
TATAAAGCAGGGTAGGCAGATGGAACTCAGTGTTAAGACACTCCGTTACGTAGGTTCAACTTAGGTAATATTATTACACAGTAGTTTTTCCTTCCTACTTTCGTGTTTCTGGTAAAATGGAAGTTAAGGGTAAGAGCTGTGTATGATGGCACATTCTATGTCCTAATAATAGAAGCGATGGTAATATTTTCATTTCCCACCTCTGCTAACGAGGCAAAGCGCGGCGGTTAGTTCCGCCATTGAACAAGCAATGCCTCCTGAATTCGGCGGAAAAATAGGGAATGGAAGTGTCTGACACTTTGATATATTTTAAACATGTTCAATTCAATGATGATAAGTTTGAATAAAGCCTTGAAGAGACCAAAGAAGTATAATTATCAATTGATTTTTACCAAGCAGATGAAAAACTTCTAAGCAAATTAGCATTGTTTATTTAAATAAAAATATTAAAATAATATAATACATTTCTTCATTAGGGCATAATAAAAGCGATATAACCGCCAGAAACTACAATTTAGTTCAAAGTTTCTGTCTGTATTTAATATGCTTAGTTCATTACTAAGCATAGTGAATCCGGATAAAGGAACACAGCACCTCTAAATACATATATTATACTTATAATGTAAACATTCGTATACCAATATATTAATTTACACAGTTTCAAATTGCATTTCGGCGGCTTTTGCGTGATTAGCGGTTAGACAAACAGGGCGTGAGCAAGTCGATAGAATAGTATCGTCAATATATATACAATAGTATTATTATATGTACGATAAATGTATTATATGCATTTAAATAGTACTTAAGTTTCTTTTTCTTTATATATTAACTTCGAAATAATAATAATTAATATTATTAAATGGTTTTTGACTAAAATTTCCGAAATTCTTTGAATTTGTATTAAATATCGCTCTTTAATATTTTGTTACTAAAAGTAACTTACGAATATTTAGAGATAGTTATACTCGTAGAATACATCACTTGTCGTCATTAAAATTATTAAATTATTTCAATAAGGGTAATAATTACCCTTAAGTAAAAAGTACTATAGATTTTTTTTAAATAACAATGTATACGAATTTAGAACTAGGACACATGCTTTTGGAATTCTAGATGTCTTTTACCGAAAGTTCATCGCTTTCACTTCAATACGCAGAAAATAAAGTAATTTCAAAGAAATCGCTACCTTTGAAGTTAGATTTCAATAAGCCATAAAAATTGCGGCTCACAAAATTGTTATATTATTGTCAATTCAGTCGTATTTCGCTACTTATTTTTGAAACAAAAATGTATTGTTCAGGCATTTTCTTCGATTCCTAAGAAATATTCAGTGAACATGCCAATTACGTCGGAAAGAATATTGTAGCGGAGAATGAAGTTTGCTTTCCACCTGATTAGATACGACATTAACAAATTGGGAAGACGGCAGTTAACATAAAAAAAATATAATTTTGTTTTTTAAAGAAAACAATCAAGTAAAAACTTAAGATTTTTGTTAGTGTTACTTACGCATCATTATTATAGAAATAACAATTTTTTTAAGCTCGACCTTCCAAAGATATATAAATTAACTAGTCGTGGGCTGTAAGCGCGACACGGTTGTAGGTTTCATTTTTCATTTCAATTCATTTTTACGCTCTGACAAGAGTTCCGCTACTCAACAAGTAATGTATGCTAATTGGAGGTTACTCTAGGTTCCCTCTCCCTACCCTGTTATATATATGGTATATATTATATAACAATATATATATATATATATAAAACGTATTTAAATCTGTTTGTATATACATGTTTGGTCGGTTGATAAAATGTGCACTTAGCTTTTGCACCGCAAAAGTTGTACTGCGACCCGGCTATAAAGCAACAATGGCATTGTTTGGGAACAATACTTAAACATTAAGAGCTTCGGTCGAACCATTTTGTAAATGTTGTAGATTTCTATTTAACAGATTAGTTTATTCTTATTTTATAGTTGAAAAAATCTTTTGTAGAATAGTTAAATTGATTGAAAAAAATATTTACATTTACATCGGAAGCCATTTAAATATGAATACTATTCATATTATTTGTACTGCACGGGAAATACCCAAAAGGTTGACTATGTGCCAAATAAAATTGACAAGCTAGAATTTATGTACAAATGTAGGCCTGTACCTAATATTTTTTTTCTATAAAACAATACTTCGTATAAATATATATTTTTACTTCGTGCCAAATAACATAAGTAAGAAGTACAGTGGAAGTAAACAAACAAACAAACAAACAAAATACTCTTTATTGTACCATAGAAAAGACACATATACATAATACATAGAACAGTACAATAGGCGGCCTTATCGCTAAGAGAGCGATCTCTTCCAGGCAACCTTTGGATAGAGGAGAGAATACATTGTCTGAAAAGGGAAGGGGTGTATAGAGCTGATATCTAGTTTTACATACACATACATAAATACATATATTCATACATACATACATACATACATACATACACACATACATAAATACATAAATAAATACATAATACTTTGCTTATAAAATAATCTTTTTTCAACACAGAAACAATAACATGAAATAAATATAAAAAAATACAATCTAAACCTGGGTACTTATAGTGTTAAATAATAATCTTTCAGCCCGAATAAGTGTTGACTATAAATTTAATACAAAATATAGTAAAAATGAAGCCTAAATGGGCGCATGTTTTAATTGTGTTACATTAGAAGCTCGAACTTTTTTGTGCTCTAGCGGACTGTAGACTTGATCAAATATTTAGTACCTTTGTAACTTGACATATCTTCGCGAAATGGCTTCAACAGACGGACAAACGTACAACATACCTATTTTTCCGCTCGTCCGTCCGCTCGTTTTTTCCTTTTGAGATACGGAACCCTAGAAATGTATTAAATTATTGAAATTAAAAGTGCATACTAAATTTTAATTTAACTAAATATAAAAACAAGTACCTTCACGTGCTGCTACCATAAATATCTTGAAACTGTTTTATTCATGTTTGTTTAATTCACGTTGCTTTGTTACGGACCCCGTGATTTTATTTGAACATGAAATTAGCTTAAATTTCGGGCAATATTCAGTTTTATGACAAAAGCATAAAGCGTATATTTGAATGAATGCTTTTCCATATTTGGGTTACGTAATTAATAATTCGTTTTGCGATCCTACATTTTTTGTAATGGGTACCTACTGCGACGTCAGTTATGACTTTTTGACGCAGTGTGTAATTGCTTGGGCCTTGTTGTTTAAGGAAAAATATACAATAACATACTATAATAGGTGTAGTGTGATGCTTTATTTCTTTTTATTTAGCTTCATGCTGTATTTTTCACAGAGCAGGAAATTTAGTGTTAAGACACTCCATTCTTTTGAAGACACTCAGTTTCCGGCAAATTTTGGTGGTATTGCGTATTTAATGGCGGTACTAATCCAACTCGTTACCAGAGGAAATTAAAATATTAAATATATAGACTGAGAATTGAACTTACACTTACAACTGTCCCGTTTACAATCGTACAGTTGCCACGACGACCTTACATGTATGTATGTATGTATGTATATATACGAAATATATATAAATATATACACATTTGCCCGTGCGTATGTGGTACGGTAAACGTTTACATAATTGATCATGGCTTATTGAACAACGTACGAGCGGCTGTAATTAGCAAATAGTCTGAGGGATTACTGTTATTTTAAGCTTCGCATATTAATTGAAATTAATACGCTTGCTATGAAACGTGATGATGATTAGGTATTTATTCTAGGCATCTTTCAAATTTGGGTAGTTGGGATAGGAGAGGACTTAGTAATAGATATTCTACTTTCCGCTTATATAAATGAAAACACACAAAGCTTAGTTAGCCTTTTTTTTAGTACTTTATTATTATTTTCTTATTTGTGTGCAATGATGTATAATCTATGTGTTATAAAAATACTATTTTTTTATTTTATTTTAATTTTCTCTTACTTGCTAACTTAGAGATCAAACCAGTATTTAATACTAAAGCTTAATCCGACTATAATTTTCCCACATTCAGACAACTAAAATAAAAAAATCATTCATAATTAAAACGTATTGTTTAATAAAGACTGGAGCTAGAAGCTAAAATATTATAAGCGGAAATTCATGAAGGCTTCTTTTAAAAATATTTTAACCTTTTTGAATGGGTAAAATATTGTTTCATGTAATTTCATTATTACGGGGCGTATACAGCTGATAAATCATGTTTTACCGTATAGCACGATCAACAACAGCCTCAATATTAAATAGGCCAAGAGCTAGCTGGAACTTTCACTACTTATTTATTAATATTACCTTGGATTGATTATTGTTAAATAAATAAATAAATTATTAGTTTATTAGTATGCAGCGTGAAACTGGACTACTAATTCATTATTAGTAAAATACTTTGTTTTATTTATTATACGAAAATATATTATAAAATAAAAAAAACATATTTTTTTATATATATTAATATAATTAAAAAATATATGTTTTTTTATTCCTACACCAATTTCTTTTAAAAAATATAGTAAGTCTCATAAATGGTAGTATAAAATGCATAAAGCCATCCCTACGCAAAGTGTGGACTTCGTTACGGCTGGCCGGCGCGCTCGAAATAGACTGGAAATTTTTATGTTTTTCTTTATGGTGGAGGCAACCTATACAAGATTTGACCTACTCCAGTTTTATACACGCTACACTTGTTATTCGACGTTTGCTTAAGAGCTGTAGATTTTAAGATTGAAAGCATAATTGAATTTATATTTCATTTAATTGGTAAAGGTCATACCTTACATTTGTATACATGTAATTATATATTTAATGAAATTGTCAACAAAGTAGAGAAGCTTAAGCATACTTTAAGGCCTATACCGAGTTGATTCGGTTACATTTTCACCATTAAACTCTTAAAGTGATTATAATTCTTTATTATCATATATATCCGAAATTTTGTCAATTTTTCGCCTTTTAGAAATTTATAAATCAATACAATAACACCTTTTTTATTATTAGCTTCACACTATTATATTATATTCGTAGTGTTTTAGCACTAGAACCTAGTGCTAAAACACTTCGAATTTGCGCAATATAACTCGGTGAGCGGCGGAACTCAACTCTGCGCTTCACTATGGACAATGGTAGAACAACGGCAGATCAAAATTCATTTTTACAAAGTCGTCCCTGACGCACTATTTTTTTTTGTTAAAAGTATAAGAGTGGAACTTTAATGTTATGAATTATTTTTTCGTGAATTACATTTGGAATATATATTTATTCATCGTGAAAAATTGTCATTCGTGAGAATGTCTATTTCAGGTTGTTCACTTTGATACTTTAAACTAAATTTCCTTAAAAAAATGTGCAAGTAGGTATAAAGTATTATATATTTTTGAAAAGCCCATAGTATGTAGATTTTAAAACAATTATTATATTGTGGATATCGTGACTATATTTTTATAAAAAATGTCAACAATAAGTGAAGAGAAAAAAGATACGTGTTTAAAGTTCGTCGAGACGTTTAACAGTTACCGACGTCTCCTGACGCGCTATATTTGATATTGTTTTATAGTCCAGATATTCATAAAAAGATTTATCAAAAATCAGCTGCAGAGACCTGCAAACTGAGAAGTTATCACGAAAACTAAGATGCAAGTCAGGGCACACGAAATCTCTATCTTTTGTAGTTTCTAATGTTTCACTATTTAATTGATTGGATTGCGGTAAATTTCCATAAAATTATTGTTATTTATTTATAAAAGGTCGTTTTGTCTTCATTTTGCACACATTTTGCACAATTATTTATTCACACTATCCTCATTTATGAAATTATATGAAGAGTGAATAAATTTAAAAAAACGATTACAAATTAGTAATAAAATTACTAACAGACGTTTAATTATTAAGTGTCTTCACTAAATTTCAAAATGACGAATACTTTTAATGTTCCAAGCGTGAATTATTACTCCCATACATTCATTCCCATACGTTCAATAGGAGAAGCACCTCTTTAAATTATTTACGGTTCCTGGTAAAGATTTTATTGATTGAAAAATTACTTATAGGTCCCGACTGTTCATCCTAATAAACTATTGGGCTTGTTGGTTTCTTTATAGATTTATACAGTCAGGGTGTTTGTTTTTTAATAAATATTTTTTTATTATTGAAATTTTTGTTAGGTTTCAATATTTATGGTAATGATAATCATGATATACCTTCGTGTTGAGCTTTTGAGTTTGATACCCATATTGTGGTATTCGAAACCAAAAATTTTTTTGCGCTAAGTCCAATGCCGTCCCACAGCCGCCATGATTATTATTTTTTAACATCGCCCATTTAAGAACACTTGGGCTGCTAAAGCGAATGTAACGATACCTCAATTATGTAAATCCGTTCAGCGGTTCTGAAGATACAAGGTAATAGAGAATATTGCGTACATACATAAATACAAAATACGCGCGAAAAACATAACCCTTCCTTAGCACTCGGGAATAATAATAAGCTAATTTAATAATACATTTTTACTACTACTACTTTTTATTTACTAAAAAATTTTCTTTTCATTATTTTTTTATATATATATTCTCCAATAAAAATATAATATATGAACTTCACCTAACGCACTATTTTATACTTTATCTTAACAAATAAAAAAGTTATCGATTTTTGATCTGATACAGACCTCGATTTCCCATAGTGCGCTTTGCAGTAATAGTAATGTGTAAGTAATGCGCAAAAGTAATAAAATGCGTATGCTTTTGTACAAAATGTTCTTATAAATATTTATTTTATTAGCTATAGATTAATATGTAACGGTTTCTTGTTAAATGGATAGAGTATTCCATTTCATCCAACGTATATTGCTACGAAAAATGCTACGTAACCTCTACGAAACATCTACAACTGTCTATCTGAGAATTGCCCGCACGAAGGCAATAGTTTAATGTCGCGGCCCGACATTTGGACATATCCTTACGAATATTAGATATAGTCAACTTATTCTCTTATATGGTTGTCGGATGCAGTTATTGCGTGTACTACACATACACGTAACCTAGGTACGCGAAGATGAAGCCACCATCGACTAAAATTAAAGAACTTCAACGTTGATAACCCACCCAAGTTATCAGGTATATCGTGATATACCTAAATTAATCACAATTTTAACGATCAAAGAATTGAGATTTTTGTTTTTTTTTATATTATAGCAGGGTAAGTAGAAAGAAACCTGTTGTTATAACATTCCATTCCTATTAAGTTCCGTTCCCCACTTTCCGCTGAATTCTTTGAGCAGTAGGCGTGTTGAGTGGCGGAAAATAGAGTTAGAAAATAGATACGCTATTAATAGCGTAAGAAAGGATATGTACAAAAATTGCCTTTTTATTCCCGAGCTATTTTTGTATTTTTTAAATAAATAGTCTTCTTTATTGCTTCATAAAATTGGAGTCGATTAAAGTTTTTTAATTGAACGAAAATTGAATGTTGGTCACGATAAGTGCAGCAATTTATTGAAATACGCCCAATTAAATCCAAAAAATATTATGCAGTTACCTGGAAAATACGGGAAAATGACAGGAAATAAATTAACAATTTGCATATTGTTTTAAAATATATTTAACATGTGTAATATGAAAATATTTGAAAGAGTTTTTATTAAAATGTAATATAACAGCTACGTCGCCGCTGAATTGAACCATTTTAGTAATTTATAATAATAACAATAATAATATGACTGACTGACTTCAAAACGTTTTGTATGTAAGTGGCGTGGTGACTTTTTTCTATTACTACCTCATAAATTTAGTATGATAAAGAAAACCACTCATGTCTTCAGTATATAAAATACTATATGTACAACAAACTTTATCTTAGTAGTCTGCAGCTCAACTAGTGAACATAAGTTGTACTGTGAAGCAGCGACCAACTTCTCTGATATTGACAAGTTGCAACTCGGTCTTTGATGCTTGGAAAACGTGACTTGCTTATATGATTACAAGATGAAAATTTGGTTAAATTTGATTATGTAAAGCATATGGCAATTATTAGGGTTGAGTTCGGCTACTCAACACGTAATGTCTGTAGATTTTACAGGAAAAAGGGGAAACGGAGTGTCTTCATACTTACATATACGAGTATTTTCGTCATTTCAGGTTTAAGTTTAACTTTGAATAATTTTTAATTGAGTCTACTTAGCAAAAAAACATTTTTTGTAGATCATAAAATTTCCTCAAGAGTATATATCTTTTTTTATACCAATATTATTCGTTTAATAGCAATAAAATTTCAAATGAGAAAAACAAAATGTAAAATTCTCAAATTTATACGGAAAACTGAAAATCAAAATGAGACACCCCTTAATATACGCGTAAATATTAAGAGTGACCCTTTTAACAGACAAATCTTTTTAATAAAAAAAAATTTTTGGCCCACTCTAATGGTCATAAGTTCAAGTCGGGTAAATATTTAAATTGAAAACACTTGGCTTGAGTTAAGCCTTCTAACATACCTAGGAAAGTGGGGAACGGCACGTTATATTATAATTTTATTATTTTCTACTACAAATATAATAAAGAATGAAAATTTCATTTCGTATCCATTAAATTTCACACAGAAGTGCAGTAAACTTGTAGCTTTTCAACAACTTATTACAGGTGTAACAGCTCATATAAGCTATCCTCGAAAAGAAAATGAGATTATTCTGAAAAATAAAAATAGTTAATAATAAACAGCCAATTTAGCCAAATTTTAGCCATTTTTTTAAATATTTTTAAATGTATTTTTTTTTATAATAATTTATATTTAAAAATGTAGAATTGATTCACTAGTTTAATAAAAGTATATTCAGTAAGAGCCAACAAAATTTATTTTACGATGAGAGTATCTCATTTATTTTTTTTTTATATTTTATTATTATTCCCAAACGTTCTATGACACGTTGATTTTTCAGAACTTAATGTGTAAAAAGTTATTAACTAGCGCCGAGGGAATGAGAGCAAAATCCCGGATACAGCAGTATACGAGTATATGGGTTGGCAAATTGTACGATACTATTCCCCGAGAATAACACAATTTTCGAGATATTGCGTGTTGAGTAGAGGATCTCAACGGTGCGCTTTGTCTTGTCACCAAAGGAAGGGTGGTCCTTCCGAGAGGGAATGAAACCTACAACCGTCGTATTTATTGTCAGTTGTTCCAACGGCCTCGAGACGGTACCTATTTTAAAATATTTTAAATTGAAAAATTCAACGAGGCGTAAACATATTCCGTTCTTCGAGTCTCGATAGCGAGCAGTAGTATATTAAAGCAGTTTTGCGAACTTAGCTCAAAAATTTTACATTTCGGAAGCGAGTTCGCTGCCAAGATGATAAGGTAAATGGAGTATTGAGAAGGCAGATTCTGCGACATTTGGTCAGAATTAAATTTTGATATTTAAGTATTTTTGTAGGTGATAAGTAGTCACTAGTTCCTAGATTCGGATATCACGGCAGTTGTAGATAACATTCCAATTCTGGGGAAAGGTGAAAGGATAATTTTATGTAGATCTATCTATCTTTATTTACTACTTTTAAAACGACAATTGCTTAAGAATCTTTTTGGTTTCTTATAAAGTAAGCTTATTGACAAGATCGCTACAAGTACGTTTCACATACCCATATCTTATTTAAAATCTACATCTCAATCGTTTCTCCAGTCTTATAATTAAGTTCTTCCTTCATGTTCCACTCACAAGGGCTTCAACTAATTAAGGTGTTCTTTGAATTGAAATAAGAAAATTTAGGGTGACATTGAGTTTATTGTGGACTGAGAATATATTTTAACTTTATTATTTATTTTTACTCCCATTAGGACCTATTAAGAAATATGACAATATATCCGTTCCCCACCAACACACACAAAAATGATTAATAATGACAATATTAATCATTTTTGTGTGTGTTGATGGGGAACGGAGTATCTTAACACTAAGTTTCCTCTGCCTATTCTGCTGTGTGCGGGATACAATGTGAATTCTTTTGTCTACAATGTGATGCAATAACTTTACATTTATACCTTTCAGAGCAAGTAACTGTAAATATATTGCGAATTACATATTAGAGATCTGTAAATGATAAAATATAAATTTATTTTCAGAATAATGGGTGCTTTATGACCAGATATCTGGACAATGGCTTCGTGTGACGTGTAGAAGTGGTAGAAGTGCGCTTAAAACTGTGCTGTAGCTGGGAAAATGGCGGACAATGTTGCTTTTGATGACGAGGTAAGTTTTTATTCTATTAAGCCATCTTAGTGAAATTTAGATGGATCTAACTGGACGTTATGGTAGAGAGTTCTAATCTTATTTTAGGAGAATATTCTGCGTGACCTTTGGTTTACAAAAACCATGCTTTTCTACTCAAAACGCTACCATTGCTGAGAGGCTTAAATTAAATCAGCCTAAGCTCGAGTGGTTTACAGGTAACTAGCCAACGAACCATCATCGAAAAGTATAGTTCGGCCACCTCACATAGATAATCGAGAACTGCACGTCTTAAAACTAAGTTTTTGCATACCCTACTAAAAAGAGAAACCGCAGAAATATCGATATAAATATAAATTTTAATATTAATAAAATATTTATAAATTGGCTCTTCTACTTTTTAATTGTATTTTCAATTGAAGTTCCATTACAGTTTCATTTTATTCTCTCGTTTCGTTCCAATAAAAACTAATCGTATCGTAAAAAGAAATCAAATTGGTATAACACAAAAAAGTAAAAGTAGTACGCGACCAGTATTTGTAGTGGTCGTTTTGCTGTTAGTTCTAACTCCACCGACCGCGAATATTAAAAAATACTAGCGTAAATATTTTTGTCAACAATAGACGGCTAATGTAGTTCTTATACATATAGTTGTTTATACAGACATACTTATATATAGACCAACACTTTCGGCGTTGATGAAAATATTTGCTTAAGATAATTTTTTGTACTTTTTCAATGTGGTTAGATATTTTCTTTAAAAGCTTTACTCTATAAGCCGAAAGTTCTTTTAAGACAAAGGATGGTCTTGAGATTCTCTCTATCTAACTCTCCGTAGAGTACAAAGCGTGACAGTTTAGTTAGTTGTTTATAACATAATGAGAAATATAAGTAAACGATATAATCAAGGACGTTGTGGCCCAGCGGCTTAGCACACGATCGTTAACGCGACGTTTGAGGCTTGAATTCCCACTGGGGCAAGGAATTATTTCCTCGCTATAGAAATGAGACAAAAGCATGGTGTTCAGTTTCGCCGTTCGCTCAACATGTAATGTTTCAAAAATGAGCCAGAAATTAGGGAAATGTTAAAAAAATTACTATAGAGGATTGCAGGAATATTTAATTTTTGTATTTTTTCTACTATTATTAGAAACACAGCAACCATATGTCTTTATGTATTACATATAAGACTACGAGTTAAAATTATAATCATTTTGAGTAAATAAAATGAGTGAATGTTTGAAACTTAAAATGAAGGAACTAATATTAGTTCAAATATTTATAGTAAGAAATTGTATTCGGATTTGTGCCAACTTGCCAAGTACAGTAATGAGACGATAATTAAGTCTGCCAAGTACACTGCTAATATTAACCGGTAGTTCATTATACAAAAGTTAATTAACAATGCCGAAATTGAAACACAAAATTATAGTTAATATTTTAAATCCTATAAAGAGCTTTGATAAAAAAGTATGATTGGTACAAAATTGGGATGAAAATAAATTTTACATTGACCTTGACAAATGCAGATCCTTTCAAATAAAAATATAATAACGCGGTGATTTATTTTGGAATTTATTTTATTTTATTCAATGTAAAATAAATAGCTTGACCTTTTTTTTCCTGCAAAGAAAAGTAGACAGAACGAATTGAGTATTAAGACACTTCGTTTTCCACTTTCCGTCCAATTTTCTAAACATTACGTGTTGCTTGATTGAACTCAACGACGCGCTTTATCAATCAGAGCAGAAGTAAGTAGAGAGAAATAAGTGAAACATATTATTCCTAGTAGTAGTAGTCCTAGTAGTAGCGCATGGAGACAATCATAGCATATAAGCCTAAACGTTTTCTCACTACATATATTAGTTGCTTACATTTTTAACGCTACGGTCGTGCGCTTGATTCCCACTCTGGAAACATAAATATTTAATTTTTGCATTTCCCTGTTCCGGTAACGAGACAAAGCGTAGCGTTAAGTTCCACCACTCAACATATTTTACTTCGAGAAGCGGAAACGTCTTAACATTAGGATCCCAGATGGCTACCAGGGTTCTGCATACTCTGCTATATCTGGGTGAATGTATTATTATAACAATAAACGATATTATAAAATACTACTGTAGTCGACTAAAACCAGTTTATAATACACTTCATTAAACAAATGCTAATTGAATAGCGTTGTGTGGCGCACCACCTACCTTTAAAAAGGACGACCACGAAGGCTCTGTCAAGAGTGAAACGACAAAGAAGAAGAATAAGAAGAAATGAATAAAATGCAATTAAAATATGGAAAAAAATATATATTGAAATATAAAATTTTAATAAAGTATAAACCTATATAAACAGTCCATACGAGCAAAAAGAGCACAATAAGTGCACAGCGATTAATTTCTTTTACCAAAATGTTCTTATTTATTAATCTTCATTGTCTCGTTCCCTTTGAAAGGAATGTTGTTTCCGAATTATATCCGCTTCGAATACTTGGTGTTTCCGGCCGCTGTAATTAATGTGTTGTTATTTATTTCTTTCTGATTCCCACGGCAATTCTTTATTAAGATCTTTTTTGGTAAATAAATGAAAATATATATTATACTTTATACATAAATTAAGGTAGTGTGTCGTCGGTCTGTTCAGAGGGAAATGGGAAATGTGTTTGTAAAAGTAAGGAAAGTAGTTTATGGCTTTTTTCGAATAAAAATGTCTAATTCATGTATGGAAATAAAATATGCTTACTGTGCAATTATAAGGAATATTAAAAAAAACCTAGTAATCATTTAAATATCTGCAGATGTTAAAAACTGTGCCGCTGTGGGTTCTATTCCTGATCGAGGGAATTAATTACTTTTATCTCCTTGCTTTGGTAACAAAATGGAGTTCATGTTAACGGTATATTCCTCTGCCTACCATGCAGGATAGTGCCACTCAATATTAACATACATAGCGTATACAAACTTTTTCAATTGTAATTTTCCTTTCAAAATTATTGCGCGATTTTTTTTACTTTTTTTAGCTTCGCGCTGTATCCCCCACAGGAGTTTAGACAGAAGGAACCTTCGAACATGATCTTAATATAAATTCTATCATTCGTGATTACTGATGTTTAAACTGTTATACACGCGCCTTAATTGCTTCTAACCTCATATCCTAAATAATTATGAATGTTTGTATAATACAATACTAGCTTTTACGGTTGAATAATTACTTTCTGTTTTAATATCTAAATACATTAATGATACCTTGTATTTTCTTACTAATACCTTTTGTTCTGTAACTAAAGTTTGTTATTCGTTTTGGAGAAATCTTCCCACAAAATTACTTAAGGTTAATAAAAAAGTTTTATTTTCGCGTATTTTTTGCTTTTCAATATTAATCGGTTTAATTTTTTTTAGTATTAAAAGCCATTGATATCTATCTACAGAATCGCTGACTTATAACTAATAACTATAAAGTAAAGTTTACCATATCTATAAAAAATTCAACGTAGCTTGGTTGAGTAGTTAGACCACGTAGACAGTTTTCAGGAGGCACGGGTTCAAATCATATACTTACCATTCCCCCTTCCTCTCATATTTTTATGCATATCTTTAAAGCAAAATGTATTAATTAGTACCTACACAGTAACGTACAGTAGAGGCTATCCTGTAAGAAACAAAAAATCGAAATCAATAAAATTTTAAAATTTTGAAAGTATAGACTTAGCCTATTGTCTGTAAATAATGAAAACGTAATATTTCAAGATCCGCATGACTTACGAGTATGTAAACATTGACGCAGCTTTTTAAAACATTCGCGATATAATGTATGAATGTCGAGATATGTAGCTTAACTTGAAGTACAATTAAAATATAAAATATGCTGCACTAACTACGACTGCAATGCAGTGTGTGTGCTTTGTGCAGTGTGCATATTATATTTCAACAATGTGCTGTCATCGCTGCAGCTGAGACGTTAGGATTTGTATAGATACGAGTATGAGTGATAATGGGTTCAATTTCTGTCCTTATTATACGGGTATATTCATGTTTATAATATAGATTCGTTTCTTCGCTTCCTTGTTAATCCAGGAAATCGATTTTACTTCGTTGGATTTGTTGATGGCGCGAGTGTAGGTATTGGATATATTAATTTTGTTTATGATTTTATTTATAATTTATTTCTTTCAAGATTTTCATTTATTTACTACAAAACAACACAAACTTTACTACAAAACACAATTTTAATATGTACTAATTATATATTACAGAAATAAGATAAATAAATATTTTCATATAAAACAGCAAATAATGATTGATGATGATTCTTCGAAACTACGGTAATATCTTGGAGCATGAACTTCTCAAGTATTTATATAGTAATCTCTTTATTGTGATTTTTCCTGTAAAAATTATAGACAATATATTGGTACTTTACAATGCTATAATAGCATTTACGTTTTTTTTTGTATATATCGAGGTAAGCAGTAGGACTGTTAAGACACTGCTTCCTCCGTTTTTCGCTCAAACTGGAGATATTACGTGGTAAGTGGTTGAACTCAACGCCACATTTTGGCATCCCGAGCGAAAACGAATTAAATAGTTAGAATATAAATACCCTTCTATTGTACCATAAGGATAAAATAACATCATATTTTTGACGTACATTCTCCTTGCGGTGAACTATGGTTAAGGTTCTAGGGAACGGCTATCACAAAATTTAGAATCAGTTACTCTAGCAGATATTGTTGAGGCTGTCGAGGTGTGATGGCACAAGGAAATGACTGTGAACGCGACGATTGTGGGATCGGTTCCCAATTGGGTAAGTTGGTAAGTTCCGCCACTCCATACGCTGTGCTCCATTAGGTGGAAAGTGAGGAACGAAGGTGGCTTAATGTGAATGTACTGTTCATGTGTATATATATATTTATACTAGTGGACCCGAATGCGACTATGCCCGCTTGAACTTTACGAATATTATAAAATATATTTATGAAATTATGTTCGTTTTCAATAGAGAGATGCGTTAAGCAAGCTCATTTTGGGTAGCGTTTTCTAACAACAAACTTTGCAAATCGTTGCTTAGTAACGACGGTTGTTATTAACATGGCGGAATAAATTGCATGTCAAATTAATAAGTATTTTAATATATTGATATATATCGAAAATAATATAAATATGAGAAAAAAAGTATCCTATGTTCAACCGGAGACCCTCAATTATCTCTATATGAGTATTTTATCACAATTAAATTTGCACTTTGGCCCTAATTGCGTAAAAGACAGAATGACGGACAGAGTTACTTTCGAATTTATAATATAGGTATGGATACTACGCTATTATAAAGACGTTCAAATATACGAGACAAAAACAAAACTAACTTTCACTGTATGTGGCAAACTTAATCGTTGTCAGTCGCACATCCCCTCGCGTGAAAGTTGAAAATAGGTAGGAAATTGCTCATAGATTAACTTTCTTTGTTCGCAGTTTTATTAGTAAGCACTCGTTTTGACATAAACGGGGGAAAATGGGATTGTTTTGAAAATTATCGAGCTTCGACGCCCGAAGGCTTGTCGATTAAAATCGTTTCGTAATATAATTACCGTAAGAAAGTTCTAAATATCTCTCTGTTGTCTCCGTCCTATAGGAAAGAGAAAAGTAGGCAGGCCAACAAGACGGTGGGCTGATGACATTAAAGAAATTGCAGGAATAAATTGGGCGACAACAGCAAAAACTAGAGAGGAATGGAAGAGGATGGAGGAGGCCTTCACCCAAACAGGGATTCACATCCAAGAATTAGATAATTAGATAACTAACATACTCTTAGTTATCTAATTCTTGGATTACTATAACACTAGCATTAAATTCATTTCATACTAACATTAATGTGAGATTAACATCAATTGAATTGTAAACATTTGGCTGTGAAATAAATGGGTTTAGTTATTATTATTATTATTATATAATTACCGTGATAAAAAAAAATATAATCTTCACGCTGTATCCCGCACACATAAGCAAAGGGAGGTAGGGTTGGGGCCTATTAGTGACGGTCGATATTGGGTTCAGCAACTTAAAAAACACTATCTCGAAAATTATACTGGAAGTGAAGAATGACTACCATACAGTGTTTTTACACTACATTCGCTCTTCCTATCCTATTGTATGCGAGATAGAGCGTGAATATAAAAAAAATGTTACAATATATATACATAAATAATTGTTCCATTAACAAAATGACCTGGCTTTGTTTTTTTTACATAGACTGTGCTTATAAAAGTTTTATATACTTTACTGATTGATCCCTAAAAGTTGGCGGTTTTCCTGTTTATAGAGGAAATTGTTTTCGAAGGTACCAGGACGCTATGAGACAGTAAGAGGCTTTGTGTAAATCCGTCCGCAGAATAAGAGAGCAGTCACACTGTATGGTAAATGTCGAGAACTAAATTGATTGTCTGAATGTGCTTTAGTAATCGTCTTAAAGTAGAATTGATGTCGACCTCTTTTCAATTGAGAGGCCTGGAGGCAATTTATATGCATGTAAAATGTGTTTTTTTTCCACGTATAATAGATTATACTGTGTTTCATAGAAAGACATAGAAATTACTGTTTATCATAATGGTGAATCCTGGATTTAGAATCATTTACTAACAATCTTTTAAAAACATTTAGAGGACAATTATTTTGTAAGTGTGGAAAAACTGTACTGTAGAATGTACATGAGGCTTATTTTTAACAGCTAAATAACGAAATTTGGCATTGTCAAATGTCTGGACAGGATACAGGTCACGTTTCATATTAAATTACGTATAGTTTTTACACGACTGTGGTTTCCAGGTCGATACGACATGGATCCATGTGGGTCTCCCAATCGGCAACGCACCTGTACCTCCCCTGGCTCTTGGGCGGCAGTGATCAATTACCATCAGGCGACCCGTACCCTTTTTGCCTTCTTCTTGATGTTTTAGACTAGGCAAAGCCTAAGCACATAGCAACACCGATGCTGACTCAGCAGTTTATCACTGAGAACCAATCTTCAGTATAGTGAAGGCCTTTTAAAGTAACGGAAAACTGTTGCGTCACGTCCCTTAGATCTATTTGAATTGTTAAGAGATATTCGTCCAAAAATTCTTTACTGGGCTGATAAGTGCTACCGTCTGGAATATTTCCCGAGTAAGTCCGAAATTCCTCTATTGACGTATTTACGACACACTCGACTAGAAATATTATTTTTCTGCGAGTAATGGCTCTTCATATCTCATGGTATCATAGTCAAGTTTATGTATACTGAGGAATTGATATTTTATATGAAATGTTGCATTATTGGCATCTTCACGCTTTCTCCCACATAGCAAACTTAGTGTTACGAGTCTGTGTTCCCGACATTAATTTTGGAACCTAAGCAAGGAAATAACAATAAATTAAAAATTTAAGAAACCCTCGACACATTCACCAGCAAAATGCTTTGCATCATTTTGGAAAACCGCTGATAATCTTCAGACTGCTAGACTGGTTTTTACCAAGAATTGCAGAACCGCAGCAAGACTAACTTTCCAATGAAAAAAAACATATCGGAAGAGGCAGAGGGAACCTAGTGTTAAAACACTCCGTCCTCCACTTTTCACCGAATTTTTTTATGTTGGCTATTCCCTTGATGCCAGAACGAAAAATTTTAAAAAATAAGTTAATAAGAATTCCCCTAAGTGGAGATCGAAACCATAACCGCCGTGTTACAGTCACACCCTTGTGCCTTAATTTTTAATCAGTCCTTAACAAAATTCAATAACAGTCATGCCATTCAAGAATAACCAAAAATGTCTCGCATAAATTTTGTATAGGAAGTAAAAAATAAAGGCAATTGTCAGTTTTTAAATTTCCCTCGACGTATTCACGGTGAACGTCAAGGGACGTAACTGTCCAGTGGATAATTTTATCACGAAATCAGAATATAAAAGGAAACCAGGAGAATCTATGGTCAGATTTACAAAATTCACTTTCACTTATTGCAAATATTTTTGTTAATATATATTTTAACAATAGAATAAAAACTTTTCAAGTAATTCTGTTTTACGTTTAAAAATAAAAGAAAAGAATGTTAAAATTATGGTTTTGGGTCTACGTTACTTTATTTGAAGAATTATTAACGTTCAGTTCTGTGTTCTCGTACTATCTTGACACTATGTCCTTGCCTATTATCCTGTTATGGGACATAAAGCTTGAAGTTAAAAAAATATATAAAAGTATCCCAAAAAATTCGTAGCGCCACTGCGACGTACAAGCCAGCTTTGGAATCCTCATTTGCATTGAGAGTAATTTGAACCGTTGCTATGCGCTTTGTGAAAAGGAATATAATTAAATTGCTAAAAGTTTTTGAATTATGTCTGTATATTTTAATGTATGTAGTGGTGGAAATGTCAGTTTTAATAAGTATATGTTTATTCATATTTATTATAACACACATGTTATATAATATGTTGTTGACGAATAGTTTTTTTAGAAGACATATAAAGATTTGAACGTAGTAGGAATTGGACGGCTTCCACGAGCCACAGTACAGTACAGCACTGTGCCCGGTACAGCTTGGAGTAAAAAAAATAACATTATACAATTAAATACTTTATTTCAATTTCTTATTTTCTAAATATATATTATATTATTATAATGTACGCATATCAATTTCAAAGGTAATGTTAGTCGAGTAGTTTACTAAGTCCAGTCTAATTGGCGGTCAAGCAAAGCTCAAAGCAATAAGTGGATTAGTGTATATTTGGACGAATATGGTATCTTTAATATCTGATATTGCATGTAGTTAAGTTTAATATCAACTTAGTATGGTTAGACCACATGTTTAAAATAAGTAAATGGCCTTTATTTTCTGTATACATACAGAATAAATACAGACTTTTATTTTAACTTTACTCACAAATTACAGATTATTATTTTGTAAATATTAATTGAAAAATGTAAGAAAAAATATTAAAAAAAAACCGCTGTAGGACTTGAGCTCGAGTCTTTTGGATGTGAGATTTGGACTTTCAAGAGGAACAGGTTCAAATATCGGTTCGCTTATAAAAATAGAAAATTTTCGATAAAAATTTTCTAGAAAAGCCTCAACTAAAAATGTGGATATCCTATACAATCGGAAGGAATAGCTGAAAACATTCCATATGTATCGCATTACGTGAGACATGCGTTGGATGTTGATCTACTTCAATATCGGTGGCGTTCAATCCCCAGAGGCTTTAATTTGCATGGAGAGTGTCTGTTGTGTTTGTGACCTACATGTATATATATACAAAAAACATTGTATAAGTAGTTTGGTTCAATATTAAATCATTGCATCTAAATAAATAACATTATAATCACATATTTACATTGTACATCAGAATAACGCATTGGTTACAATTTAAGTAAACATTTTGTATCATTTGGTAATGATATAAAAATAAATAGTAATAATATAATAATAAGCGGGCGAAGCCGCACGTAGGTCGCTAGTATTAAACAGTTACCGGTCACCGATCGGTAGTAATTCATCTCTATAGCCTACACAACTCTACAAGCGCTGTAATAAAGCGAGGCCATAATTTATTGTTACATTAACTTAAACGCCACTATAAATACAACAGATTGCCGATTAAGAGCGTCATATATAATATTTCCAAATAGACTAAATATGTACCTAATGTAAGTATAAAACCGTGTTAGATATATAGTATTATTTTATCGTACTCTGCCTCAAATATTTAGTGAATTGTTACTATTTCATAATAATCAAGAGCTATAAATACTGCTTAATGAGTCGGCAGGTAAACAAAACTCTAGGAAAACAAAGAGCGGTGTTGACTTCCGCCACTCAACAGGCAACGTCTCCAATTCAGGTACAAATTGTGTTAGAAAAAAAATAAGTCAAGTACATTATAGTCTTTGGCGTTAAGGAGTTTTCTTAACAATTTACATTTACGTAGGTTAAAATTTCTTAGTTCTATAATTATATAAAAAACTGGTTTTATAAGACTAAGAGATGATTTCTAGATTTTTTTAGCTTCACGCTGTATCTCACATGTAGCAGGGTAGCAGAGAGAGCCTAGTGTTAAGACACTCCGCTCCCTACTTTCCGTCGAATCCTGGAGACATTATGCGTAGAGACGCAGAACTAAACGTTACGCCTCGACGCCAGAGAAATAAAAACACTAAAAATCTAATTTCTTGAGTATGAAATTCGCAACATATCGCGTTTACAGTCCCATGCTTGTGCCCCTTGCGCCATATTTGGCCTCTTCAAGAATGTTTAATAGAAACCAAAAACTAAGGAACACATTTTTAATTTAACGATTAAAAATACAATCCTCCAAGTCTAGCAGCACCAAAGTTTCCCTGACAGCCACATTTTTATTTCCAAGTCAAATGATAACGAGCGCTATATTTAGAGCTATCATTAACACAAGCGTTTTAGCAGTTTCTCTTTTATAAATAATTGCGAAGCTTCCCTCGCGTCGGCCATTAAATAAATTCTTCCTCCATATTTTGAATTACAGCTATTGTTGCCTTTCGCATACTTTAATAAAAGTTGAGAACAAAATATGCGGCGCTACTACTACACAGTTCGAGAAGTGGTCGCGTTGGTTGTTTTTTTTTTTTTTTTTTTGTTAATTTTAAAGGTAAAATGTTACTTGAAAGGTATATTATAACTATCAATACATCTTCCTTATATTTTTTAAATTTTCTATACTAATTATTCTTTATTCTTGTCCTAAGTGATATTCTTTTGTAAATTAATGAGGTCTCTTTCTCGCCAAGATCTCATCTATATTTGCATAAATTTAATTAATCGTACTTTACGAGTATAGCGTGCATATACGTTTAAGATAAGAAGTTATTATAGAT
The DNA here is from genome assembly GCA_013403645.1 of Heliconius nattereri. NCBI lineage: Eukaryota > Metazoa > Arthropoda > Insecta > Lepidoptera > Nymphalidae > Heliconius > Heliconius nattereri. Next base: position 2,304,181 of record JAAIXI010000221.1, read on the forward strand.
AGCTTATCACAAAATTATTAATTATTATCTATGTAGATATATATACATACTACCTATTACCTACTTTGGAAAATTTATAATTTTGGATAGAAAATTAAAATATTTTATATTTACAAATAAACCATTATAAACACTTTTGGAACATAATTAATTATAAATTACGTCCATTCTATAAATCTTTTAATTAATATAATATTTATGTATGGTTGACATTTATTCTAAACAAGCGGCCCGCCCGCGGCTTCGCCTGCGTTATTATTAACGCAGAACTACGTTATTATTAATTTCCGTCTCCATGAGTACCTACGTCCATACAAAATTTGAAACTCCTAGCATTTGTGATAACGAAGTTTCATACAAACTACCAACCCTAAAAACCACCCCTTAGGAGTCGAATATTACAAATTCCCGTCTTAGCGAACACCTACGACCTATAAGTAACTCTTATGCAAAATTTGAGATTTCTAGCATATGTAGTTTCTGAGATCTTGTGATGAGTGAGTGAGTGACTTTTCGATTTTAAATATATAGATTATATTTTATATCATGAATGAACTATTTACCTATAAGGCTGTGGGCATGCGAGCCCTAAATACACACAAATATTTACTTTTCGATTCTTACTCTTTGGAAATTTCTTGCATTTGGAACGTGAAAAACACAGTGTAACAAGTTCAGCCGTAATAAGGATGAACGCCAAGTTCCAGCATATAATTTTCGCATTTACAAAACGATAGAATAACATCTAATTTATATGCGAATATAAATATTTTATGTTAGGAAGGTATTCCGAGATTTTTGTGAAGGTGAAAATTATTTATAGAAGGAAGCACAAATAAAGCATGTGGAGAATATAACAATACTATTTTTATTTCAGTTCTCTTTTCTTCTCACCTTATATCTTGTATACCTATAGCTAAAGTAGGTAAAGAAATCCTAGGGCCAAGATTTTTCCGAATTCAAAATATTGCGTGATGAGTGTCAAAACTCTACCCCTTATTTAATCGTAATTGAGCGGTGAAAGGAAAGTAATTCATTCGAGTTGATCCCACAACTGTCATGTTATAAACTCTCAAATTACACCACCATGGCCTACTGCGTAATATGTATTTTATTAAAGTCTTGTTTGCAATACTTAAGAAAATATCTCTTATAAATTTAGGGACATTCACATAGCACTTTAATGGCTAGTGAAGTAAGACCATAGAGTAAACAGATCTGTAATTACTAACTAAAAGTCGCAGAAATTTGAACTTAAATATACGGAAATAAAACCAAAATTTACTTGCATATTTATAAAGTTGTATAGTAAATTGAAACAACCCTTAAAATCTGTTATTCCGGAAATATTAAGACATTTTACAAATTTATTCTCAACTTACTTTGATAAATTTATCATATATTACTAGTATCTCATTAAATATTTTAATTTGTAAATATATTTTTAATTTGATTTTTTAAATAAAAATAATATATAACTGCAATTACAAATCTTAATGAGCTACTTAGAAGACTGCCAAATGTTTATTTCAGCGGTTGAAATGAAACCTTTAAAATGTAATTCAGAAAATCAAAGTTATTTATTTCCAGGTTTACTCAAAAATATACTATCGATATTATAGTATTGATTAAATACAAATAAATAAATGAATATAATAAAAAATCACGTTGCAAAAAACATACCAATTAAATTGAGAACATTATTCTTTTTGAAATCGATTATATACTAAGTTATATTAGCTAAGAGGCTTAATAAAAGTTAGTTAGTTATAATCCAGGAATATATTCAGTTGGTAAATGTCGAATAAAAACCAATTAGAATATCTATCTATCCTAAAACCTTTATTCGTTGATTTATATTATTATCGATGCCTTGTAAGCAGATTAAGGGATCCTAATTTCTTTTAGCTTCGCGCTATATCCTGAATATAGCCAGGGAAGGCAGAGGAAATGTGCGAACCTTGTGTTAAGACCCTCATTTCTCATTATTACTGTTTTTCTAGTAAATTTTTGTTTACTAAATATAATTATTAACCTTACTAAAACCAGCCCTATACATTTGCCTCTAAATTATAATCTATAACGATAGAATGCATCGATATACACTAGAGTGTAGCTCGCAGAGTCGCCGGGGACCAATTATGTGTTGTTTTACAATCATTGGCAGGCTGCCTAACGAGAAACGGTAAACGAGACGTGCTTGTATTTTACGATATATTCGTGTGATCTTATTACTATATGACTAAACGGGAGTTATATTAGATATAGAGTTATATACAGGAACAAACGAACTGTACGTTTAGATTTGATTCTCACTTGTTTTGATCATTATATTTACAACTAGTGGATCCGAACGCGGCTACGCCCGCTTGAACAATACAAATATTTATTAAATATATTTATGAAATTATTTTCAGCTTTCAATAGAGAGATGCGTTAAGCAATCGCATGTTGGGTGACGTTTTCTAACAACAAACTTTGTTGTCAAAAAATCAAAAATCACAAAAATCGTTGCTTAGCAACGATCGCATAGCGACGGCTGTTATTAACATAGCGGAATAAATTGCATTCAAATTAATAAGTATTTGAATGCAATATTTGAATGCAATATTTTCGATATATTGGTATATATCGATAATATTACAAATATGAGAAAAAAAACGTATCCTATGTTCATCCCGAGATCCTCAAGTATCTCTATATTTTATCATTTTATCACAATTAAATTAGCGGTTTGGCCCTGATTGCGTAAAAGACTGACAGACAGATAGACAGAGTTACTTTCGAATTTATAATATAGGTATGGATATATTATTTATTTGACTTTGAGAAGAAATTGTTTAGTCTTAAAATGTTAAAATGTAAAGGATAAGAAACTATACGATCTTTTTTAAAAAACAACAACAGAAGTTAGTGTATTTAACGTGGCGTTGGGTCCTGCTATTCGACGCCCAAGGAATTCTGAGCGGAAAACGGAGAATGCAGTGTCAGAATAAGCGCTCTATGCTTCAGATTTGGCCTCATTTTTAGCCGACAGTTCTTGCAATAGAATGTAAATTCCATTGTTCATTCAGAGAATGGACTGTTATAAGAGACGTCACAATAAATAATTAGTGCATTTAACTTGAGTCTTTAACCGGCACTGGAAGGAAATTTTAATTCAAATTCTACAAGCATTGTTGATATTGTTAGTATTGTACTGAACTAGGTGATATATTTTGTTGAATAATATGATATTTTTACTATTAGGTTCATTTACTTACACAAAATATATTTCTGTAAAGATTTTTTCTGCATAACACATACTAATATATACTAATTCTAGTAATTACATAAACATGTGTGGTAGTGCAGTTAACCACTAACATCTCATCAATCATCATTTTCAGCTTCACGTTGTATCCCACGAGCAGCAGGGTATGCAGAGGGAGACTAGTGCTGAGGCATTCCGCTCCCCACTTAACGGAACTTAACGCCGCCGTTTTGCCTCAATATCAGACGAAGAAATGAAAATATGGAGTATTTCATTTCCTCGAGTGGGAATCGAACGCACAACCTGTCACGTTTACATAGTTCCCCTGCACCACGACTGTTCTCAAATCATAATGTTACGTTAAATGAAAAATAAAAATAATATATTAGTTTTTTATTTATTGATTATAATCATAATGTTCATTTAATTTGCTAAGCCAGTGAGGAGGCATAAATTGCATAGACTTGCTAAACTTCTGCAACCACTCCTTTTTCTTTTCATTTAGTACATAAGGGTCCATTGTAGTCGACGTTCTCGCTTTAGCCATATTCTGTAGGTATGACTCATACAAACTCATCCGTGGTATAACAGAATTATCCTCAGCTGGCTCTAAAGGCACGTCAATGGGCTCAAACGGCAAAGTGAGCATGAATTTTTGTGGATCTATGAAAAAAGTCGATTCGGTAATCTCCGTAATATTTTGCGGCAGCTCCGTAGTTTGCGCGATGGGAGTCGAATTAGTAGTGGGTCGGCTGCCCTCATCCCAAATAACCGTGTCCAACCATCGGGAAAATGTTGAAACTTTGGGAAAGGCATGACTTTTTGTGTATAGGGCGCAAGTATGTAGAAAAGATGATATAGCTACGAGTGTATTGTTCTGGATGACAGCCCCGCCGTTGTCTTTCTGGAAATAGATAAAAATAATTTCATGTTAAATTAGAAAATATATTTTAGTTACATTTTAACCATTTAGAAATATTTGTCTTTAGATTGGGTAGAAAAGAGCCCATCCTGTTTTAATATTCAATAAAATAAAACGTATTTTATTTGAAAATAAACTAGAAGTTCATAAAATATCTCTTAGTTTCTATATTGAAGATAAAATTGAATTTCATAGCGTTTTATATCTCTTAGGAAGTAGGAAGTCGATAGGAGACTATAAAAGTTATACTTTCAGAAACGTATTACATAGACGTGTTCAGGATATTTTTGTTGAGAGCGTTTATGGCTTTTTGTAAACGACTTTAGCAAAAGTATAGAAAACATAATGATGTTTTGTAAATAATTATCAGCTTCACGCTTTATCCCCGCATTCATATAGCAGGGTATGCCTACAAAATCAAAGTCACGATATTCCGTTCTCCGCTTTTGATCCAGTGTGTGCAGACCTCAACGCCACTTAACGACTAATGAAAGCAATTCATACCCCCGACAGAGGATCGAACCATGGTGTTTAAGTTCCCTGCAATCCCACTGCGTCTCGCAGAGGTATTTATTTATTTATAAGGTCCACCAACAATTGATACAATTATTATACGCCATTAAAGAAAAAACAAGGTAAATTACTTCTAATTGCTCAATTATTTACAGGCGGGCTCCACATGCAAAAATAAATTTAACGATAACAACAAACAACAACTTAAAAATAAGCACAACACAAAAAATAATAAATTACATATGCTACACACAAATCATACATTATTAGGATAAAAAACAGTTACATATATACATTAATCAATTATTCACTTATTCTATTTTGTTATACATGTACGAAAAAAAACAATTAATATTATTAATAATTTAAACTAAAAGACACTTAATAATAAATAATTTTCATATTAAATAATAGGTATTCTGGGAACCTAGAGTTATGACACGGGAACGCATTTCCATGAATAAGTGTTCTCCGTTCCCCACTTTCTGCCGAATTCTCGAGGCATTGCATGTTACCTGGCAGAACTTAACGCCACGCGTTGCCTCCCGAGTAGGCATCGAACCTAAAACCATTCCGTTTGCAGTCATAATGTCATAAATTATAATGTCATAAATTATAATGTCATAAATTATAATGTCATAATGTAATAATTTAAATTAAAAAAAACGCAAACTCTGTTTAATATACGAATAGGTACTTCGAACAAGTGGCAGGTTGAGGTTTTCCTTTCTCCTTTAAATAGAATATTAAAAAATATATTTTTTATTGTTTTATTATTAAAATAAATTTTCCTGGGTTCAAATCTACAAAATTGATTTATAGCCATTTTCATCATAGATGAAGCGAATGAGAAAAAAGTTATACAATGTAAATGTAAGCATGCTCTTTATGATATATTTTTATATAGCTCATATATTTGTAGTAAAAAAATAAAACTGGAACGTTTACTGCTTGCAAAATTTTAAATTCGTATATAAACAAGGATTACGGCCCCTACGTACGCCAAATATGAAAATTTAAGGCTGTTTGCGTAGCAGGTTACAGAATGGCGGAATTGTGACTCTACACGGTACTCGCGTATTAAATTAAATTACATAGAAGCATACATATCCTAAATTATTTAGGCTCTCATATGTAATTTTTGAATTTTTGGAACTACATATTTTCTGTGGTTTTACTTACTTAATTAAACTGAAAATATTGTAGAGTTATTATAACCAAAATATATATATACCAAAGAAAGTTGTTGCTGACCTAAAACTAAAACTATTTGCTGGTCACAACTCCGTTTACATGAACTTTATAACGTAAAACGGGGCCCATAGGGCTTAGGATTTTTTTTCTTACTGCTTTCCCAAGATAATTTTATATAGAATTTTCATGCAACCACCTATTTAATAATGTTTAAAGTAGAGAATGAAAAATGTTACTAAAAAAATATTGAAAGGGTTCTTTTCACATTTTTCTTATGAATGACGAAGGTCGAATGCTTAGAATTTAGACAATACAGTAGCTGTTTCTCACGCTTGACCCAGAATACTGCCGTTTTCAATTAAGATAACAATATATTCCTTCATGTTTTGTAACATTTTCTTTGAACAAAGAAAATTGATACATTTTGAAGACGCTACAAACGTACATGAATATGCATATTATTATGTAAGTATATAATATTTCAAAGAAAGGTTATTTTTATTGTTATTGCTTACGTCAATATTATAAAATGATCAATTGCGACTGTAAACGTGGCATGTGGATTCGCTTCCCACTCGGAGTGAAATATTAAATATTCACATTTTTTCACTGTGGTGATAAGGCCAAGCGCGGCGTTGAGTTCCGCCACCCGCAATAAAATAGATATAGTATACAAAAAATGATTACACTCTGTTCAAATCGTAGAAATTTAAGTGACGCAAAATCCACGTTATAAAGTCTTAATAAAAATATTGCTATAACATTCCCAACTGCCTTCTATATACATAATTTTACATACATTCATTGTGAAAGCATTTATCTGAAACAACTACATACCTAAGGAAGATAACTAAAAATATAAATATTCTTTGAATTCGGTACGTCACATCTTGCTGTGTTGTTGAAAATATGCCATTATTGTAAAATATAAGAAATATCTAGTTCCTTTTACTTTTTGTCAAATGTATCATTGTCACCGCCCGAAATCGAAAACCGGAAAGGTAACCGAAACGAAAGAAGGAACGCTTTTGATATTCCAGTCAAATAGTAAATAGTATTTTGTGTGAAAGAATTATAGTAAGATACCATTGTATCGTAATCGCGACGTGCTCGTCTAAATGTAATAAAAAGAAATGATTGTGAGTTCAAATTATTTGATTAAACAACCATATACCTATTAAATATTTTAACTTTTCTGTTATAGTTTCATAAAGCGTGCTGCTGAGTTCAGCCATGTCACAAGGAATATACCTCAAAATGTTAAAAGTGGAGAATGAAGTCATTTGTTTCTAGGTTTAAATGTTTTACTAAAAATATTGACCAAGTATAATTTAAGAATTTTAAATAATTTTCGCTATATTTGGACGAAATTACCACAATTTTGAAACTGTTTTATTAGAGATAAAAGATTCAATCTGCATTATTCAACTAGAGTGAACTAATTGCACGATGAGGTAGCTAATTCAAATCTCATTCGAAGTGTCATCGATTATATTATGCACGGAGAGGTGCTCGTTCAGTGTTGGACATATCCAACTGGCATACTAATTATATAGTAGGGTTATATCTTGAAATCTTGTTTCATTTTTTATCGCTTCTATAAAATATATTTTGTTTTTATTTTATTACAATAGAATATATTTAAAAGTAGAGCCGGTCGTAGTACAGCGATCGGAAACGCGAACGAATGTCGGTTTAATAGCCACTTGGAGTAATATAATACTTATGTAAAAAAATTGGTAATAAAACTTAGAAAAGATGCGTATTGTAGAAAACGGAGTCCTTTAATACGAGGTTCCCCTGCTATATGCGGGATACATAGTGAAGTTAAAATAAAGTAAACTAATTGTAAACGTAACATGTTCGTAACTTACTCTACAAAAGTGTCTGTTAGGATCCTGTACACCGCCCACGCAGATGTAGCGACCAGGGAACATCTTAGTTGACGGTTCACATATCAAAGGACTTATTATTGGAGCATTCACTATTCTCAAGTGCTAGAGAAAAAAAATACAAGAATAACCTTATTAAAAACATAAAACTTACAATTTTTTACTGCTTCCACTCAATATATTTTCTTTCTATTATTTTAATAATGAAAGAACTCGGGAAAATTCAAGGGAAAGTAGGGAAAAGAATGGTTTAACATTAGGTTCCCTCTGCCACCCTGCTATATGCGGGATACAGCGTGAAGCTGCGCGGCGCAGCAGCACAGCTTCTGACTGTAAGCGGACGGTTGCGGATATGGGTTGTAGCTAACTTAGGGCGGCGACGACTCGTTAACCGTAGTCATGTTAAATGTGAGCTATAGAAAAACTTGAGAAACTTACACCAGAAGGAGTCCAAGCCAGCATGGAGGAGAGAAACCCTAATGATACTTCCTCATCGGGATTTGGCAATGAAACTGGTTGTACAGTGGAACTAAATTCTAAAGGCCTCATCAGTTTCACTGCTGACACTTTGACATCGAAGTTATTGATTAGCATTTTGATCTATAATAAAAATAATAACAGTAAAAATGAATGGATTCCGCTGTAAACTAATTATTTATTTATACAACAATATAAATCCCTGAGCCTATCTCAGAGCTAATGAAGTATATAATGATTTTATTTTGAAATAGTTTTAATATTTATTTGATTAAATTTTAGAACAATTTCAGGTATTATTTACAAAAATCTTAGCATAGATGGACCCACGTCCACCCACTTTTCTTAAATATAACAATTGAACCCACACTGTCTAAAGACATCTGATATTCTTCTTCTATATAAACGATTTCTAGATATCTGGTATTCTCAATATTACAAACCGTACAAGCTTCTTGGAGTACATTAAATGAAATTACGATATTCTCTAGAGAGTACTAACGCTTGCCTTAATATTACATAGAAAATGTAAGTAAATGTTTAACTTTACCGTTGAAACGGAGCCGCCCTTATTATTATAGGAGCTGCCGGTCCTTATCGTGTATGCGTCGAGGTTCCTGTGACTGACGTACGCTGACACCACTCCCCTGGTGGCGATATTAATATAATAATGTAAAACAAATTAATGAAGAGTTTAATAATTGACTAATAGCTGACATTTATTTGACATTTTCAACTTTAAATCATAGTATTTTGCATGTGAAAGTTTATTTTTAGTAAGAAGCTCGCTAAATACACATTTGTTGGGACACTAAGTTAAGAGTATAATTTCATATTCATGGATTATCTTCTTATTCTTAAAAACTTCTATCAATTACAAATTGTATCAAAAATTATCTTAACGATTTTTTCAGAATTTTATATTTCTTACTTCTTACTTTTCATATTACAAATGAATACAGCTAGTTAGTACGGACTGTAAAATAGATGAATATATCATATATCACCATAAAATTATCGAATAGACATTTTGACACTTCGTTTTTTTATAATAAGAACTCTAATTAGAATCTTAAGTATCTGCATTTCCAGACGTATATATATTGTTTGCTCTACACTACAAAAATCTTTACCACCTTTTTTAAATAAAATTCACAATGCCCTAATTAAAATTGAAACTTGCGCACTCGATGAACACATTCCAACGAACTTATTGAACTATTGTTAAAATGTATTGAACTGAAAAGTTATTAAAAATATTGTATTATTTGTTTTTAAAACTCGGCACTTTATATTTTTAAATATTTTGTTTTCATTTTTATTTTTTTAGCGACGCGCTTTGTGCCGTAATAAGGTTGTGGGTTCGATTCCCACTTGTGGAGGTGAAAGTGGGAAATGGAAGTGCCTTAATAGGAACGGAGTATCTTAGCACTAGGTTCCCAAAAAGCGTTAAAGTTTATTTGCTTCACGATGTATTCCCCACGCAGCAAGATAGGCATCGGGAACCTATTGTCAAGCCACTGTACTCCGATTTCCACACAAATTTGAGACACTGAAGCTTAAATTGTATTAGCTTTTATGGAATAGAAAATATCATTCAAGCTTTATGACATTCTACTCCGTCTTATGACGTAGCGCGAGGAAACTTAGTAGACACAGAACGATGAGGTTCGGTGAGAACACGAATTTCCACTTTTCGCTTAAATAAAACGAGACTGTACGTGCTTACGAGCATAAGCCAAGTTGTACATAATATATCTTATTCAGTATCTGCACAAATTCGGAAAATAATCAACCAAGGCTTTTACTATATAAGCTTACGTTATAGCTTAGGTTCAATTCTCCAGAGATAAATAAAGAAATTTGTAATAGATTTGTCAAAGTCCTGCGTTCAGTTTTGGATAGACTATTTCAAAAGATAGGTTCTAGATTCATTATCTATATATCTACCTTATCGAACAGAGTCTCCGAACAGAATATAATACCGCGCCTGCAGACTCTCCCGTGTCTGTCCAAATGCTCCACGACTATTATTTCTTAAGAATTGCATATACCTATTTGTATATTCAGAATAAGAGTAAGCGTAACGGTTGTAAGTTCGATTCCCACTCAGGGAAATATTTAATATTTACATTTCTTCGCCGTGGTGACGAGGTAAAGCTCGATGTTTAGCTCCGCCACTCCGCTATGTGAGGAACGGAAATGTCTTAATGCGAATGAAGTATCTTAATACTAAGTTCCCAGGTTCCGGCTGCCTACCCTGCTGTGAGCAGGATACAGCGTGAATCTAAAAAATGTATATTTATTTTATATTTGCATAAAAAGGACTTGAAAGACAAAGTTTTTTTTCATCTTGTAGGTATATTCTGGTTAATACCACCGAAGGCGGTAAGCTCGCTCCAAGATTTGTAGCGCATATGTTAGCCTGGGTATCTTTTATTGTAGTATTACAGTCCCTTCTCAACGAGATTGCCATAAAGGACCCCTTTTACGAATATTTTATAAGCGATATAACTTTATTATTACTTTTCACCTATTTTCTGGAATTTTATTGCGGTCCTATGTATATTTGAATATGTTTAATAATATATGTAATACGTATTCTTTGATTCTTTCTTTGAGCCTAAATCGTGACAGGGGTTGTGTTAAATATGGCATAAGTATCCCACATAAAATAATATATAAGTTAAATACAAATATCATAACTTCTTTGTGCGTTAGCAAACTTAAAATAAGTTTTTCAAAATTGATTAATTAATTTGCGTAATCTAGTTCAAAAATAATGAAGATAATTTTGACCTATTTTATTTTTTGACCTATTAAAAATTAACAAATACTGACAGATTATTTCTTATTCCTTAGTAGGCAAAGAAAGTCTGGTGTTAAGACTCTCTATTCTCCAGTTTTCACTGTCCAAACGAAAGCCAAATCTTAATAATGAATTTTGTCATACCACAACCGATAATATTAAAAACTATATTCTAAAACTAAGGGTTACTAAAATAATCAGTTCTGTTCTATAACAATTTTAGGTCATGAAGAGACATTTTGTCTTTATATTTGGTCAAGGCCACGTTACTAGTTTTAAATAACAACTAACGAATAGGCTTTAAGTTTAAATAAGTGAGAGCGTTCTTAGCACGTACTTGTATAATTTTAAAACCTCTCTAAATTCGTCCGGGCCGCTGCCATTAACAAACATTTCCACACTAAAACTTTTGGGGCGTTTAAGGTCTTTGAGACCTTTTATAAAGTTCAATTGTGCGCTTCTAATAGTAGAGACACTTTAATCTATTGTTTTAAATTAAACTAGCATTAAAATGTAGATATTATTTATGGTTATTTCTATACTAATATATTTTTTTTATTCACGCTGTATCACGTAAATAGCAGGGTAGGCACTGGGAAGCTAGTGTTAAGACACTCCGTTTCCCCATTTTCCACAGCTCGAGGCAATGCATGTTGAATTGCGGAGCTTAACGGTGCGCTTTACCTCCTTACCAGAGCGGGGAAAATGAATATATTAAATACTAGCGGCCCGCCCGCTGCTTCGCTCGCTTGAACTACATGATTATTCATTAAATAAACAAAGTTGACTGACAGACAAATGTGTTGATGTCAATGAATAATTTAATTTACTCTCTGAAAATATCAAAAAACTTTTTCTTACTCTCTGAAGGATTGCGAAAAAGGCACAATTTTGTTAACTTACGATTATAACTGTAAGTAAAAGTCGTTACGTAGTGTTTACGCGTTTTGTATTTACTGGCTCGTTGGTGGTTAGTTCGCCCTCTAGATAAGCGTAATTACAGTTTAAAAATGGGTTTCCGCAATTATATAGAAAATAAAGAGTTTTCTAAAAGTGTTTCATATGTATCTTTGCTTGAAAGCTAGTTGCTTTTGTTTATAAAATGGTTTTATAATATAATATTGTTTAGTACTAGTTACTAGTGGGCTATAGCCCATTCATTTCTTAATGTTCTCCTACATTCTCTAAGGAAAATAAATAACACGTTGTCTGTGTGTTTTCTGTCAGTCGCTAAGTACGCTATACATCTATACTAATATAATAAAGCTGAAGAGTTTGTTTGTTTGTTTGAACGCTAAGATCTCTGGAGCTATTGGTTCGATTTACTATGTTTATGATTTGTATGAAAGCTGCATTTTTCAGAAGTGCTATGGGCTATATAACATAACATTACACACATGTACCAATAAATTAAAATACTTTCTAATTTGACATGCAATTTATTCTGCCATATTAATAACAACCGTCGTTGCTAAGAAACGGTTTGCAAAGTTTGTTTGTTGTTTTAAGAAAGTGTCACCCAAAATGAACTTATATTTTGATATTGATTCTTATAAAAATAAATATAAAAGTCACTTTCAGCATTTTATCTAGATTGAAATTATAGCTTACTGTATAACATTCTAATAAAAAATGAAGGAGACTGTCACTGATTCTAAATGACCTAGCTTTCGGGCGGCACAGTATGACCGACGCGAACGGGCAGATGATGTTGACGGTTTTATAAATTTTCATACATTTTCGAAATATTGTTAATTTTTATGTATTATTTGCTGTTTATAATTTATTTCAAATACACTTTGGTCCTCTTCCTACTTTATTTGATATTGCTCGCAAAAAAATCCTATTTAATAATAATATATAGAAAAATGTTTAGTTATTTCATAGAGTCGATATCTACGAGTATGTACGCACGCACGGAAAACTTTAGGTACTTTTCTAATATTAAGAATATCCTTTAGTTACTTTTACTTCTTTTGTTGATTCATTTCAATAACTCGGAAATTTTTTTTAATAATATGTCTCTATTTAGGCTTATATATTCTTACTAATTGTATTGAAAACTGAAAATAATTTCATAAATATATTTAATAAATATTCGTATAGTAAAAGCAGGCGTAGCCGCGTCCGAGTCCACTAGTTAAATTATAAATTTCGATTAAGAATATTGTTTTTTTTACGTCAAACTGAACATTACACAATATAAGGTTTCGGTATCAAGAGCTATGACAATAGCGTGATGTAATTGTATTGATTAATTTGCTTAGAAGTTGTTCATGCTGTATCTAATACAGCATTTCCATTACTGGATGAAAATTATATCATTGGTTTTATAACAATTTCCATGCTTTTAGCATATTAAAAATATCTGTAGACAAAGCTTGCATTAAGATGCAGATTTCACTAAGCAATGTCTCAAAAATCGAGCTGTGTGCGAGGAACATAGTCTCTTAATACCAGTTTCCATCTGTTTACTTTGCTTTAACACTAGAAGTGGTAATGCCTCCAGAATTTGGCGGAAAATGCCAGCGGAGTGCATAACACTAGGTTCCCAGGTTCCCTCTACCTACCCTACCCTTGCCCACATTTGGTATCGAGTGTTTTTCTGGAATTCAAGCCTAGTTTAGCCAGAGTCCTTTCATCTGATACCTCACTTGAACTAGCGTCAAATTTCGTATTGACACCAATTTTACCCCATTTTTCAGGCTATTATTTTTAAGATTTATACATAAATGTATTGTATTTCAGATTTTTTTCTGAACTAGTACTACATGTAGATGCTAGCTGCCAAATTTCATAATTCTAAGTTAACTGAAAGTACCTTATTAATTTTGATTCCCTTTATAGTGTCGAAATACACGTTTTTTACTATACAAATCTTTTTTAAAGACAACTTTTTCAGGATATCAAGGACTGTATATCGTTATATAGTTGATATTCATATACTCATATGAATATCAACTCGATTTCTCCAAGCATTCCTGAGATAAAGGTACAGACAGACGGATGGACAACAAAATTATCTTATAAGGGTTTTTTTTTCCTTTAAAACTTAGGCAAAAAACTTAGGTATTGACTGCTAAACCTGCTATTCAATTTTTTTCCGACCCTGCAACGCATTTTCACAACACCTCATCCCCGAGACATGAAATTATGTCAAATTATACCCTCCAATAAAAAAATAATAATGACGGGACAAAAATGACCCAGCGGCAGTTCTAGGTAAATCATGTTTTTTTTCAAAAAGTATGACTGCCATAAAATTATTTATATTTTTAATTATATAAATGTGTAAATTTAGTAATAGTCAAAAAGTCGCATCTACATACATTAACAAATAAAAAAGATATATACAATCAAACTTGCGTATGAGACAAAAATGGGACGGCGGGGCTTCTAGTGTTAAGGGTAAATTGTGAGGTTTTTTTTATTATATAGTAAATAATACTTACGTGGCGAAGCATTTAGATAGAGTAAGTAGCCAGTAATTGTTAAGTACTACTGCGCTGCATTCGTAAGCATCGTTCTTCAATAAAACAGCTGCATAAGGGTGTTTTATTATCTGTGTAACGGATGCACCTACTAGCAATCTGTTATCTTGTTTATCTGTGGAATAAAAAATAATTTTATATATGCGTGAAATATATTAAAAAATATTGTACTTACCAATATCAAACGCACACTGGCATTTTTTTTGGCAAAATTTATGTTCAAAATATTTATAGTGAAGCCCTGTACCTTAAATTAAAGCAAATCTTACCTACATCCTTATGGTAGGAGTAATTTTGTGTGACATTATACTCTCCGCTTAAGTCCCGATCCCCTAAAATAAAATAAACAAGGTGCCTATGTACTATAATAGTCAAGCCCAATATATTATGTAATGAAAATGGAAATACGTGGTAACGCATATTTTAATTTATATAATAAAAAAATGTGTAATTTCAAAAATTAAGAAGACTATGATGAAAAAGATGTGATAATCTTATTAATTTATATAAGTATCCCGCACATAGCGGTGTAGGCACAGGGAACCTGGGAATCTGGTGTTAAGACACTCCGTTTTACATTAAGACACTTCCGTTCCCCGAAATATAAAGCGTGGTCAGTGGCAGAACCCAACGCTCCACTGTGCCTGGTAATCAGAACGAGGAAATGAAAATTAATTATGAATTATTTCCTCAAGTGGGAATAGAACCCAACAACCTGGCGCGTTTACAGTCCCACTTAATCCCCTGCGCCACGGCTGGCCTCAAAAAGCTTTTTAAGTGACTAACAAAAAAAAACACCTTTATTTTATTTCAGCAAAGCATCTGAAATTAGTTAAGCGAAATATCATGTCCACTTACAATTAGGAAGGAAACAAGGTACTTTACTTAAAGAATTTCTGAGACATTTTTGTTTAAAATTAACATACAAATTACCAGTGTAAGTGTGACTGTTAACAGAGTACTGAAAGAACTTTACTATACGTAGTTCTACGTTCCATCATCACAGGAAACGTTATTACAATTATTTTAATAATTTCTCCAGGCTTGTTATACAGAATTGTGTTTATTGCTTGATTATTAACGATTAGTTTTGCGTGTTCAAATAGCTTTAAATATTCTTTAAAATAAGATACGAAAAAAACATAATTAAAATTGCACATAATTATTTTGCTTATAAGAAGAAACTACTTAGTAGTTCCTAGATACATCGTGCGGGTGCCGAGCTCATCAACTAGCGCCGCCTTTGACGTAGGTACGTTCTAGAAAATATGATTGAATTGATAATAGTTCACTGTACTTACTATACTTCTTTCTCCTATTCTATCAAGTAAAACTATGTAATTGTTAAGAAAAAGTGATAAGTGATAAGTCTATGTGTGATATATGTATGAAGCAAACTTAAATATATAATACCAGATTCTTTAGTATCTTCGTCAGTGTCAAGTTTCCCTCGAACGAGGATGAAAGTAACGATCAGTACAAAGCCAATATACCGCATCTTTGGAACGCACTGCGACGGTTTATTGATACTTTTTCTTAGTTTTGCGATTGCTTGCTATATAGTGCTTAAAATGAACAGAAATGTCGAAATTATATAATGTTTAATATTTAACTCTAATCAGAGTTAAGATTGCACAATGATTATAAAAACTTATAAATAATCATGTACATCTATATAATTTTTAAAAAACCATCTATAGGTATTTACTACATATCTATTGCAATATCTATCTAGCACAGTAGTCAGAGAAAACACCAGAGACAACAAATGTTACAGTAAGTTAAAGTACTCTGTTCTTCATTTATCGTCTAGGACTGGCCGGAATCCAGCAGAATTCTTTGTCTTATCAAATTGGAAAATTGAACATTTCATTTCTATGTCTCAAAATCTAATCTACGACTTAAGCGTCTACGTCAAATAACATGGAATACTGTAAAATACGTCACAATAGAAGCTTTAATACTTACTCGTATGTAAATTAATAAACTCGTACCTAAAACAGAGCACTAATGCTGATTTTCATCGCTCAAATATTTATCATGTCGTCGGACGACTGTCGGAGGCAACTGTCGTAACTAACCAGTAGGTCAACATGTCAATCAAATACGGTTTTCGAACTAACTAACTATGGGAGAGAACAAGCTGGATATCATCATGTTAATACTAAGTTAGGTTTTAATAGAAATATTATTATGATTTGAAATCAAATTTCAAATAAAAATCATCTGTTTTGAACCTAAATTTAAAACTAACTTAAATTATAAAATAAAAGCATCACACACAACATATTTACTTTCCAAGTTCCTTCTAGTTACTAGTTAAATAAAACATTATCTGAGCTGCCATCTTAAAAATATTTTTCTACTTATGTAAGTTCCGTAAAGTGCCAACTCTAATCTATTGTAAGGTCTATAGTATACAGGATGTTTTCGCTCGCGCTGAAAGTGTTTACGTCTCGCGCGATATGACCGCGATTGAATCGAAATCGAATGAAGGAACCAATATTGCAAAGAGCAATAAACGTCTCATACACTTCGCTAATGTGCTACAACCCTTGAATGACGTTAGACTTTTATACAAAGTAGATTTGAAAAAGAAAACAACTTGCTTAGTAGTATCTGTCTAGATTTTAGAAAAAATCTTTAATTTTCTTGTAATTATATAACTTATATTCAGTTATATATAAAATAAAATAAGTTAATTTGATGCATATGCATCGACGTAGTCCAATTAGCAATATTTTACAATATTTCAGGTTTACCAGGTTGGTCTCGTCAATAGAAAAAGTGTTACTTCTATTCTATCTAAGTGTTAATTCTATCTAAACATTCTTGTAAGATAGCGCATTATAAATAAATATGTGACTAAAGATGTATGTATACATTGTTTTCGGTAACATTACTATAATATTATGTCGAAACTTGGCTTTCACAGGAATACAATAGTGCAATTAGCGTCTCATACTCGCTGTAACGTATTGCCTGTTGGTATCTGATATTTATTGTTTATACTATATTTGATGCTAACATCCTTAATACATCTTCAACCTTTCAGAATTAGCGAAAACATCGTTTTATCGACTTTTAGTTTCAAATTTGTTATAATTTCGTGAGTATACTCAATGAAACATAAAAAGGTGCTTGGCATTTTGTAATTCATGTCCCAAAAGGCCAAATCGAGAGTTTAAATTTGTATAGACAAATTGCAATCGCTGTTAATCAAAGCTTGGACGGATTGCTGTAAACAAGGGATTAAAGTTAAAAACATTACCAAAATATATGTACTCGTATAATACTTTGTTTAAATAGATTAATAAAATAAATCCAACTATACAAATTTAATAAATATTAAATATGCTCTATAGATGGTATATATATATACTACCTACCAATGGTATGTTAATCTGAAAACTGAAAAGATTGCTTCAATCTAAAAACCTGGTTTCAATACAGGCCATTGTCCATTTCCCGCCTGAATTCGAAACATTGCATGTTGATTGGTGGAACTTAACGCTGCTGAAAATAATAACCGATGCTGTTCCAATGCGCTCTTATGACCTCTTATGATTGAATATTCTTTCTTATCATTTTGAGCTTTCTTATCATTTTCCTGTGATTAAACAAACCTAACAAACCATTAAAGCAACAGGCCATCCAAAATAACTAAGTTACTTATAATATCACAAAATGGAGATACACAAAGTACGGATAAGTACTGGAAAGGAAAAACAAACTTGATACGAGTGATCTCCGCCGTTAATAGCCACTTGGACGTTAATGGGGGCTTATCTTAATTCGTGTCGCCTTACACTATGTTTTCCTGTGGCTGAGAGTATATCGTATAGCCCTGATAAGACGTTCGATAAAAAGTTTCCGCCAGATAATGGTTGAAATGGTTTCATATATATTTATAGTTGTATGTAATGTTATCTATACTTCTATTCTAATGTTATAAAGCTGAAGCGTTTGTATGGAAAAGCCCTAAGGTTAAGCCCTTAGTTCCTGGCTTAAATAAAAAAATATTTTTGGATTTCTTAGTCGAATCTGTTTTTATTTTTAACGATATCAGTTTTTATTATGGTTATAGTATTAATATAATGTAATATTTATTGATCTAAAAAATTAGGTATGGAAGAATAATTAAAAAATATATAATTTTAAGTACGAAATGGGACGTAAAGTAGGTTTATTTACCTGCAGCTTAAACAGCACCTGCGCCCCACAACCGCCCAACAACCTTACATATAATAATATCGTTAAATTTAAGGGCATTTCTCCTGAGAGTAGGAATGCTTTCAAATTTCCGACTACAGTTATGTCCTTACATGGACATTAATAGATACCAATCAAAACTCGTTTTACAAATGTTTACAGTTGCAACAAATAGATTTAATGAAATTTGCCCTAAATGTATTTTAAAAGAAATTGGTTGATCCGTGTCCATCCGTAAATTTCTTTGCCCACACCTAATTTTTTGTAAAATACATGTTTTTTGAAAAATTTAGAAGCCCTAACATAATAATATCATCAATTCAAGTCAAGAAATTTGTCCATTCCCAATTCCCACAGAACGGTAGACATGATGTAATATTTAAATTTCGTTTTCCCATGGTCTGCATAGACATAACTTCATGGGGCTTCTTATAATAATATCTTAAATTCGAGTTGCCAAATTCACTACATATTATAATTTAAAATTAGACTTCATTTCATTTTTTCTTCATTTGTAAAGACTTCAATTACTTAAAAATACCAATCTTCCAACATCATAGTGAAAGCTGATAAACAATTCATTTTGTAGAATTTGATGAGAATTTAGCCTAATGGGAAACATAATGAATGCGACCGAAATGTCGCCATGGAACTATTGATCATTGGAACGCAAAAACGGTTATTCGACAGCAGTTTGGGTAATTAAGGTCAACGGAGGCATCGTTAAATAACTTTCCAATTATATTGGTTTCTGATTATGATTCATAATTATAAAATGAAATGAGAATGGGATATTGCTTATTTGGTGCAATAATGACGTATTTGCATTTTAAATAAAAATATAAATAAGTCAATAAATGCTAAAATACTACTAGTTAAATTGTCAGTTGTGCAGATTTTAAACAATAGTCCTGTTGTTAGTCACTAGTTTGTCAGTGTTAATGGTTGTTTTAGTCATGTCAGCTTCATGTCGCGTGATTTTTAACTAACATAAAATCCATTAGATATTAATATTCCTTTCATATTTATTTAAATTTCGCACATTCTGGATATAAAAACGTAGTCTTGATAGGTATAACTCAACACATGTTACAATAAAAAAAGTTATTTATTTCCATATTGAATATATATATATATGTGTGTGTGTGTTAAGTATAATGGTCCTTCGAGCCAACCTAAAGCAATTGATCATACGCACAAAACCGATTATTACGTGAACGTGACATTGCGATATTACCCGTACATTATATTTAGATTTCCGTAGATTTTTTATAACCAGACTAAAGGGAATTTAATTTGTCTGTTAATTATTAGTTTTGTTGTTGTTAAAGATATAAATATGTGTAAATTGATGTAGACATAGAGATTACATATGTTTGTAAGGATGGATGTTTGTTCTACTTTGACGCCAGAACTACTGAACACATTTAGATGAAACCTTACAGAAATAATGCGTCAGAGTAACACATAGGCCACAATTTATATAAAGATTTTATATAGTTTGGCTATAATATAACATTAAGTTTAGCTTATGAAGGACAGACACTCAAGACGCACGAGAACGTAGTGTCATATCACTAGGATTTCATCAGGTTCCCTGTATCAACCTAAAAGCTAAACAATCCTTTATTTAAAACTACGAGTTCCATCATTCAACATGCTATATCTGGAAAATAGAGCGCTGTCTTAAGGTTACGTTAGCTTAGATTTCTTTTGCCTTCTGCCGGAAAAAGCATAGAGCTGTTTTATTTTTAGAATATGTTTGCGTATTTGACCTATAAGTAAAATGAATAAATTAAGAAAAATACAACAAGATTTTATTAATTCACTGTATCATTTAACTTTTATATCCGCAGACATGGGATCAGTATGTAATAAATTACATTATTTTCTTTTTACTAGACCTCTTTAATGTCTATACTAAATTCAAACGAGAGTATTTACGAGCATATTTGGTTCAAGTAATTGCACCATTTTAATATGAGAGGCTACAAAATGGCGTCTCCAAACCGAACCTTAAATAATTATGAGTGTAAAAATATAATAGCACGTAAAATAATTTGTATCAAGTATTTTTCATATAACAAGTTAGGCAGAGAAAATCTGACGTTAATACACTTCGTTTTCCATATACTGTCCAATATTTGGGATATAACATGTGAAGTGGCGGAACTTAACGCCGTGAATTGTCATTTTTGTTGCTAGGATATAAAAGTAATTGATTTCCTATGATTGCAATAATCTTTACGAGCGGCACCCTAACTAGAACTAAGATTGGATTCGCACAGATTCATTGTGTCAACCGACGTTTACTTTAGTTGGATATTGATGGATGTGCAGATGACCTCCTTCGGGAGGAGACGTTGGGCATTCGGAATTAGTTCTCATACTGAAATCTGTATTCTCATTTAACTAGTTTGGTCTCAATGCATAGGAAGGTTATCCAATTAGATTAGAATTCACTCATTTACAAAGAAAGGATTAAAGATCGCTTCAGTAAAAAACAGATAGTGTGATGGAAACCTTACATCTGCTGATTCAAAAATGAGTCGGATTCAAATTTAAGAAAAATCTAGATTTTCCCTACTTTTAGACAAAAAAAACAGTTTTATGAAATTCACGCAATATTAGTAATATTGCGTAGCGCTTTTTCTTGCTAGAGTAAAGAAATAAAAAGTATATATAAAATACATATAAGTAAGATATATATTTATTTACCGATACTTGCATACCACAATCACTTACAAATTTGTTATAATATAGGTCTGAAGCTCCAATCAACCGTGTATCCTCATCACAAAACGTCGTATAATGGCCGAGCGCGGGTAAAATGGCCTTCAGGGTGTCATGCCGACGCAATCCTACACTTCCAGATATAATATCCTGCTTATTACCCGTTATTACTTTTTTATATTTTTTTTACGTTTGAGCGTGTGTAATATTATAATAATGGAGTTCCGCCACTCAATACGCAATGCTTCCAGAATTCGGCGAAACGGAGTGTCTTAGCACTAGGTTCCCTCTGCCTACCCTGCTGTGTGCGGAATAAAGTGCGAAGCAGATTTTTTTAATCTCGTTTTATTTAATCTGTATATACCCGGCACGGCGACGCAGCGTATGACATGAGACAGTTATGTATACAATACCCACCCGGAGAAATTAGATTACTGTTAGTTCCCCTCACTAATAACAAGATAAAGCGCGGCGTTTAGTTCCAGCACTTCACACTTAATGATAGAATATCAGAATGAAAATGGGGAATGGATTATCTCAACACTAGGTTCCTTAAGCCTAACGAAAATTAAAAATAATTCAAAGAATAACAAATCCATTTTCTATAATATTAGGCTTGAAAGTCCTAAATATACTAAAAATAAGTTATTGCTAACCCTTAACGTAATGGATTTATAGCACACAGTACGTTATAGCACAGCATTGTTAAGAGTCATGATAAATCGACTGTTTCCGGTTCGTGCGTTATCAACTCAATAGCCTCAGATTTATGGTATTTTGTAACCGTTTTTTATTAAGAGAGACCATTATTTTTAATTTCATAATGTTTTTTTTTAAATATCCAGAGTAAGAGAAGAAGATTGTTTTTAGGTGAAACTTATAATTGATTAATAAAGAAGCTATAAGATAATACAAGCATATTTTTTAGTATCACTAAGTTCAGAAATTTTTAATAATTATTTTTAATTTGTTCTAATGTTCACACTTTTCTATATCTAGGACCTTCATGCATAAAGTCAATAATCACACTAAAGACAGATCTCTTTATATATTTAAAAAATATATATTTTTACTAAACTACATGAAGGCTATTATTATGTTGTTTGTGTAATTATAT